>JACBWW010000022.1:5519357-5942661 GCA_020086605.1 Lanius collurio
ATATATATATATATATATCAGAATGTCTTATTTCCCATGTTAAAAAAAAACAACCCCTTTTTTAAAATTAAATACCATACGCTTGAGAAAGTGTCTTGATTCTTGATTCCAACATTATTATTGATCCCAAGGTATCACTCTATCCTTTATATGCCTTTTTTGGGGTTAAAAAATAAATTAGAGGGTATTTCAGGTAGGCTGCTTAGGTCAGAAAGCTTTCCCACTGATATGTTACACAGTGGTCATCAGGTATGGACAGTGAATCTATAAGTTCTACAGAGAACCAAGATTTTTATTTGATGCCACAGGGGAAGTTTTCTCTGCAAGCCACATGCCTTTGCATCCCAGTTTAATTTTTTTTTAATATCCTAGGGTACCGCAGCTGTATAAAGCCACCATGTGGCTCCACCAGAAAACCAGAAGTTTAGAAATGAAGTGACAGAGATTTCTCCAGCCTTAGATTAGAAAAAAAAAAAAATTGAGCTACATTCTGAGCTACAAAGACATCTTTCAAAGATATATTGTGATGTCTCTCAGCATAGAAAAAACTCTGGATAGGACAAGGGAAAAAAAACCCCACTGAAATAAGAATTATGTACATGTCAAAAGAAGAGCCATGAATAATTACATCTGATATTGGATGATGACATATAACCTGCAATAACAGCCAACATTTCCTCCAAATACCCTGCTTTAAGGAAAGTGCTCTTATACAGTAGGAAAACTTCACAGTCTCTATCACTCTTTATCTGGGTATATATTCATTAGAGTCTTAGTGTCACTTTTTAATAAAATATTATCGTTATAATTCCTTTGTCAAAATAGTAATTAAAATAGTGCCAAATATAGAGATGGGAGCCATTTAGAAGCAAATGAAAGAGCAGGACCAAGGGATGTATTTTCCAGGAATATACTAAAGGAAAAACATGTATTCTTAAAAAAAGTGTTGCCATAGGATCTGCTTACCTTTGAATTAAAATTACACAAAAGTTCTGTACTCTCACAAAATATAAACACAAGGACAAAATTTCACATGAATATTTTCTCTGAAATAGAACCTACAGAGATTTCTACAAGGTAGTCATCTAACAAAGTAAGACCTGTTGTCACAAAAACATTTACACTGTCCAATAAGAGTTACAAAGTATGCATGTTTATTTACATTTTCAAGTTTCGTTTTAAACTGGAGGGTTTGTAGTGACTAAAGACTAAACACATGTCAAACCTCAGGGGGAATGTTGCTGTAGGGTCCTAAATTTCTTGCCTAATGAAATGAACCTGACAACCCCCACTCCTTTTCATGACATATTTTTGATTCGAATACAGTGGAAGTATTTGTAAGTACATACAATTTGTTTGCATAATATTGAGGTGCCCTGATTAATGCATGGTGTTTACAACGTGAAAATTGTCATGCTCTCTGCATCAACACAAGGAGCTGGCCTGGCAGCAGCTAGTTGCAATAAAGTAAATGCTTCATGAATAATGTTCTGCTTTCCATGCCTGAGCTGAGCAGAGTCCTCCCTATCCACCTTCTGCCCCCAGTTTGAGCCAGCCTGTTAAGAGAACTGGTGTGCAATGGTGCTGTGCAGAACATACCTCTCTGAGTGCAAATGTGTTTGCTCACAGACTTGCACATGCACTGTCTGGGTCCTGTGGGGAGCCCATTTCCTCATGGAGCAATCTGATCCCCAGCCACATTTTTGCAGTTTTCTTTTCTTCCCATTAATGATCATATAATGTTCAGATGGCAACAACAGCCATTACCTACCTCAAAAGGTAACTCCAGGAGTTTCTGATTTCTTAGAAAAATTCCTCAGCAGAAAAGAGAGGAAAGAGTTGAGCTGAGAGCTGCAAGCCAGCTCTACTGAACTATCAGCAGATACTACATCAGTGACCCAGAAAGAGCCTTGAAAAGTACTGCTTCATAAACTCAAGATCACACAGTTACCACCTAGAAAATGAGACTCGCAGTTTCCTTTCCTTATGTAACAAAAGCTCAAGTAACAGGATTCAAAGAGCAAAGAGACTTAAAAGACCCTTCCTCAGAAACCCAGAAACCAGATTTGGGGTTAGAAAAATTGTTTCCATCCTTCACATGCTTTATATAGTAAGCCTGGACTTTCATCCTGGCTGTACAAGCCATCTCTTGAATCTCACCCTGAGTTACGTATTCTGTGTTTCCGTCCCTCTTCACAGAACTTCAAATTCCCTCTCAAATGCAGTGTCCAGGGCTGCAGAACACGTCTATTTACAGCCTTAAGCTGCTTTCTGCAGACTAGCTGGCTCTCCCCAGGACTGTACACAATCATTAAGCTCATCTGAGCTTGCTCCTAGCCACTGATACCCCAGAAGTTCTGCCTGAATAAGAATTTAAAGCTTGAGCAGGTTTCAGATAATACTAAAGACATGTGGTACAAAAATTGTGCATGCAAAGACAAATGTAGCCCCAGTCTGTAGTGGTTCAGCGATTCAACTGTTTGTCATGTACTGCAACAGGCAAAACAAGAGAGGGAGAATTGTACTTGAATATAAGACAACACAGTACATTTAGGAATTACACCAAACACCAGTGCTTATTCTACTTCCATACATAAAGCTCAAGGATACATCATATACTCACTTCTGAGACCATGAAAAGATACTTTTCTTGTCCTCAAAAGTTTGCAATGTAAGTGCTCAATCCTAAACATCACCCATGTCACTCATCCTTGTGCAGGAAGCAGACCCCTGAAAGCACAGCAGGAACAGTGTTTCAGTCTAGAACTGCACGAGTGAATTTGGAGTAGGGGCTAACTGTGGTGATCAAACCTGTTTCTGACCACTGTTCCTCACTGCCCCACGCCTGGACAGCCCAGTCCCACCAGCTGAGTGGGGCAATGGGCACGGGAGCTCTCCCAGGCTGTGCTGCTCTGGCACTGGCACAAGAGTTTGCATGACATCCTCGCCAGCAAGGGATGGAAATCTCCTGCATGGGACAACAATGTGTGGTACAGTAACTTCTTAAGCTGTTCCAGCTGTTTGCAAATAAAATATGCGTCTGAGCCCCCAGTCTACACAAACTGATTTCCGAGAGGAGCTGTATTTGTGTGAGTGTGCCAGATCAGGGCCATTACTGACTGCAGAGGAGCATAAAAAACTGTTCCAGAGAGAAAAGGTTTAGAAAAGGTACCAGTGACAGTGATTTGCATGTAAATCCCATACCTCTTAGTATGAACTCTCTTGTTAACATGTTTAGTTGACAGTTGCACACATTTGCACTCCCATGCATTTTAAGCCTTGAAGTCACTTGTTCTGTCTCCCAAGTTTACTCAGCCTGTTTTTTTCTCTCGTTGAAGCAGCCTCCATTTTCATGCTGCACGAAAGCACAAGCAATGCCATAACAGATAAGTATAACAGTTTAATGAAAACATAGAGCCAAATGCATTGTAAATGTACTGAATTAAGTGGAATTAAAGAAAGGATAAATAAGGTCCATTCCTTCCTCCAGCTTCAGTACTGTCCTCTCTAACACTGTACATATGATCTCACAATACAGTAACATTGCTGTACTCACTCTGTTCAGGCAGGATCATTCACTTACTCTGTGTTTCACTCCTAAAATTTTCAAATAGCAAAATTCAGTTTCAGGCAGTGCTGCTCTCAAAGGGCAGCCAGACCTGCTACTCCTTTGCCCCACTGCTGACAACTGCCCCAAAGTGGGACGAGACCAGTCCGTGTCCAGTGATAGCCACACTGAGCAGGAGCAATAATTAAACCCAGTGTAAAGGTAAAAAGTGAGAGGGCCGTGAGCCTAAGGGGGGAGAGGCAGGTACATCTGCATCCTGGGCCGGCACTGCCACCACCAGCCCCAGGAGCAGCAGCTGCCCAGGGCTGCAGAATGTTCAGTAACACTTTCTTGTGCTAGAGACTGTGCCTTGTGAGGGGCCTACTTTTAATGTTTTGCCTAGAGCAACAAAATCCAGTAACGGGTGCTGGTTGCCACATTCAGGGGAGCCTGCAGGAGCTGCTTGCTGCTGACTGGGAAAGCACTCATTGCTTCTTGAAGGGAAACAACTGTGACACCTTAGGAGTACAGCTCCTTAAACCACCTGCTCCAATCTGCTAACCACAGGTAATCTTGGCTCTTCAAGGGGATTACTCTAAGACAATAACAATACTAAATTATCAAAGAAAAAAACTGTTACTGGCAATTTGCATCCATTTTTTTGTGATGTCACACTAACATTTTTTGCAATAATTATAACCAATAACACGCTATGAAAAGTTCTCAAGGGATTGACTCTCTTTTCAGAAATTAACTGTAGAATATGCTTTGCATTTATTATTGTTCTGCTTTCTTATTGTCATTCTCATAAAATCAATCAAAGTGATAAGTGGAATGTCTAGAAACAGACAATTTAATCTGGATGAATTACACAAAATATATCAGTCCTGGAAGTGTAACTGCTTTCAAAGGAGTTATATATCACTACAGAGAATGCAACATTCTGCACTTGAAGCATTGGCACATATCTACAAGATTATATTAATTTCAGAGTAGAAAGCTGACATTGCTGGATACTGCTTGGAAATGTGCATGTTGTAACACTGGAGAAAAAAGCTACAAAATTTGAACTTAACTGAAAATACTTTCATTTTATAGTAAACCATATTGTAGATGTCTACATTGTATTTGATAAATATTAGCAATAAACCCTAATCTAACTCCAGATTTTTCTAGGTTCAAGATTTTTGGAAAATCCATGTGTCATCCCAAACTTTGTACTCCTTTAAATGCCAATCCCAGCCTCCATTTAGGTAGGCAAGTCCTCAGTGGTGTGGCCACACAGTCAAGGGTCAAATCTGCCTTGGAGGGAACTTGGCTTCAGTGTGCCACTGGTCTGTTTTGCTTGTGGATCCCATGGTTTCAGGATATCCAGGAGGTTTGTGTGGAAAGCTTGTAAAATCTTAGAAGAATACAAAGGATATTTTGTAAAGTTTCCCTTACAGCATTTTTTTCAAGCCCTGTGGATGCTGCTGGGCAGGGATTTAGTCTATCCAAATAAAACCAGTTTCACTTTTCAATGCATAGAGCACAAATTCATCAAGTGCTCAGCTGTAATATGTTCTAGGTTCCTGGAAAATGAAAGGTTGGATCAGATGGTCTTTTGAGGTCTCTCCCTGCCATTCTATGATTCCATGGCAGGGCAACATGATTTTACATGGAACTATATTATACACACATTTCATTCTTTATTATATCTTTCAAAATCAAATAACCAATATGATTTGGGCTTTATTGCTGAAAGAATGAAATCGCTTGACTGACACATGATAGTGAACTAATTACATTAGAAGCTCTGGCTCTTTTATTTCTCTTTAGCTTGGAAAAGACAAAAAGAATCTGGATTTGTTCTGAACAAAATTGCAAGACTGCAGGTTAAAACTTTTCTTCTCAATCTAAAAACTTTCCTTCTCAATTTAAATTCATTTTAAATTGTTATGCTTTACAAACTTCCAAATGGGATTCTAATTGTTGACAGACATTTTACATTACATGTGTCTATCACTTTGATTTAATATGCATTTTCAATGAAATTTAAACAAGGCCTCTAAGGTGGCAATTTAACAGCAAGACATGCTGTGAATTTTAGATATAAAAAATATCTAGTTTTCAAGGGTTTTTTTGTGCATGTGAAAATGGCCCTCCAGAAAAAAAAAAAAATCAGAGAATGTCTGTATGGCTGAGTTATCAGAAGCTAAATATCTCCAAGAACATTACCTACTGTTTTAATCAATCACAGTCATCAGAGGAAAACCAGGTTTTACATTTATGCAGCATTTCAGTAGCACACTTCAAAAAGTATTAACTATAAAAGAAAAAGAATGTATTTGGAAATCTTATGTCTGGTTTATTACATCTCATGACCTGATTTAATTTTCTTCTACAGAAAACCCACATTGAAATATCTGTAAGTAATAGGTGCTTGTTGTCAACTTTGATAGGAGACATTTGAAAGGAATACCAAACGTATTGTGAAAGATAAGAGCACAGCAGCTTTTCTGTGTCTCTAAAAGAGAGGAAACCAGACTTAGGAGAGCCTACAACTACAAAATAGACCTGCTCTATATCATGCCTACTTTTGAAATCATCAGAATTGTAGTTAATGTTTAAACCCTAAGCTATAGACACTGGCAGCACAATGGGAACAACTCCGTATCTTTAACCTAAAATTTTTAAACCAAAATATTTGCTACTTTTAAATTCTTGCATTTTCTTCATAATGTTAATAAAAGCATCTTTGGTTTGGCTTATTTTATATAAATAGCATTAGATATCTTGTTTTAGAGGTCCTACAGGGTGTCCCAAAACCTGCACTTGATGGCAAGAATAAACATTCATTAAACTTCAAAGGCTGCCAAAAAGTCTAGTTATTTTGATTTAGGGGAATCGTTTAAATTAATCCTTCAGCTTGTGTAGAAAATATGTAATGTAATCTAGTTCTCTGTCTCCAGCTTCAAGTCACACTGGAAAAAAATGCTGCTGTACTAATGTTTCTGTTTTGAAAAACTGGAAAAAATTAAGACTTCATATATTTGTGAAGAATTCTGGATTAGTGATATTAAGAAACAAATATAATACACAACTGTGTACTTGTATCTCTGTGTAACTGCTGTTAAACCTTCACACACAATGGAGTTCTTCAGTGGGAGCAAGTTTTACGTTTGTGTGTGTGTGTATATTGGTAATCTTTTTTCATAACAAGAGGATCAAATTTTTTTGTGCGGCTTTCTGCCTTAGCACCCCAACTCAGCTGACTGCTGCTGTGCTAGAAAACTCACAGCCACCTTTGTAATAGATCTTTTTTTTGCTGAGGCCCTCTTAAAATTTGGGAGAAACCTCAGTAGGATGAAGAGCTTAGTTTAAAATTATTTTTTACTTTAAAATTAATACACTCTATATGAAAGAAGCATGCAGAGCCTATTGTGTCAGAGGCACCAAGGAAAAAAATAAAAGGAGAAGCTCAGCTATTGTAAATCACTGTAATGCCACTGAGGCCAATTTAGACTAGCTGAGGTTGTGGCCTAATATTTGTGCTGAAATGTTGCAGCTATAGCTGTATCCCTGAGCTGTATAAATATTTGTTGAAAGCTGACTGTTAGGGTGCAAGGGGTGGGTTGCTCATCAGCAAATAGAGAGGGCCCTTGTCTTTTCACCTTTCTTAAGGAAACCTTCCTGTTTTTGGGGGTGGGAATTTTGACTGAGTACATGTATGACCCTTCTTACTCTGTGCATGGATTATTCCGTGTGCAGTGGAACAGGAATTTCCATCTGGCCATTTAAACTTGCACCCGCCTGAGTGTCCGGCCCTGGTTCATGCCATGCACTGTACATGAATGACCAGCAATGTTTACAAAATGAATTAGCTTGACTCCAACTCTCCAGCCAGAAAGTAATCAAAGTGAAGAGCCAAGCTATTTCTGAAATTCCAGCTTCCCTAGCTAGAAACTGCATGCTCTGTCTCGCTAGTCAGGGTATTAATGTAAAATCTACATGCTCTATACTGGGGGACAATTAATAACAGCAGTGATTCTGAGCAGTCAACAGACATTAACTATTCCCCCCCCAAATTGCTCTTTTGTGGGGGGCAAGTCTGACTGCAGCTTATGGTACAGAGACAAAAAAAAAGTGAAAATATCCATCTCAGTAAGTGATAATTCTACGAGTTGTATTTTGGGTCTTTTTGATTCTTTATTCTCCCAAATTAACTTCCAGTTAACATTTTATTTCACTTCTTTTGAATGAATACCTGTATTCATAGACACATTCAGGAATCTTCTAATGCAAATATTTTTAGTAGGGCCACTTATAAATGGTATCCCTAAAATCTTGGAAGCTTTGATTTATTTTCTCATCAACCATCCTAATTTAAGCATTTAGCAACAATAGAAATATCTCTTGAGAATAATCTCATCCTATAAAATACATCAACCTTTGCTAAATTTACTATAAAACATTGTTATGAAAGAAGACAATGTTATATAATACATTTTGTTTGGGATGGTCTGAAACTCAAAATATATCATATCACTGAAATTTCCCTCTGAAAACAAGCCTCCTAATCTGAAAAGCCCACATCATAAAAAGCTGGAGATATCTCAGAGCCAAATTGTTTGCTCCTGTAAATGTTAGAGCTCCACAGAGGGGGGATATGAAATAAGGCTCTGTTGATTTTACAGCAGAGCATCTGAACCACTTCCCCTGCCCTAGTCAGTTTAAAGCAAAATTAAATGAAAAACAAACTCCAGATAGCATGTGAGCTCTTCATTGGATGCAAATTGGCATAACTCCACTGGATATCTGACTTAGGTAGAGTTAGAACAGGACTTACCACCAAGAAGATCTGGGTCAAGGTATTTTAATGGTGATTTCATGTGGGTGGGTGAGAACCTGATTCTTCATCCTTATTCAGGCTGAAAACCAAGAATGCACTACAGATCTATAGATCAGTCAAGAAATTGATTGTTTGCAGGGAGGGAGGCTAAAGTGGCTCAGTTATTCCAAAATTAGCAACTGCTAGTGTGGTGTATAGCTCAGGCCAAATGACAAGTGAATGATGCTGCCCAACACCTCCCCATCTATATCATGCCTGCATCCACCCCCTGGTGACTTTTATTTCCAGAATTAAATAGAAAATCCAGGACTGGTAAATTAATAGCATCGGAATAAAATATCAAGATATCTTTAACATTACCTGAAAATCAGAGGTTAATAAATAGTTAAATTTAGCTGTAGCTTCTCTTAAGTAGTTTGAACATAAGTCAATATTTTCGTCTTTTGTTGTCTCAGGGTTTCTGCAGGAGCAGAGAGAATTTCATCAATGATGTTTCTACACTTTATAGCATTTTGCCTTTGTACTGTTATCCATCCGTACCCTTATCTCACATGTTATCAGCTGTATGAAAATAACTAGCGGTCCCTTCAGCCCACAGCAAGTATCAATAGGAAGAATGACAGTGGCTAGTTTGCACACTTGAAATGGTTTATTTGTTGCAATCCTGTGCACAAGATGTTTATCAGTAAGCACCAGACAGCCATGCAGAAGAAGGAGCCTTAATTCTGTCTGAGACAGCCTCTTATTGCTATTGATAGTTAGCATCAGTGTCCAGTCTGAGAAATGGAAGTGCTGCAGGCAACTTCAGTCAAGACACCCTATTGATCTACTGCTTCCTCTGCATCCCTGAAGCTAGAGAAGAAAAATAAAAAGGGAAGGAAAAGCCTGCTGTATAAGGGGCAATGCAGCAGTCTGTGTCTTGCCATCATTCAAAGGGGTGTGTATGTGCATGGATATTCCTGATATTCAGTACCTTAGACAACTGTAAATCACACGCACAGCCATGATAAATATAAATGTCAATGTGTTGGAAATGTCCTTTATATAAGAGGTGTCACTAGAACTACATTTTTAGCATGAAACATTTTTGCTGCTTTTTATTTTTCATTGACTTATTGTGCTTCTGTTATATCCTGTCTAACACAATCAATCTAAAGCATAATATCTGAGAGTCCTATTCATAAATAATACATATTTGGGTCATTTTCATTTGTATCCTACAATGAAGATTTACAAGCCAGAAACAAAACAAGAAACAATGTGTGGAATGCTCTTATTCAGTGGATAAGAATATATTACTGTGATCAATTAATCTGCTTTTCTCTGCATTAGGTGGACATCTTTATGGTACATCCATAAGGGTTTATAACTTGGGAGAGACAGAATCAGCTCTAAGGCTCTAACATAAAATGCCTGTACTCAGAAAAGAGAAACTTTTCCAAAGTTTTTGCTTGGTTGAGTCTTTTTTTTTTTCTCCATTGCTGCTGTTGTTGTTTTCCAATGGGAAATATGTTAATTTTGGCAAACTCAACCACAGCAGTAACTAATCCACCAGCACAGTATGTTTCTCTGCCATAAAGCCTACCTCTCATGGTAAATGAAACAAGGAATTGACTACAATAATTCTGGGGATTTCCATAGTGCTGTTCATTCAAAGATAGTCCCATTTTACTACAAACCACACAATTCATTCTACAGAAGGGAAGACTGACACACAGAAAGGTCCCAGCTCAGTTTTTAGGGCCAAAAATTACTAGGCAAAATTAAGTAAAAAGAAACAAGATCTGTGCATAGAAATTGCAGGAGGAACAAGAGAGGTGAAAGGAAGACTCCAGTTGGCATTAGTTTGTAGTACAAGAACCTTCATTCCCTGGTGCAGTCACCAGAAGGGCTGGTGCTCTGAGCTTGGGCCATGAGCAATGAGTACTTATCAATTTTGCCTGCAGAGAAGGAGCAAAAATAGTGAGTTAAAACCAGTCAGAGCTGCTTTAGGAAGCAAAGTCAGAACATGCAAGAACTTTGCAAGCAATATAAACTGTTGGGGGAAAGTGGGGGTGAATGGTGGGAATAGGGACAAGGCTGGTCACTGGGACAGTCCCCCCATTTACTTCAGAGTTGTAGCCCGGGCTCTGCTCAGGGCTTCAGACTTTGGGCCTCTGAGTGGGTTACTGCATTAGTTTTTCAAATCTGGAAATTTGCTACAAGTGCATCTCAGATAAAAATTGAAATGAGTTTTGCAACTATGGCAAAAAAAGCAATTTTACATTTCATAGGCCTTTTAAAACCCTTTTCAATAGAAAATAAAAATAACAGTAAGGGGGAAAAAAGGCTACATTTCCATTCTCGTTTTTATAGTTTGACGTTGCAGATGTTTCTGGGTCAGAGGTGAACATGTCTTTAGGTGTCAAAAGATGCAATAACCTGAGTCAAAAATGGCCCAGTCCCCAGAACCGTGACTGTGTGCCAGAATATCCCCACCTCAGAAGCTTGCTGGCAGCAATGTGCTCCAGGTGTCTTACACTATGCAGACCTGGTAGTCATTTTAATATTTTCCATACTCATGTAAATGGACTTGATGTGTGTTCATCAAATGTGGGAAAATCCCACAGAATTGTGTGCCATCTGTTTATAGGTAAGTGGTCTGCTTTGCTGACAATCCAGTGCAAAATCAGAACACAGAATGAAAGCAAGCAAGCTTTTGTTTTGTTCTCATTTGGTTTTATAAATCTGAGGCTCAATGTCATATGAAAAACCTAACAAAGTTCAAAGGTTCATGGTGTTTGGATAGCAGTACTGTCCTTCTCAGATGTGTGGATATTACCTGAGCTACACAGAGCTCTTAAATCTGCACCACGTGGTTACAACTTGCAACCCAATGAAACCCTGAGCACACACAGGAGTCAGCAGGGCCTGGGGAGGGTGCAAGGGCCACAGCTTGGGCAGCTGGCTGTCTGCACTGGTGCCCTGAACCAGAAGTCTCTGGGAAACACTAGCTGACAGCATTTCGGCATGTGTGGTTGGCCTCAAGTCAGAAACTCGAGCTGAAGCAAAAATGGAAAGGTTCATTTTGAAAAAGCATCACCTTATTTTATTTAACACCCAATACATTTGGGTTTCTGTTAAAATTAAAGTCAGGTTTAATTCAATTAATATGGTAGATGTCAATTAATTGTCCATCTTTATTATTTTGGTCTGTTTTAAACAAGACTGTTGGACAAAAGACAGTTATGTCTGAGCTAAAATATTAAATGAAGGCTGCAGCCACAGAGATTTTCAACATCAGTTGACAGACATCGACCAGTCATCAGAAGGGGAATTTGAGACCTTTCTTGTCCTTTTACCCTCCATGTGGAACACGTGCTTATATTTTTTAACTGAGAACTGATAACCAGACCTGGGAAATTTATACCTGAATATGAGTCAGATGTCAGAAGATGATGTCAAAGTGTTTCAAAAGAGTATTTTCATTATACATACCATGGAGTGATTCTTGGGTGAAAGAAGAGTTAATGCAGCTAGCAAAGGAGAAAAACATCAGAAGAAAATAAACTGATAAAACTGATCAAATCCAGACATATTCAAACTAAAATGGGATTCCAGGTATTCTGGAAGGATGCTACAGCATCAAATGCTGTTAGACCATCCACTACCTGAAAAGAAGATAAAACAAAACCTCTGTAGAGGTATGCTCTGGGTGCCAACTCAGCAAGGTAGGTCAGTGTACATCCATTGAGACAGGCTCTACTGCTTTTCACTGGCTGAACTCTGCCCCTAACAGATATTTTAACCTTGCCACCAGCATTGCACGGAGGTGTAGGAGCTGAGAAAGCTAGTGTGAAAGTGCTTGTGGTCAGCTAATTGGGAAAACAACCAGTTCCCTGCAGTATAATCTACCCCATTTGCCAAAAGAGACAAGTTTTATACGTTCAATCAGAAAAACGCAACTCCTCCAGTAATGTGGCTGAGACATTTACTTTGAAAATGGAGGAATCTTATTTTCAAGGTCAAGCTGAGGTTTCCTGGGTTCAGATTAAAATACTTTGTAGGGCCAAAGAAATATTTACTGGGTTCTAGGGAGCAGGGAGTAGATGTGTAATTTGAACATATTTCAAGTCATCCTGGGAGGTCTTTTTGTTTTTACATATTTGTGTCTCCTCAGACAACCTTTTTTTTTTCCCCTGAGAAATTAGAAGTGAAGAAAATGATGACATTTTTTGCCACTACATTTCAGTTGGGCCATTTCCTGCACTGAGCCAGAGAACCTGCATTATTTACACCCTTTCCAGAATGTATTTCTTTTCAGTGCATCATACGAAACCATTTAGATGAATTTTGTCCAAGGACTGCCATACCTAGTGTTAAACTAGAATGATTTTCTGTATAAAACAATGATTTTCTTTATGTGTCCTTTGACAGTGGGAGTGTTGGAGGGCCAATGGTAGGTGGGGCTTCACAGGCAGTCATAAATTAAGCAGCAGCATTTTACAAATGAGCTCTATAATGAGTAGATGATTAGAAGATGTGCTATTGCATGCTGGAGATTAACATCTGAACACAAAAACTATCACCTAGCCCCGGAATGGCAGTAAAAGGTTAAAAGAAATATTCAATATTATCAATCATATTAGAAAAAAAAAAAAGGAGAACTTCTTACAGCTGCCAAAGGAGCTTGGGAGAATTAATGTGCTGGTGTCAAAAAGACTGAGAACCAGTGAAATAGGACTTCAGTGATTGTCACAATCTTACTTGCCTGGAGAGATAACATTGGACATTCAGTTTAACTAGGCAAGTGCCAAGAATCCTCTTGTGGATGCTGTGGAGTGGCTTTCAAATATCAGAATGCACACTGACCCCCATCATCTGGTACTTTCTATGGTTTCAGAATTGCTCATTAAGCCAGAGAAACCTCCAGTGAGGTGTGATGACCTGAAAACAGACAGGAGCTAAAGAATCAATGTTTTAAGTAAAACAGCAATTATAAAAAGATCTACAGCTCCTTCCATGTAATCAGGTAAATTAGCAGGAGTGGCATAAAGCACCTAAATTGGAGAAAGAGTGGAGAAAGGGGGAGTAGAGGGAAAAGAAGGTCCCTTGGGAGATATCTGATAGGATGCTCAGTCTGTGTAGAGGGCAAAAGGTTAAGTGAAAATGAGATGAAGGAATGATCAGATATAGTCAGATCAGAGACAGTTAAATAAAGGAAAGTGCTAACCTAAGATAAATGTGAAGAAACGCCCTTGTGCTGAGTGTGTTGGTGTGACTGTTCTTCAGCAGGTCAGGAACAGAAGAGTGGAATTGCCAGTTCCCAATCCACACCAGTCCTAGTCAAAGCAAGGAACAGAAGGGATAAGGACATAGGCTAAGGTTTCCTGCCTGCTACTCCAATAGTGTGAAAGGATATGAAAGGGCTTCTAATTACATCTGTGTTTTTTGCAGGTCCCTTTTCACTGCTGGTGTGATATAAATTATCCTTAGTGATGAGAAAGTCAGGCCTGGGCCGCCATTTGTGGTTTTCGTCAGAAAGATTTTGATCAAAAAATATCAAAACAAGAATACTGAGAATTACTTGAAAGCTACAAAGTTTTTTTGGTTGGATAATGCTTTCCTGGGTCAAACAGCTTTCACTAGAAGGTGTTTCCATAATAACAAACAAAATCTGGTTGAAAGAGGTGCTTGATATAGCAAACAAATGCTTGGAATACATTCTATATAAAGCTTCATCAATGATTTTGGTAAAGCATTCTTAGAATACTCAGCAAAAAGGACCTGAGATAACAGAATGCACCAAGAAGCTCAAGAAATATCTGTCATGACAAAGTCTGGAAATGACCACAAGTATTTTGTTCAAATGCCTTGGCAACTTACAGCCTTACATTTCTAAATATCAAGAGGAAAATTCAAACTCTTAGACACGTAATTTAGAGCTCAGTCCTTTTTTTCTTTGTCAGGAGCTTAATTAACATATACAATTAGACCTGGGAATTAGGAAGTAGATGTGTTGAACTCATCTGCTAGGTGCTAATACCTGGGGATACCCAAACAGGATTCCTGAAAGCAAATTTTTGTACTTTCCACAATTTGGTGTTACAACTCTTTGAGGTGAGAGAAATTGTGTGCTCTCCACAGAGTTTGGTTAGGCCCAGAATTCCCTAAATCCAGATGGATTGCTACCAAGGAATTCTGCTGGTCCAGGTATCCTGCTCACAAACTGGAGATTAAGATGCAGATTGAGCCCGAGACAAGAGGCTGTGAAGTGCCAGCCCTTGGGTAACAAAGGCACGAATATGGGGGATGCCAGGCAGTGAATGGACACTGCAGACACAGCAGGAGCGGGGAATCCCTGGGCTTTGGGTTAACAAAGGACACGAGTGACCACATAGAGAGGGGGGCAGGAGCCGAAGAGCGAGATTTGCATGTGGAGAGAAGGTGAGGGGATAAAAGGTATAAAAGTCCAGGAATTCCGTGGTTGGGTCTTCCTCAGAGGCACCAGCTCGGGCTGCTCCTGTGTCACTGCACTGGGAAAGAGTGGGTTTATGGAATGAGACATCCGAGACTGCTGGGGGAGACCTGGGGTGGAGCCGGTGAGGAAACTTGGTGTGACTGCGAGTGGGGAGTGTGGGGAGAGGAACCCCCCGGGTGTCACTGCGGCTGCTGCTGTGAAGGGGCTTCGGTGCCAGTCTCTGCCCTTGGCAGGGACTGCCAGGGAGTCTCCTGAATGATCACGCTGGGGAGTTTCCTTAAAACTTCTTATCTTTCAATTTAATACAGACCCCACATATATTTGTCAACTCTAAGCTACAATGAAAGAAGTCTGAGTCTGTAAATGAGGAGTTTCAAATGAAAGAGGTGGCTGAGGCGTTTTGACCCTACTCAATCAGGGTCAGGTTTCCTCTGAATTGTACCTATTTCCTTGTCTAACATTTTAGACACCTCACAAGTGTCTTTCGACAGAGTTTATAAGTGGCATTACACAATGAAGAAAAACGAAAGGTGCTCACAGCTCCCCTTTTCCCCATGTGTTACAAAGTTGAGTTCCAGAGGAAGAGACAAAAGAGTGTTTGGGTCCCAGTTGTGTGTTCCTCTGGGAAAGGAGTGGTGAAAAGAGGCCAGCAGCTCCTAGAAACAGGGAGGGGAGGGAAGAGCACAAATCAGCTTTAGGAGCCAGCAAATGATGGATGGCTAAATGCCAATTTAGAGCAATACTTAGAATGGAGATTGCATTGCTGCCACTATTAAAGGTTATTTATTTTTTTTGTGGCAGGTGTCCTTACTTCTTCCTTACAGAAACCCTTGATTTTCACTTGCTAGATACTTAGATGTGCTTGTCATACTCACAAGGTGATTTCAGTTCTCGGATGCCAGGAAAGCTCTCTGCTGATCAAAACACAGCTGCACAGGCTCACTGGATCTATTCATGGGTGCCACACGACCAGGGTACATCTGTCTATACCTGTGAAAATAGATGTAATTAATATAACAGATATAATACATATCTGCAAATCCAGATGCTAAAAATGACTCATAGTAAGACAAGATTTTCTTTTGCCAGACCATATCAAAGTATCTGAATCATTTAAGCAATGTACAATCTACACTTGGACTACTGCTGCTGCAGTGACATCAGCATCCTTTTAGTCTATTTTCTTTACAATTGAGCTAGATTTTAAGGAAAGATCCTGAGGAACGCAATTTTAAAACATTCTTTAATTAGCTTTTTCCAGGCTGTCACCTCTCTGCAGGATTTAAAGAGCTCTTTCCATCATTTCCCACAAGTTGATTGGACATGGGATGTCAGATCATAGGACTACACAAATTGCTATTCACTGGACACTGATCTTATGGTTGGAACAATGAAGGAGCAACTTTCTAGCTATTTGATATAAAATTCCTTCAGTGTAAGCAAGGGAACAGAATAATTTCTTATAGATAACGTTTTTGTTCATTACAGAAATGCATGTCAACTCCTTCAGTAACAAATAAAAGGCAATTTCTTCAGAATGCTTTATTAGTAGATTTTGTATTACAATTTTACCTTCTTCACTTTGACATTTATTTCTTCTTTAATGAGTCAAAATGCCTAGCCAAGAGCTCTTGGCTTTAAGTATGATCTTAACAGCAGCATATTAACTGTCACATTCAGGCCAATAGGGTTAACTTATCTCTTTGAGATCTCTGTGGAAAAAGAACCAAACCACCCCAATTTTAAAAAATTGATGTAAATGGAAACTTCGACTTTAGTGGCACTAGAAGACAACAATGCTGCTTCATCATCATCTGAACATTCAGTATTATGGTTTTGCTGCCAAATATCCCAAATATCTATGATAAGTGCCTCTTCTTGTAATAAAAGATACTGAACAAAAAGCAGTTTAACTGAGATTTTGAAGTCTTGGATTTGCAACAGTCCATTCTGAACCCTTCATTTTATTTCCTTTTGTATTGTGCAGGCAAACAATAGTTGTAGCTTTCGTCATGAGCTCAAGCAGTACATTTTAGCAGACTGAGCTTTAGCACATGCAGATGGGTGTAACATCATTTTTTAAAAGGATATTATAAATCCATCTGTAAGCAAATTCATGTAAGAACAAAAGAGCATTTTTTTCATAATCATGGGTAATTCTGAACAACGTTTCAATGGTTCCTCCCAGAAATCTAGATGAAGCAATTGCAGGGTTTGATTATTTTTTAATTCTGACTCTTAAATCACATTAGTATGAGTCCCATTATCAGTGCAAGATAAATCAACTGAGGTAGATTTTCTGTAAATACTCTGATTTTATCTGCTAGAAGAAGGGGCCATACACAGGTTATCTGTGGACTTACTCTTTGCTCATTGGTGACTGAAAAGCCATTTCTACCTTCCTTAGTGACACAGAGCCAAAACTCACAGCTCACTTGAGTGTGTCTTACTGGCTCAAAGGTTACCTGTGTCAGGGAAACTGAAGGCACCCCTCAAGACTGGATCCACCAAAGTTTCCTCATTCAAGATGTCTTTTAGTAGTTATGATATTTCTGACTTTTTTTTCTTGTGAAACCAGGAGATAGCGTTAGCTTGCTTCCCTATTTGCCTGTATGAGAAAGTAAGAGAAGAAAACATAAATTTGTTTAAGAGCAAATGAACGAATTCCATCTGCCTGCTTGATTTGACATTTTCAACTCAATTTCTCAGTTTCTCTGGTGAATGCACTTCCCAGCAATATGCCCTGCTTAAATGCTGGACATATGCTACAATAATAACAATTACAAATAATTACTCTAATGGGGTGAACGAATAATGCCAATTAGTTGATGTGATGATGTTTCCATGACAAACTCCAGCTTTACGGAGTTGTTCATTTTTAAACCTAGCAGCTTTCTGATACCCTTTGAGAGGCAACAGTGTGACTTGACCACCTCAGTTCATAAACCCATTCTGCTAGATGTGTATAGTCATGGACTGTGCTCCTACTTAAATCCAAATTTCAATCAACACCTAATGCAGGACTAAGTTTAGGCTTAACCGTGAAGACATGGTCATAATAATGCAGATTTCCTGAGGAATATTTATTTAATAATTTCACTGTCTGTTTCCTGAGGTAACTTTAAAATAGAAGTGCTGGTGTGCATGTGTACTTTGTTACACATTGTCAAATCAAAGTCTGGTTCAGGACAACACTTCAGCCTGTTGTTAACCTCATTAACCTCAGACATCCAATAAATAGACTTGCAGACATGTCTAAACTTAAACTTCAGTATCCTTTGGAATAGAAGTGTTTTACTGAATTGAGAATCAAACTGAAGGCATGCTCTTCATCCACAGAAGACAGAGCTTCTTGCTGAACTAATATTTAGGTCTGTGCATGAGACTAAAATATTTGATGTCATAATGCTACTCTTGGAATAAAATATCTGTGAACCTAATTCTTAATGTTTTCAGACCAGATATTTCTTTTTTTTTTTTTTTCTTTCATTTTGCATGTGATTCTCTTCCTTTCTGCAACACGACTGTCGAGAGAAAGGAATTCAAGGATCATGCAGCAGACCAGTGGTAAACTTTTCAGGTGTGCTTACAAGAAATCCCCAGATCCACTGAAATAACAGGCACCAACAAGTTTGTGATGATTCACAAACATCTACACCACATTCTGTTAGGAAGCATGGGTGATCTTCACCCATTCTGGTATAAAGACACCCCAATATTAAATCTGGGCTTACCCCCCAATTTGCTGCAACACTTTCCACTCTGCAGCTGACCTGTGACAATTCTTTGCTCACAGAGAGGAAGTCAGAAGCAGACCTCCTGCAGGGGCAATGTTTCCACAGTCAAAGATTTTCAGAGGAGAGAGACCAGTGCTTTGTTAAATTAGGGACTTAACACAGGAAAATGACTGGGGAAGTCACAAACCAAAAGCATGGGTAGTTTTTGTAAAACTCCTTACCAGACACAACCACCAAGTGACCCGAGTTCTGTACTAAACATTAACTCACCAAGCTGTTTCTCCAAGCACATTTACTGCTTCTTGGAGCCCAAGAGCTGTTTTCTGGAGGAGCAGCCTCCCAGCCCCTTGGCCAGACTCGGAGGCCAGGCTGTATGAAGGCTCTCTGTTGCACAGCCATCCCTGCTGCCTGATGTCTGAACAGGCACTGCAGTGCAGCTGCTCCAGCTCACAGCTTTCCCACTTGCTCACAGAGATTCTTCACTCCTGTTTCAGCAACAGTGATATCACTGCCAGAATATGTCAGCACTGACATCTTGGAAACAGAGAAGGAAAGGACACAGGCTGGAAATGCCAAGATTAAATAAAACCAATATGAATATTCTTATCACCTTTTGACAAAAGGCTGCAGGAATTCAGAAACAAAGAGTGTCTTGCAGTTCCACTGATTTGGTACCTCAGTGAGTTATGCCAGTATAAATGGTGTTTGGGAGTGTTAAAAGAAAGGCATCAAACTGATAACTTGTAGTAAATTATTGATAGGTCAGAAAATAGATTTCTGTAGATACTTCAGTGAGTCAAAATTTTAACTGGTTAATACATACTGTGTAAAATATTGGGCTTTTAAGTTGTGGGATTTTTCTGTTTTGTTTTCAGACTTAAATTTCCAAATATATGATAAGTTCCTAAACTTGCTTGTAAAAGTCCCCAAGTCACAAGCCAGTCGGATAAAAATCTGTTCATTGTAAAAAGGGAAGGGGAAAGAGAGGGAAGAAAAGTTTGTTGATAAGTTTGCTGCACTATTAAAACGTTTAACCACAGCCTGGACCTCAAATCAGCATACATGTGAAGTTCCTATTTATTAGAGTATATGAAAAGTATTCACCAAAATGTCTTGTTTTTGAAAGAGATGTACCCCAGTAATTATGGTGTAAGACTAGATCCCTTTCTTAGTAATATGGAAAAGTGAATGAGAAACACTGTCAAGAACTGTGCTTTGCCCCATTTAAAGAACATACTTCTGTTCAAAATAAGCATTAAAAAACAGTAGAGAATGGATGAGGGAGACATCACAGAGGCATTTATCATGCTGAATCTACGCCCACACTAGCTTGCCTAAATCTATATAAAGAAAAAGGCCTGCAAGTGGCTCTGAAAGTGATGGGAACCCATGCTTCAAACACATGTCTTGAAAGAATTTCAGCAATCTCGTTCCCCTTTAGGCTGCGGTTCCAGATGCTTTCTCTGGACTGCGGGCTCACCAGTTTCACTTGTCTGGAGTACACAAAAATACATTTTCCTCTGGAAGACAGTCTGCATATGCTTACAATAAACATTAACCAAATCAAATGACTTTCACTTCGGGATAAATACTTTCAAGTAAGTCTGTTAGCAACACTCATAGTAAATTGCTAATAATTAGTTTTTCCAGTCAACTTGGGTTGTACTAATGAGCACAATCACTCCTAACATATTTATACACAGGATAAATCCTCCCTCCCTATATGCCTGAGGAAGACCCAAGGTAAAATGGATCTATTTTGCTGCAGGAACTCATGGGAGCCACTTTAGGTCAGGTGGGCAATCCTGCTGGTTTTGTGTGTCTCTGAACTCTGCTGGCTGGGCAACAGCCAGGACAAGCCACCTGCTCACTGTGGACATTGGCCCTGGTGCTGGAGCAGCCCGCAGCCTTCTGGCCACTAAAGATGTAAGTTACAAAATATGGAAACTCTCAGCCCTGCAAAGTCAATGAAACCACATTTTCCTATAACTGTGGCTTCCCCTTTTTGCAGGCTACCCACTCGCAGTGGCTTGTTGTAAATTACACTGTGGTATCTCTAGAGATGGGAAATTCTTTTCTTATGCTTGTGAACGTATCCCAACACAAAGTGGTCCCCAAATGGGACATTTCAGGGTATTACTGGAAGGACAACAGTCACCAGTACCTCTCAGCACCCTTCTGCTAACCCAAAATACAGAAGTATGAATAAGAATTATGTCTATACCACAATCAAAATAACCCCAAAACTGTTACCTTCAGCAATTTGAAGTTGGTTACTGGAAAATCCCCAGATACAACTGAGAAAAGCTCCCAGCAATTTGCTCCACCACTAGCTCCTGAATGGTACTGAAATGCAATCCAATTATTATTAGAAATTATGTGCTCTATTTTTGTAATTTTCTTAACAACTCTGAATACCTAAAGAATTACTGCAGCAGACCAAAATACCCAGCTCTGACTGAGAAACCTGCATGCATTGCATAAAATGTATGATTCTACAACTCATTAAGTCTAATTTATGGCATATGTAATTAAGCACCTTTGAATTGAACCTAGGTCTCTAGAGATAATAACACTTAGAACTTATACAGGGCTTTTCATCTTCAAAGTGCTTTACAAACATTAACTAATTAACAACATAATAAGACATGAAAGGCCAAAGTCCTTACCCATAGTACTGCATAGCCTCTGTATAATTCAGATTTTGATGTTTTTCAGTGCAAGAACCAATCTGAGTGCACAGAGAGGATTTACCAGTGGTCCCCTTCACAATCAGAAAATGACTTTGGGCACATCATCTCTCTGAATTCCCAGAGTCCTCCTCTGCTATTTATTGCTGAGTCAGAAGAGACAGCTCCCAAAAGTGAAGGAAGGTGTGGAAAATGACAGTCCAGAGCAGTTTGAGGGTATATGAGTTTTTGGGGCTTTGGAGGCAAAGTAATGGGGCCTAAAGCAGAAAGGGTTCCCGAAGAATTCACTGTGCCAGAATTCTTGTATCACCTCAGTCCATATCCTTCCCCTAGGAAATGTAATAATAATTACACAAAGTCTCTAGAGATTGGCTAAAGGATCAGGGAGAAGGCCTTACTTCAGCTCATATGCATTTTCCTGTAAATATTACAATGTTTTTTTCCTTATATCTGCTCTTCTGAAAAGTCTGAACTATCTAGCCAGTGTGTTTGTTAGTTTTGGGGTTTTATTTTATCACTTGGTCTAATTTACACACTGTCTCAAGAGGCCATGTATCTTGAGACAGCCTTATCATCTGAATGAATGTTTTCTTGATAAAAGCAATGTTGCAGATGTTATATCAAGTTACTTGAATCCCCCCTGAACGCTCCTAATGCAGAAAGATGACGGATAAAATAAAAGGGGAGCAATTAATACTGAGAATTTTAGTGCCCAGTGCCTCAGACATCAGCCTGTGTCAGCGATCACTTTCCTGAGCTCAGAATGCTGCCCATTGGCTGTGCACATGCTGTGCTTGAGCATCACCTGTTCACCAGCAAGAAGGACAATGGTTGTGGTGGCAGGATCTCTTGTCCCTCCCCAGACAATGCCTCTGTCCCCACAGGGATTCTACAGGGCCCCAAAAACTGAGAGTTTGGGGACCAGTGGAAAAACGTGGTGAGAATGTAAGGCAGAACAATGCACATGTACCTGCCTAACTGCACCCCAAAAAATATCTCAGAAATAAACACAAATGACTCAGCAGCAGCAGTGCAGGTGGAGCCCCATCAGAAATTAAAGAAAATGAGATATACCATACACCAGAAAATAACATGCCTGTGGAACCAGCAGGCTTTTGTGCTTCCTCATAGACACACAGTCCAGAACAAATCCTGAAAGGTAACAATCTCACAGGAGTAATGCCTACAAGAGATCCCACAATAAACATAGGGTCTAATCAAAAGCATTACGATTTTTAAATGCACATGCAGAATAGAACTGTCAAAATGTTTTATCCCTAAATTGTGAATGCTAACCTTCCCATACTTATTATATAGCAGTACATTTTAATTTGCCTGGAGCAGAGTTGAATAAAGCAAGCATCACAAACACAATCAAATGGATATTTGAAAGAACTGCTCTTCACAATAGCTGTGTGCAAAGCTTCAAATGTTGATCAATTGATTACCAAAATCAAAAAATACTTTTCCCAAATGAGCTTCTGTAAAGCACTCAGTAGGACCAGAGAAAAACAGCATAAAGTTCCACAGAACAGTATTTTTCTCTAAGATATTTACAAATGCAACTTTCTACTGTTTTCCTGGTTTATAAATTAGATGTGTACAGATCTAGAATGAAGAATAAAATACTTCTGATAAATCAATGGTTTGATTCAATTTCAGTGTGGCAAATTCACTCAAATAAAGACTGAAAACAATGTGAAATTATCCAAAGGTATACTTCAAATCTTATGGCAAATCACAGTCTCACTGGTACAATTGCTCAACTGACTTTTAAATGTTTAATGAACAAAATAATGGCAAAAATATAAAAATAACCCTAACTACTGCTGCCATGTTTTCCTTTCCTGTGTCAATCAGCTTTGCAGAACAACTGTCCACCAAATGCACATGGTTTTTGTCTAGTGACTTTAACCTGAAAAATAGGATAAAAAAAGGAAAACTAACTTTCAACATGAAACAAATCCATTATTTGCTTGAGCTCTCTTTTCTTTTATCCTCCTTCTGAAGGCAAGTTTTCTTGTGCCATCTCTTGCAGTAGCTTCATCTGTTATATTGTGCTGCCCTCACCATGATAAAACCTGAGCTGAGGTGAAGATTCTTCAATATGCTTCCTCCATAGAGCAAAATCCAGAGTTGTTAATGAGCAGCCAAGTTCTCTGCACCATTCTCTTTACTCCCCCATCTCTGGAAGAGGCATTTGTCCTGAAGGACTCTGTCATGTGGCAGCTGACCTAGTATGGAAATTTATAAGGGAAAAACCTGAAGGACCAAACCAATTTTTTTGACTTAAGTGAAAATTTTGCTCAGCAACAACTTAAACTATCAATTGCAAAGCCTCAACCTTCAGAGTTCCTGACATTTGATATTGATGTTCTGACTCTCCCAGGATGCAGATTTTACAGCACTTAGTCTTTCCCATGAGCTGCTGCTTTCCTAAGGAGGAAAACCCCACCCACCCACAGCACATTACACTCTCAGTAATTCTTAGAGTAACAGAGGTTACAATTATCTGCAGGATTTTTCCCTTTTCTAAACAAATACCTTCCTGGAGAAAACTTCTGTGCTGAAATCCTCTTGGGTAAACAGAGAGCACTCCAGGACTTACTGCATCTTAAGCAAGTGAACAAATATTTAGCCTTATGACACTTAAGTGGTTGACTCTGTATCTGTACCTTTGTTTCATCTTCCACCTGGAAAAGAAGCATGGCTAAAGGAACCTGACAGGAAAAGAAAGAAAAAAAAAAAAACAGCAGAGGACAGAAATGGTGGCTGGCCAATGTTAATAGAGAAACCAGAAATGTGGGACACCAACAAGTTATAGGGAAGGGATATTTTGTCTCTCCTTATATTTTTGCAGATCATTTCAATAGAGCTTCATTTCACTTTAACAAATAGGATTTAGCCCCTATTGCCCCATGCAGTGAGGTAAGGAGGACTTTCAAGGATCACACAGACAACACGGAAAACTTCTCATCATTCTGTATGTCCTCAGGGTGCCAAGGGAGATGTCCCAATTTCTGTCTCTCACTTGTATATGCTGTTTCCCCAGAAACTTACCACGAACACTCGCTTCTTCAGCAGCAGCTGGGTGGGAGAATAACATTTTATTCTACTATGTCCTTGTTTGCCAGTTAATGAAAGATTTGTGAAGTAAAAATCAGATTTTTTTCTTCCAGTGTTGTTATTCTCATAATGCACATGGACTTTTTGATCCTCCACCTCTGTATTATGTCATCCTTCAGCATCTCAGTCAGCTCCTAAGGTCAGGAGGAAACAGAAGCAATTCTGCCTCTGGATCTTATTTTCATGTTGGTCTTCTAATCACATGGATATCCTTAGCCTTACAACAGGTGATTTAATGGTGTCATTAATCCCATTTTAATTCTAAAGAACTAAGGCACACAGTAATTGCTTGGACAGGAGGCTGGATACCAAACTCAGATTTCCTGTTAAACTCTTCAATGTTCTGATACTTCAGTTCTTTCTTTTTGCTCCAAAGTATTTGCAAAACAGGTACAAAAGGGATTGGAGCAAAAAACAAGTCAATGAAAGCAATTAAATGAAAGTATTTAAATAGCTAATGGTTTTTCTTCTTCCTTATGACTGTCTTTCTATACAAGAAGGCAAAATGAGGTTCTTCCTGTGCTAGCAGATAGCTGGAGCTCTGCAGAGTTACTGAAGTGCTAATATTGATCAGGCAAGATGGAACATGTTACTGAGGCAATTGGTCAGGCTAAAGCAGTGATGGCAGCACATGGCACATTATGGATGGCTGAAGCAGCTGAGGATATCTATCTTTCTGTCTATCTACCTGTTTCCCAAGATGTCTATCGTCATTGAACTTCACTACCAAGGAACAAGGGCAGCACTTAATCATCAATAGATAAATACTGTTTATGCCATTAATTGGGGACGGGGTCAGATTTTCCTTGTTTGTACCTTTGCTGCTTTTTTTTTTTGCTCCACACTTGTGAGACAGTAGCATTTTCTCACAGCCTGTATGTGTTGTTTTGGGACTCGTGTCAGTAGCAACAGCACAGCTCTGTGTGTCTGCCAGGGCTTTTTCAATTGAGCTCCTTTCCAGAAAAACAAAATAGCCAACAGATGAGGGTTACAAAATTTCAAACCCAGTGCCTTTTCATAATACCTGAAGTTTGGAAGCAGCTGCAGTGTGTCCAGTGTCTGCACCTTCCCCTTCACCTGCAGCCACAAGTGTCTGAATAGCAGAGGGAGTTTCCCAAGTAATACCTGCTGTAAACCCACCACTTCCATGGTTGCATTTTCTCTATAGTTAGTATTCAGCAAAGAGACTGCAACAGTGCAGGGCTGTGTGTTTGCTGGCATTTTTCTTGTTCAGAGCTTTTGACAACACTTTACTGAGGCAAATAATATTGCCTTGAAATTGGCTTCTAAACCACATCTTGAGAAGATGAAACACAGGCTCTTGGCTGGGTGTTTTTGCTCTGTGCCATGGCTTGCTTGAGGCAGAAAAGCACCCCATCTCCCCCTTCCAAATCTCTCAGCTCAGGTCTCATCAGTTTGGCTCTGATCACAAGATGCCTCTCTAATGTAACAGTTTCTCTCCCCCCTTTTTTTTTCTTAATTTTTACATTGCTTCTTACAAGCTCTGGTACATAGATTGTATCCGTTAGTATTTAGGCTCTTAAATGGTTTTAAACTCTAAGGAGAATTAATCTATCATTAAAAAATCATATTAAAAACCATCTTCCTGGGGTAATGTTGGGAGTAATCACTGTGCCCTCTTGTTTTTATCTGAAGTATTCTGAAAGGAGAGTTAGTTAGTCTAAATTAGGCAACCGAGTTTTTGCCTTGACATTTGGGAGGTCAAATTTTGCCTGTGACTGTCAACCTCTCAGAAGAGGAGATGGCATTTGGAGTAATCCAAAACTCCTGCAGAGTTACATTACTGAGGCAGCCAGACGAGTAAATCTAGGCTGAAGATCTATTGGTTCAATTACTGCTTGGGGTCAGGACATGCCATAAATTATTAGATATGCAAATGGAAAACTCTGACTGTTGATGAAAGAAAGATGGATGGATTTCTTAAATACTCATAATTAGTGCAAAGACTAACTATATGAACTGATGTATAGTTATTTTCTTGTAAAAGATTTCTGTTTTTAAATTTTACCTGTGTGCAGGTAAAAGTAATTTTTTTTTTTGTTTTGTTTTATGTGCATGTCATATTTCAGAAATAAACTGGAGAATTCATTTGAACTTCTGCAATGCCCCTTGGTTTGTGGAAGCAGTTTCAGAAAAGTTCAGAAGATGGTAATTCTCATTCTGATCTCACTTACCAGAGGGTAAATCTGCAGCCCTGCTCTGTGTTCTGTGGACACACACTGACAATGTATTTGGGAGGAGAACCATTTATTTCCTTTGCCTGTGGAGGGAGAGTGTGCAAAGCATGCACAGACAAACCCAGGTTTGTGTATCTGCTGTAGAGTGAATGAGCTGGCTCACTACAACTTGACCTTATCACAACATGAACTCTGTGGTGTCTCATGAGAGTTTTGTGGATAGGAAAATAAAATGCAATTAAGATATTACTCTACCACACCTGTTTTTGCTGTCACTTAAATACATTATTTATAGTCTTATTTCTCAGTGTGATTAAAATTAGAAGAACTTAACCCTACTTTAGTCATGTAGGAAGTCTGCTACATCTATAAAAACTTGTTGAATTTCTCTTGTGGATTCTCTGGTTTGGGAGAGAAGTTTTTGCTACACGTAAGACAAAATGATTATGAGAGTGAGAATAATGTGAGCTGTTCAACGCCACCTGCTGCTGCAAGGGGAAATATATTCCCAGAGGCACCTTGGCTGAGCAGGAGCAGATGCAGAACCCCTGGAAAGCTTGTCCCTCTCGACAGTAACTTTGCAGAAATGTTTTCCCAAAACTGATGCTGACTTTCCCAAGCAGTCTGTGGAAGCCCAGGGAGTTTCTAAAGGATATACAGCATCACTCCCTGGATGGTAACTTCTAAATAATTTTCATTTCTGTCACTCTGGACAGAATGGTTTTCAAAGCTACTTCAGGCTTTCTGAAAGCTCCTATTCACAGCCTAAATATAAATCTCTTGGCTACAGCTCTTGCTGTCATTATTACTATTTTAATAAGAGTTCACACAGTAGGGTTTGAAAACTAGACAGTAAATTGAAAATTCTTCAGGTAGAGATCAGAAATTAGCTCTTAACCTGCAGTTTATGTAACAGAAAAAAAAATTAGGAAATACATCTTAGCTATTTATAATATGTGCTAGTTTGAGACAGAAATAGTCTATATTTATGCAGCTATAGAACCAGCAGAAGCAATGGGGGGTAAGAACCTGCAGCTCACCTTTTGTACCTTTGAGAGTGGTGGAAGCGAGTGACATTTTGGGGGTAAAAGTGAGGTTTTGTGCAGTGGCTGAACTGAGGTGATCCCATTCCAGCACAACACAAACGGAATTTGGGAACAACTCTTTGAAGCCAACAAAACTGTACAGGGAGAGTTATAAAAATGAGAGCACACAATCAGTTTCTAAATATTTTCCTATGCAATTCTGACAATCATTTTAAGTTTGTAAGAAGGTTACATAAACAATTCAATGTGTATAATTCATAATTTCTGTGTGGAAATGCTAGTACTAAGGAAAAAAGCATAACTTTTAATGTCTTTAAAAGATGTTTCATTTAAAATGCGCTCTGCTAAAACTGCTTTTTTAATATTCATTTTGATTTTATTAGTTCTGCTCTGAATCAATCATGAAAGTATCAAAGTTCAATCAAATTCCATTAACCAGACAAGGTACTAAAAATGTACAAAATTTAAGAAAAATACCTGACATAAAGACCAAAAATAAGAAACCCACAAGCAATAATGAATATCATACCTTAGTTTATATAAAAAAAAAAAGTTTAAAAATCCTTTATGTGTTTGACATAATTTGTAATAAAGGAATCAGGAAAAATCCACCTTGAGGAAGCAAAGAACTGAATAAATTCCACTTTTTGTGTGACTTTTAAACAAGTGTAAATTCTCCTTATTGGTGTTCAAGTCCTCAGTGTTCTAATAAGCACGGTCACTTGGTACAGACTTTGGATCTGTTTCTGTAGGCTGACAAGTTTTAGGAAAGAATAATGCTAATTTTACAGAAAATTTGCTTTAGACTTACAAGAAAGAAAGATGCTGTAGAAGTTTAGCAGTATATTTGTAATATTCAGTGTTCTTTATTTTTAAACCCTCATTTCCCTCTTGTGACACTACTTTAATAAATTTCAATTAGGTTTGTTATATATAACTGTCATTTTCAAACAATAAAAAAGCATATTTTTCAGTAGCTAATATTAATTTTTGGAAGAAAAAGTTCTCTACTAATCCTTCTGGACTTGCATAAAAATGTGGTTTATTGATTAGCTGGTAAATATTTTTAAATTTTATCATGATTTTATTTCTATGAAATGGCACAATGGGCCCATTCAACCAGCTTTTATCTCATTCATGTACAGAGATTTTTTTTTTAGATTGTGTTCAGAACGGGAATTCTTTACAGATAACTCAAAGTACATTTTGCTGTCTGGCCCCCTCCCCTCAGTATTCTTATAGCCAATGACAAACTAATGATAATCTATTGGATGTGCTTCCTCTTCTTTTATTGCTTTCTTCTTTACTGCCTTAACAGAAAGTTTGTAGTTAAAACAATTTTTACAGCTTTAACGAATGGAAGCAAATTCATATTTCTAGAACTTCAGCCAGAAGTAACTATATTTTCAGCAGCTGAATTTTCATTAAAATTTACAAAAGACCTCTACCTTCACTGATTTATTGTTGCATTAGGTAAAACTACACAGAGTGTATAAAATACAGTGTTACTCCACTTGTTGTCTGATCTAACATGTTATCAGTGATTGCAAGTACATTTTATAACCCCAGCTGCTGAATCGAAAAAAAGGTGATACAAGCATCAATCTCCAGGATAAAATCAGAGCACTTTCTACCATGGTTTGACCTTACTGATGCCTTTGGATAGTCTTACTTGTCTAAGTCCTTGCAACAATTACCAGGGGACGGTTGGAAAATGCAGCTTTAATGGTGCAGATTGAAATTGTTAACGGCGTCAAAGGCTCGCACACTGACCCCAGAGATTGCCAAGCACAGGAAAAATTTGAGGAAACTCTGATGCCCCTGTGGGAATGAAATGGAACAGGGCTGCAGACAGCAGGCACAGATTTTATTTGTACTCTTTATTGTCTGCATCCCTGAACTCCACAGCGTCATTAGCAAATACAAAAAGCTATAAATAAAAAACTTAGACCTCAAGATACAGTTAACTCCAGCTGTAGCTGCCAAATCTTATTTATAGTACCAGGAGACACAGTTAATTACAGGTCACAAAAATGTTAATTTCTGTCATAAGTTATAGTCTAAGAAGGAAAAAGCTTCTTTTTGTACCAAAATGGTTTCTCCTAATAGAAGTCTGTTAATTTGAAAAAGCATCTCTCTAGACTACAGAACAGGAAAAGAAAGGATAAATGTGCCTTATCAATCTATTTCATGGTTCTAAATATAATAATATTCAAATTAAAATAGCACATACCCATTGATTTTTCCAAAAGTAAAAGTGCTGTAGAGAAATAAGAATTAGAGATGATAATAAAAGACTACTTTGAGCAGTTTGACTATTCGAGTTGTAGCTGCTTATTATTAACATTAAATAAATTTTGAATTAGTATTTTTAAAATGTTAAATCCTCATGATAACCAAAAGTGAATAAAAAGATCCACCTTATGAACAAACATAACTGTTTCCCCCAAGGAAAGAATCACCAATCACTTGAATGATTCTGAAGTACAAGGGATAAGTATTAAGACAAACATTATGTGAAGGATGGAGTTAATTATACTGCATATAATCAGACACTGGTCACTCCACAAGTTGTAATTTATTTTCCCCTTATTTGCATTTAACTTCAAAGGTATTTCAGGAAATGTAAAATAACATGATTTGAGCAGTTATAAAGATGATACACATTTAACTTCAAAACTATGTTTCAAACTCTTAAAAATAAATTACATACAATTTCAGGAAATAACACACCATTCTCATGCAACATGTAATTGTTGCCTCAAAAATAGTAAACTCATTTTTGTTGGGGAAATATCACAATTTAGGGGAACAGTATTCATCTGGCAGGTCTTATAGAGATACAAGGAAACAGTTGTGTAATTTGCATCAATAAGCTAAATTCGTAATAGAGTCTACTCGGTTAAAATGGTCATAAGACTGTAACTTCATATGGAAAATTAGCAGACTGGTTTGAATTAATATATCCAATCCCTATTGCAGAGCAGAGTCTCTTCAGTGAAATGGGGAGGGCTGCAGCCTTCTACAGCTTGTACTTATCATCACAACTTTGTTTCTTTATATGTTTCCATTCTTTTCTTTTTTTTTTTTTTTTTTTTTTTTTTTTTTGTTTTTGGTTGTTTTTATTGTTTTTGTTTTGCAGGGGGAGCTTCTTTTGAGTTTGAGTCCTTAGGACAGGTTTACAATCCCTGTGCATACGAACATATCTAAAATTCCAGCATCTAGGTCAGTACTGAGCTTTCTAAATACTTAACAAACATCTTTTTGTATCCCTTCATGTCACATTTAATTGTCCATGGTGAAAGGAAATGCTAATCAGAATTCAAGAGAAGTACTCTAAGACTTGTATCTTTCCAACCTGAACTATCCTACAATCCTGGGAAAGCATATAAGGAAAAAAGCAAGTGTTTATAATATTTAAAACATCAAAACAAATAATTTAAAATTTTCATTATTAACTACTGTATGGCTTTTATACAACAGCTCTATAAGAGTGAGGTGCACTGTGGCACATTGAGGGAAAAGCTCACTTTACAAATACCTTGTCCCTTGCAGAATCCAGCCCAGGAGGATGGCATTTGAGAAGTATTAAATCATACACTGCTTTCACAAAATTATTTCAGCACTTGTGAAAAAGATCTGTTTTCTATTCTTTGTTCCATGGTTTCCCCAAATATACCTTATATCTGTTCACACTCTGTACTTGCCCACCGCAGCTGGTCAGGAATGTTTGTGGGGGCTGAGGGAAACACAGAAACACAGATGGGCACTGGCTCACTCTGCTTCTCACCAGCAGCAGCACACCCGGTGTAACTCCTGCTGTGGTAGTTCACCACACTGATCCCAAGCCCAGGGAGAAACCTTGCTGAAAAATAACATAAAGATCCACACAAACAGCTGAGAAGGTGCCTGCAACTACTGCGCCCTTTGGGGTAACTTACACGGGGACAAACCCCACAGGGTCACAGCCCTCAGTTCTTCCTAAGCTGGTGTCTTCCTTGGGGCTGCTCCCTTCTGGGAACCATTCCATTGCTTTTAGGCTACAATTAAATCCAAGTTGAGTGTAGGCACCTCTGAAAGCCATCCAGGAAAGCCTGGGCCCTCTGAAGCCAACAGAAGCTTTCCATTTGCTTCCAAAGGTGCTCTGATGTCCCCAGAGGGAACAGTCCTTTGCATGTTTCTCAGGCCCACATCTGACCTGCAAAACAGATCCTTTGCAACTGAGATCTCTCTTATTTTGTTTTAGTGTGGTCCTGTCTAAACAATAATACAATTCCAACTGAATATTATTTGTTGGAAGGTCTGTCATATGAAAAGTATTAAAGTTTCTTTTCACAGTTGATGTAAGCTTTCATCTGAACATAGATATCTTTAAGAATATATCTGCACAAAATGCACTAGGATCTTTGCAAAACAAGCTTTATAAAAATGTTAATGTACACTACAAAAATTACAGCAGGTTTTGTTAAGAGCAGTCTTGCAAGCAAGGAGGTTTGTGGCACTGCATTTGCAGCAGTGGTGGCTGTGCAGCCGTGCTGGGCTGCACAGCTGGGTAGGGACAAACAGGAAGGTAAGGTCCTGGCCTGGCAGAGCTGACAACTTCCATCAGGGTGACAGTCTAACACAGAGTGACAGCAGTGGCACTCAGAGGGTAGGAAGGGCAAGAGGAAAGAAAGATCAGGGGAAAAGTGATTTGCAAGAGCACTGTTTTGAAGGGACCCAGATGAGTACACTGTTGCAATACCTTAAGGTGAGTTTGTTTGCTTTTTAATTTCATGAGTGTCAAATTTCATGAGTGTGACTGCCCAGATATCAGCAAACTGATACAAAGAGGAAGAATTTTGGTTTGGAAAGGAAAATGATAGAGCAGGAGGACAGGAAGAGCATCTGGCAGGAAAAGCATAGGGAGGAAGGCCCTAGAACAGAGCATTTTCTCTCAGGATTGGTTACATCTGTAAAATATCAAGGCATCCTAAATAAAGTGCTGTTGGGCAAGTGCTTGGGAGTGACAGGGATGGGCAGGAATGGCAGCAGTACAAGTGCATACCTATCTTAATGAAGTCTCACACCATTTTTGCAACAGCCCCTTAGAGAAATCATAGCACACCATTCCTAGAGAATCAGTTTGCAACAGCCTGTCCTTATGTAGGAAACCACTCCTATGACCTCCTGCAGGTATAGGAGTGAAATCATCTGCTGCAGTAAATTCACAAGTTTAGCATTCCTTGCTACTGGGACCAAAGGTTAATGTTTTGCTGCTTGACTGAATCAAAATCACCAATTGCCTATTACATATTTTTGTGGTCTTGCTCACACATTTGACTTCAGCACATTTTGAGTAGTCTAATTCTCTAAGTGGTAAATGAAAGCCATGTATGTAAGAGATTAAGTTTTGTTACTGAAATTACAAAGCATTTTCACAAATAGTTTTCTCTAGTAGTTGATGGGATAAGTGAGGGTAGCTCTGGCCAGCACAAACACAGGCAGCTTCTGGCTGCAGCATGCTGGGTGCCCATCAGCCTGGGGAAAACACAGAGAAGGAGGGACTGCTGCAGTCTGGAACAAATACCTGACTTCAGGGCTACAGCTTCTTTTGGCACAGATGGCAGGTATCACAATGTGTGGTGCTGTGCAATAGCCATCCCTGACACACATGAATGCAGAATAAGAACATTAAAGACTTTGGGGGGAAGAGGAAGGGGTTGGGAGTACTATCTCATTTCAATCCACTTCCAAAAATGACCAAAATTGAATGCTACTTTAAAAAAAAAATTGTAATCTAGATGCTCAATAACATCCCACAAAACTTTGCTTTATTTTAAATACTCCATAAGATTTGAATGGAGGCCCCTTTTACACATTTGTTGAACAATGAGAGTAAAAACCTGAAATTCTTTAAATTGATATTCTATTGTATGACCGTGCTCCTACTCAGAGTAACTAAGTGGATAATTTAGCCGTAGAACTGACCTGAACAATGTTACTGTCCTGAAAGTTCACCTTTCTGTCAAGTTGGCAGTGAGTGAATTTGAATGATTTGAAACTGCCCTTGCAAAGTTGTGCCTGAGCAGGGTCATGGAAAGCAGCTGTGTGGGGCATGGGGTGGAAGTGTCAACCAGAGATGTTCCATTTGAGAGCACAGGTCTGAGAGCTTCCCACCGAACTACAATTTACCATGCAAGTGCCAAAATAAAAAGAGCTAAGGTTTTTTACTGAAATATGGTGACATTGTGTTAGCTCTAGAAGACGAATAATGGGAGTCACCGAGGATGAGGAGGTGCACTGCAAGTGCCAGAAAGCAAGCCTGAAAGGTAGAGGGAGCAGGCTATTTCTCTTTGTTATCGAGTGAAATGACTCCACAAATATGACAATAAATCACTGTAGGAATCAATCCGAGTGGAGGCAACTGCTCCATGCTGATAATGCATCAATCAATATTTAATGTTTACACTTTAATTAATCTGCACGTAGGAAGCATTCTTTCAGTGACAAAAAAGTGATGAGAAATAAAACACCTTTTATATCAAACAGCGACGAATGGCTGCCTATCTGTGAGGCTTTGATTGGGCCCTCAATTGATCACTGCAGCTTCTTTCGATTGCACCAGTGTGCAATGTCACATTTGGGTATAAAGCAGACACTGTCTCTTTGAGGGAAGGAGGGGGAGCTTCTGAATCTGCTTTTGAGTGATTACAACTTAATCAGAACAAAGAAAGACTGATAGCAAAGTGAGTTCTTTGGAAAGACTGGGTAGAAGCAATTAAACAAAAAGATTGTCAACATCTGCATCAATGACACCTATCTGGACAGATTTTTACTGTGTATTACAATTATTGATACCTGCTAAGGCTTTGCACGGAAAAACAATTCAGATGTTGACTGGCAAAACTGCCTTCTCTTATCAGAGCTACCAGGGGAGACTGAGGATTGGTCATTTTATCGCTGTTCTGAATGTCAGGGAAGGGCCAGGTGCTCTATGGACTCGGGAGACGTCACAATTCCTGCCTCAGTGTTTTTCCTCACTGCTCTGTTTAACCCTTGTAAACTCTGGTTCCTTCTTTTTAAAGGGCCTGATTCATTGTTCATTGATGTCAACTGAATGACTTGTATTGACTTCAGCAGGCATTGCATTAGTCCATAGATGAATGGTATTGAAAGGCACAGTGATGAAAGACAAATGAAAAGACAGGGATACTAGACCAGTAATGTTCAATTATTCCTTTAAAAAAAGGAATACTAAAGCAGTACATTCTCCATACATAACTAAAGCTTTCCTAAGCTTATGTCTAAAACAATTGTTTGAAATGTACAGCCTTTACACATAATAAATTCAATAGTAGCTATTAGAAATACAGAGAGATTAGCACTCTAGAACTTCCCTCAATTAAAAATATTAGAGATCTGAATCCAGATAAAAAAATTGCCATCACCTTACAGAGGGAAATTTTATGCTATTTTGTGTGTCAAATTTGAGTTATTTTGCAAAACCTGTCATGAAGTTAGGATAGGGCAAGGGACCCAGGCAAATATCAAATAATTTTAAGCTTTTAAGTAGACCTGCCACTAATTAAAACCAATTAGAATTTTGGTTTGTTTTCACTGAAGAACTTTTGTTGTTTTACTAGTAAACAAATAGGAGGATTGTACTCAGGATCCAATTATAGCATGTTGCCAAAATGCCTGCCCAGATTTGGAACTTCCCGGTTTAGGGTGCTCTGATTGCTGGCTCAGCCAACACTTGAAAAAAACCCAGAAATGATATTATAGTATAAAGTTATATACTAGAGGCAATTGGAAAATATTAATCCCTAGTCCTGTAATTTTTTTATTTCTCTACTATTGGACAATATTTTTCTGTGGTTCACAGAATTTTTCCATCCCAAAAGTCTAGGGCACTTGGAAGTACACAAGACCCCCATCAAGAATATCAGCAGTAAAGTATTTCAAGCATGAATGACATCCAAACACTTCCCCTTATTGGCAAAAAAGTTTTCAAATATAGTAGCATACAAAAATGGAAGGAAGCGTTCACTGAGGAAATGAAAGAAGATGAATATGACACTTAGAATGCAATAATAGAACTGAAGCTAACTTTGTACTTCTGATGTTTCCTTGTCAATCTCACTTTTTTTTCGCCACAGAACTTTGTATATAGATGAACAAAACCCCACAGATTTCATAATCTTCATAAAAATGGAGACAATGCCTTCTCACCAAAATCCATGAACAGCTTTTCAGCAGATTTACTACATACACACATGTCTACATACAGAATTGAGTCTACAGTTTATCCTTTCCATGAAAACTTCTTCCCCTGTCTGTGCAAATAAGTTGAACAAGCTAAAAAAATAAAAGGGCAAAGTCAAAAGAGAGGAATGCTCTATTGTAATGCATGGTCAACTACAAATATTTATAGAAAGATGAAAACACTGCTGTGAGCACATCAGGGTTGCCCTAGGACAGCTTTAACATGCATAGTTAATGTTTATGGAACAAAACCAACTTACTGAATGTGAAATCTTCATTTTCCTCATTTGCACCCAAAGTAAAAGTAAACTCACAGAAAAACTCAAACAAGAAAAACCTTGCTTGATAAAATCCTGAGGTAACAAAATGCAAAAGCACTTAGTGTTGTCACTCAAAGGCAGAAAAACTGAAGAGAAAACGTTTTGTTTTCTGATGATTTTATTCTCCATTTTGTGGACACAACTGGAATAGCAGCCCAGCCCGGAAAGTCCAGTCCCAGCCCCCATGAACTCCTCCAGAGCTGCATGGTTGGTTTGCAGCCACAACCCAGCCGTGCAGGGACATCGGTCACCCACTGCACCTTTGAAACCCCATCAGCTGGAACTTCTGAGGACACCAGTCCCTAAGGTTCTTCAGCACACTGCTGGAGCCTTTCCTCGAGCAGAGGAGATGCTTCCCAGCCCTGGACCCTCTGGTCAGGGCTACACTACAGCGAGTTCCCAGGTATAAACACTGTGTCAAAGTGTCAAGCCCAAGCACCAGGGCATTCTCCCAGCATCACTTCTGCCCACAGCTGCTGGCATTAGTCCAAGTACTTCCACCTTAGTTATGTAAATAAGGAGCACCCAGTGAGATCCAAGACTACCAGTCCCTATTTAGCACCAGGGCTTAGGCTAGTTTTCCATCTCAGCTTGTCACAGCTGTCTGCTGCATAAAAAGAGTCTGAAATGTACTAAAAAACCCTGGAAGACTAATAATTCATTAAGCTGACAAATGAAAAGTAAGTCCTATCGATCAAGAGTAGAACTTCTTGGTTATAAAGGAAGCATATATTATTCTGACAGTATTTTCACAAGATAAGCTGAAGTTACAAAGAAGACAACCAATTTGATTCAAATAACTGTCTCTCCTCAGAAACATTCATGATTGCAGTCATCAGGCACAAGTTGGTGGGGTAGTATTACTACTCCCATTTTGAAAAATTTGGATAACTGCATAATATCAAGGAAACAGGACTGTATCACTATCACAGGCTTTCTGACTGCTGATCCTATGGAAAAGGGTAAGCAAAGGACTGATCCCTGCACCACTACTAAAGACCAGTGTGGAAGGATGTGCAATCAGGCACACAGAGGATAATCTCTCCTCCATCACTGGCACTGAAAAGCTCAGGGCTTATTGCACAGCTAATGAGAACAAACACATTTGCAGCTGGCCTCCCACCACCTGTAGAAGGTGAAAGTCGGCCAAAAGCCTACAAGACTCTCCAGTTGTGATGAATGGATGGAAACCAAAGCGTGGCTCAGATTCAAGCCCTAGACTAGTTACAGTACTGTAATTCTGTGCCAGCAGACCCACTTAAGAATGAAGGGCCCAGAGTGAGAGGCAGTCTCTAATATTCTGTGATGGTAAAATACATTAGGGCAGGCATCAATTTACCTTGGTTAGTTATGTTTTTAGTTATGCTGTATTTTTGTGCTCAGGGGCCTAATTTATAATTGTAATAATAAAATGTATTATGAAGTATAAGCCAAGCACATGTAGTTTCTAATTCTATTTCCTCTCAAAGGAAAGAGCTAAGCTGTTAAGCTCCAGGTTCTTTCAACATTTCTTATTTGTGACAAATACAAAAATCTGAAATCAGAGATGTACAACAGCAAGGCTTTTACAAAGTTCAGATAAAGCAAGGTAAATGTCTGCCTTTTTCTTCCTTTTTTTAATGCTCAAATGATATTTCTAGTTCCTCAGTGCCACAGCTGTCACAATGCCTCATTCTGCAGGAAAACTGAAGTTACAGATACCACTCCAGTTCAGACATCCTCCCCACGACAGAAAAGTGACCATCCCAAAGCTTCCAGGGTAGCACTTCTACCTATGTTCTTACATTCAGGAGGTCATCTGAGGGACCTTCCAGTTCCTAAGGCTGGGGACAACCCAAATTCTTTTAGGAGAATTACTCTGACTTGATTGTAGAGTTTAACTGAACAGCCCAGCTGTTAATGTTATATTAATTTTGCCCTTGATTGTATATGAGAACTGAGGGAGAACGTTTCACTATCTCATTCCCTCTTGACTGGAGCACCCTGTGCCAGGCCCCAGCAGGTGGCTGGTCCCAGCTCCCCAGGTCCCCTGCTGGAGGCTCTTACTGGGACACATTTAGAACAACAGGATAACAATTTTTATATGTATGAGAACAATTTAATGTTAACAGAAAACTATGTTTAATTATTCCGATTGTCAGTAAGTTATTCAAAAATATGATGTCAAAGAGCAAGACTAGCAACTGTACCATTTATCAACTGTTTTTACAGTATCTAGTATTTATGCTATAAGCAGTAGTTTTAATAATTAAAAAAAAAAAAAATACTGCAGTAATTTTTACTCTAGATTCCACTGATTAATGTTGATATTGACAACACATTAATATTGCTCAACTTATTGAGCTGAATAAATGATGAGGAAGAGTTAATAAGAATACAACTACCAAACATAATAATGGTCCTTAATCTTGTTCTTTACTCACATGAGCAGTCAGTCTCACTAATGTCAGTGGCCCAAATTTTGCAGTCCTTAATCACATACTGTTACCTTCAGTAGCTGTTGTTCTCAATTTAGGATCAAAGCCCATAGTTTGCTGGGGCCATGCTTTCAAGGGGGGATTGGGCCCAGACTTTTAATAAGGGGTTTGGTGGCTTACAAAGAGGTGATTAAGATCTTCCTTTGAAAAAACAGAAAAAGTAGAGTTCTTCTTTTGGATTATAACAGCACAGATAGCCGTAGCTTGTGGATTTCAGAGCATTAACTACTAATCCACAAGTGAACTGAAAGGTTTTTGTTTGTTTGTTTTGCTATTACAGTATTTAAACTTGTCAACCTTCAGTTCTCAGTAAGTCATACTTAAGTTTCTTAGCAAAATATTTTATCACATCTCTGTGAGTGTGCCTAAAAGTTTGAGACATCTCCTGGTTATAGGCAAAACCCAGGGTAGGGTTTTTTTGTTTGATTTGGCTTAATTTAATGAAAAACTTGTACTTCTTTCTGAGAACTCAAATCATGAAGTTTTGGAAACTAAGCCACAATATAAAAGTTTCTATTTTCTGTAAGTGACATTCAAGGATTGTTGTTTGTCAGTGACAAACAGAAAGTATTTAGTATAATTATTATAGCACCTCAGTTAAAATCAGACTCTAGCCGTAGGTGATTGCAGCTATAAAGTTTCCAGAATAGGAACAATGAGCCCTATGAAACTAATGAAAAAAATCGCCAACTTCCTCACTCCAAAGTCTGATTTTTACAAGGACTCCACTTCTTCCTGGTTGCCAAAAATGAACAGTTTATTTGAATCTAGCTTAGGTCTCCAGGAAAATAATTTTAATGTAAAATTGAATAATGTTGCACCAATGACAGGATAATTAAATGGTTTCAAAATTGAGCAATATTTAGGTAGTGTGCCCCACTAATGAAAATGCAGAAATCATATTCTAATGATAGCATAACTAAAGATGATAAATATTCAGATATACCCTTTGCTGTATCACTGTACTGTAATCAAATCAATTAGAAATCTAATGACTACTTTGACACAAACAGGTATTTAATATGCTGAAAATGTACCAGATTTCCCCCCTCAAGCATTAGTAAAATCCCCAAGAAAATTAAAATCCAGGTCATAGCTAAATTCCTTTGAAACTGGGATTTAAATAAAAAAAAAAAAAAGAAAAAAAAAAGAATTTAGTCACTGTAAGAATTCTTTGTGCTATTATATTTTTATAAGGTTAAAGCTAAAAATAAGATCAAAATCTTTTTGGGGGTTACATTAAAAAATAGACCAGGTGTGTTCAGAAACCCATCACACATATGCCTGTTAAACAGATGCGAACCAATAAATTAATTAAAGTTATTCTCCTCTCAAAATAGAAAAGAGGAAAGAGCTGTTAGGGACATTTATGGGGTGAAGTTCACTTGATTGACAGATTTTTATGCTTGGCCTCTATTGTACAAACCTCTGATACTTCTCAAACAATTTCTGAAAGGAAAATTAAATCCCTGTCTGTAAGAGAATTTACTAACCTGTTTCTGGGCAGTCAGATTGATGCTAGAGATATGGCATGACTGTTTATCAGTTGGGAGAAGTGAATTAAGGAAACAAGGTTTCAACAGGGACCTGATGAAAATCTTTGCTAATAACCCCTGCCATCTCACTCAGGAAATCAGAGTTTGCATGTGAAATATCTCACTATCCTTTGTATGCTGTACTTCATGGTGACAATTAGCACCTCAGCTGAGCAAGTGAAAAAGTATCTTGTGCTGATCTTAAATCCTACTCTACTTATAGGACATGGAAAAAATAAATAGAAAGGCCTTTGAGGAACAGTAAATGGTTCTGAAAGGGCTACACAACTCCTCAAAACATAAACTTCTCTTGGACTTCAAGCACAAACAACATTAATTTCCACATTTCTTCTTCCAATTATACAAATTCATTTTTTTCGGGAAACCACACAATTGCTGCAAAAGGAATTAGTGGATGTAAGGGGTTATTAAACATGGCATTCACCCACTGCTCTTACACAGAAAAGGCAGCTCTGAAAAAACCAAAGCTGATTAATATGAAAGGCAGCTAACCTAAAAACTAAAACTTGAACTGAATGGTGTGCACTAATCTTTCTCAAATACACTTATGAAAGCTAAATTTGCTGGTATTTGCTATTGCTATGCAGGCTAAGTGTTCATGTGAATGATATCTCCACAGCTCTGAGCAAACCAGTAAAAAACAGAATTTTGTCCTCACTGGTAATTTTCTCTATCTCCTGTCTATCCACAGCTGCCTGAATAGTGAACACTTCACAATTCAGGGCCATTTGTGATAAACTTTGTTAAAAAGCTGCCATTCATTACTAGCAATTTCCTTAATCCTCAAGTCTCTTGTAAGGAAAAGATAGAAATTCTGTGTTATATATTTGCTCTACTGGGTCTACAAACAAAATAACTCAACATTAATAAAATACTCACCAGATCAAACTCTTCATAGCCAGCCTTAGACTTGCCATTGTTTATTGATGTTTGTTTGCCAGCCTATCTGGAGACATAGGGAAAATCTTAATAGCTCTGGCCACTCATTAGCAAAGTACCGTGGAGTCCTAATCCCATAAAGATATTAAACTATTTTTCCTTACAATAGCAACAAATGGAGGGAATTCTCATTACTTATTAAGATGTGGTACATTCTTTGCATATTGAGTTTCTTCTTATACTTTGAACTCTTTCCCTCCATCACTGTTTCTGAAGCTGAGATCAAAGTAGATTGGCCTTACAGAGCTGCAGATGAGTGGCCGCCTTTCAGAGAATATTAATGCCCTCCTGAAGGGCCCATGTGGGGAGGAGGTGGATTCCCCTGGTGGGAGAGCCCTGCCAGCCCAGCCACACCAGGCTGGGGACACAGCACAGCCCAGCTGAGGGGAGCTGCTCACCCCAATTTAACTACATGGCCCAAATCTCAAAGCAATAGCCAGCCCAGGTCTCTTTTGGAACTGGAGAACTGTGTAAATTTGGATTCTGGCACACTGGCCCAGAGCAATTTGCTTTATAGCAGGAAAATATGTGACCAATTCTGTATTTTGCATTGCAAAGAAATTCTGGTCTTTCTGGTTTGCACTTTTGACTTCTCCAGGTTTAGATTTCACTTCTCTGTACCTCACCTCCTCGAGGACCAGCATTATCAGTGAGCTCGTGGGCAGCTGGCAAGACAGTTCCCCCTCCAATCTTCCCCTTCCAGCAGGGATCCTGCCATGCAGGGTTTCTTTCTTGCCTTCAAATTTGCTTGCAAGACTTTTAAAGGGGAATTACTTTAGAGCTTGTTAAAGGTAAGAGTAAACATGCTAAGTACTAGGACATTCAGTGGGTATCAGAAAAGAAGAAATGCTATATTCATTACAGAGGAAAATCTAGTAATAAAAAGTATTACCTGTATTTATAGCCCTTGTAACTTAATTTTTGTGACAAAGCAAAGAAGTAAAAACATTCCTTTCTGCCTTTCAGTGACCCCTATAAGAACCCCCCCATGGAGTCATTTAGGATAGTAATTTGAGTGAAAATATATGCAGCCTTTACTTTGCTTGCTCTTCTTAAATTAATAACCCTCACTGACAATTAATCTAAAAGTTTCTAAAGGTATTTGCAAAAATGCCCTCAAATTAGTAAGCACTTAAAAGAAATAAAAACTTAAAAGACATTATCCACAACATAAAAGAGCAACAGAACATGGAGCTGCATTGTTCAAATGTTAAAACTGTACATAAAATACTCCTTCAATATACACTGCCAGTAAAAACCAAAGCAAAGCAGGTCATTAAAATGTCAGACTTGGGGCAGAGTGGAAAAAATGCTGTGTTTAAAAGTAAACATGTAGACCTTTAAAAACTATTTCCCCTTAAAGTTAACTGTTAAAAATACCCCGAACCAACAACAACCGAACCAAAACAACCTAAAACTAACCCCCAAACAAAAACTGCAGCATCAGAATAGAGTCAAACTCTAGCCTTAGCCTTGTTCCTAAGCAAACCTAAGGACACTTTTGAAGTCTTTATGCAGCTGGATGTCAGCTTTGTTTGGGAAATACCATTTTCCTTTATCTGTTTTTTCTAAAGCAAAAGCAGAGTGGTGAGTTCAGGCCATCGATACCTGTGCCATGAGTGTGCTACAGCTCAGGGGGAACACGAGAAGCCCCACAAACCTTGGGAGCCCCATGTGCCTCTGTAGAACCCTCGGGAAGATGCTGAGGTGCCCTGCAGAGCCCTGTGCTGACTGATGGACTCTCACACTCACTGCTGTGGGGATGCTGAGCCTCATGCAGGATTTTAGCACTCTGTAAAGAGCTCAGAGTGGAAAACTTCAATGCCTTCTCCTCGTGTGAACTAAAACTGCCCACTGAAGCTGGCAGAAGATTATCAGGATAAGTGAGATGCTGTGGTAGTTACTGGGGAATGGAAGGCACATTAATGACACTTTTTTGAATTAACCAGTTTTACAGTCCAGTGCAGATGAATCAAGAGAGTAAAAGAAAAACCAAAGTCTGTCTCTTCAGACACAAACTGAGTTGAAGTACTGAAAATAAAATGTTGTATACTGGTGTCACTTTTTCTACCTCCAAGCTTTTTGAGCCAGTAACAAAGATTAATGTCCTTCTGATTCTTCAGAGCTGAATGTTTTAATTTCCCTTCTACTGGAAAAAAGTAAATCACGGGCCCAAAGAAATTTTTCATCTCAGTTTTGTATATTTTCAGTGAAGTATCTGCATATGAAGTCAGTATATAATCAACTGAGTTGAGTTCCTAAACTGTGTCTAAAAGGTGGCAATGCCCTAGCGACAGCTCTGTCCAGCAGGAAGAATTCCACATTAACTGGGCTAGTGCATATCTGAACACCACCTCTGATTGCCTCAATTATTCCAGATTAATTTTGGTTTTATAGAAGTAGTTGGCTCATAAAGCACAGATAAATGTAATGATTAAAAACAAAAAAAAATGTACCCTCAGGCAGTGTCTGGGACTCCCAGTGAAGTCCATGCAGGAATACAGGTAACTTATTTTGTCCTCTAACATCTCTGCATCTCTGTTCCCTAAAGCTGAGAAACACCACTGCTGAAAGTACAGGTTGTCACATTTACAATGGGCAACTAAAACCTTCTTCTGGTTTCCATCTGATAAGAGCAGTGCTCAAACTGGAGAGACAATGGAGAAACATATAATAGCACCAACAAATTCAACTTGTATTTAACTAGTCCTTTTCCTTTAAATCAGCTTCTGCCATACAAATATTTGTAAGTTGGAAAAAAAGCCTGTAATTGTGTTTGACACGTTATACTCATGCAAAGACCATGGGAGAATTTTAACCTTCATATTTATGAAGTTTCTTTTTCTAGTTTTTAGTATTTTATGTATTATGATCAAATATACCAGCAGGAGAGAGATCTATGGACAAAGTTTTAGATTGGTATAATTGACTCAGCAAAAAACAAAGACATCTTTAGACAGCTGTGGTTCCATGACTGTTAACAACAGGTCTGCCATGCCCAATACTTCCTCAGTGAGTATGATCACTAATTCTTAGTGATAGGTTTACAGTGACAATTCAAACAGCAAAAACATACTGTATATGTATTTTTGACAGCTCTATTGTTTTCCTTCTATGATTAAAATGATAAGTAATACTTTAAAAGGATTAAAATTGGATGTTAGAAAGTTGGTTTCTAGCCACACATAAAGCCTTCAAACAAAAAGGCAAATTTTCTTATATTTTAAATCAACAGGGTGACTTTAGAGCACCTCAATACTTCCTATAATTTCATCAAACTATTTTGATCCAGCAGCAGGAGCCTAAAGCCAGGCTGAAAGCCCCATGGAACCCATGGCTTGTAACCTGTGGCTTTGGTGAAGGCAGTGCCTCATGACCCTGGAGGGCTGGTACTTAGTTATAATGATAGGTTTGAACACTGTTTCTTTTCCTATTGTCTACAAGCATTCAGGATGATAATCCCAGTTTAAACAGATTTTCTACTCTCATGACACCTCTGGAAGTTCTAGTTTCCTTAAAGATAAGCAAAAATGTTAATTTAACTTGTAATCTTTGTGGAAAATAACTACTATCAATAGTGGAGATTCCATAGCTTGGAAAGAGGGTTCATTTTGGGTTCTTCAACCTAGATAAAAAATAATGAAATAACTTTATCTGAAAATGTTAGCTTGCTTGCAGTTCATTATGAGCATGTCAGAAGTTTGTTTTTACTGATTTATTACTGTCTTGGAGTGTCTCAAACTGGGACAATTATACAGCTACTGCTACTGTCTTCCTGGCCACAGGCTAAACCAGCAGCCAGTTCTCCATTACCTAACTACCAAAAAAAAAAAAAGCAGCTTGAAAGTGCACATTAAAGATTTCAAATGTTTTCTTCAAAAAGACTTATCATAGATCTTCTGAAAACATGTGCCATATTCCAGGAAAATCTCTTAAAAGATGTTTTTCATGAGCATTTGGCATTGATTAATTAGGAGTTTAAAGAAACTGGTACTTATGCTGTATTTACAGAGCACAGGCTCAACTGTCACCCAAATGCAGGCAACTTGTATTGAGCCATCATTTCTCCACACACCTCAGTTCTAGGTATTTAGCAGGAAAGATAAACCTCCACAAACACCACCTACATACATATTAAGAACATGTGAGACACATAAAACTAAATCCCAGCCACCCTCCACAAACAGTCTTCCTTCAGGGTTCCAAACTGTAATTCAGCCAGAGTATGACCTAGAACAAGTCATGGCCATCAAGCTACTTCGATGTTCTTGTAATTTCAGAGATTTTTTTTTTTTTTAGAGAGCTAATCAGCAAAGTCCCTAGGATTCTTCTCCTGAAACTTCCATTTTTCAGAAGCCCTTATTCACATTCTCTACTCTGGTCAACTCTGAAGACTGCAGGCCTATTATTTTAAATTGGTGGTTTGCCTTTTTCTCCAACTGGCATTGCTACTCTAGCAAAGAAGCACACCTACCTTGCCAGCAACTATTTGTTCCCCCAGTGTTGCCCACTGTGCTGAAGAAGGGCAGGCATTCCAACAGCAATGTGGTTCAAACCACAGCTTGATCCAGTTTAAAAAAAATGAAACAGAAAGCCAAAAACACAAACTGTAAGGGGAAAAAGAAAAAGGTGCCTAAGTATCAGCTATTGGATGAGAGACTGGCCAGGGAAAGCTGCAGTGTGGGAAGGCAATGCAAGGCACCTGAGCTCACTGGCCTTGGAGCCCAGCACAGCCTGTCTGCCCAGGGCCACCTGGCATCTGCCTGATTTCCCTCCTTGCACAAAGGGATAGATCAGGAATAGTTCAAATGAACTGGTCAGCCAGCAGAACTAGAGGAATTACAAGCTTCTACCAAAGGACAGTGATAAAACAATTCCAATCAGAACAGCTGCTTTTACATGTAATGTTTGGCATCAGGAAAGGATGACTTGAGCCAACACAGGCTACCTGCTGTATTTTAGAAAACTTGCACATGCTCACTTGTGCCAGAGGACAGAGTGTATTATATCCCCACAGGGAGAGAGATGAGTTGTTCATGGGAACATCTTTATCTGGCACAGTTATGCCTGGAAAGTTGGGTGATTCCCACCTTTACTTTCTCACCTGTGTTAACTCTGTCATTCTGTTACCCCAAGCTGGAGTCAACAGATCTTACAAAGCAGCCCTGGGACCCTGCAAGTTGCTCAAAACACATAAATGCTGTGAGATGCAGATCTACAGACACCTTAGAGAGCACTTTCTAATAACAATAAGGATCTAATTTACCTTCATTTATGTTGTCATTATAGCACTGCAGTTTGAAATCAGTATTTCAAGGCAATGGTTAGAAATCTAGCAGCATTTCTGTATGAGCTGTCATCACCATCTGCACCACCACTGACTTTTTCTTAACTGATCCAGCTGAAAAAGAAAGAAAAAAATTGTTAGATCAGTTTGAATCCAATTCCCTGTGCCTGTGCAAATGCTTCTCTTGGAACAGGGCAGGAGAAGCAGCAGGGGCCAAAGCTGCTGCAGAAACTCAAGGATGGCCACATTCTTTGATATTTGCATAGAGGGCCAGACTGACTTAGAGTAAAATATCTTTAGGTGCATTCTAGTCTTTTTTATGCTTATAATTTTTTTTTCACATTCCATATAGAATCCATCCACAGACTTGGTGTTTTTCTGGTGGATTTGTTCACACAATACTTTATGCTGGCAGCTCATTTCTGCCTTAGTCATGTTTTCGTTTTTTACTTCAGCAGATGTTTACAATTACTCCTTAAAATGCTTCCATTTTCTCTGATCACTGAATGTGAATGAGGTGACATTTTTAAAAATAATGGCAGTTTTTTCTGGCCAGAAAACATGTTGTTAGATTCAAATAATCTTTATCTCTTTAAACTATGTAAAGGTTTTATATCTTTGTAACAGCAGCACCTGCACTACTCTGCCTATTCCTTTTTTGCCAAAACCAAAGTGTTGTCATTACCTGACTGTATCTTCTGCCGGGTCATCAGATGTTTATATGGCTTTTATTCAACCTTAAAAAAATGAGGCCTATTCTCTTGGATTTGTGTTGGATGGACTGCAGAATAAAAGGTGCTACAGCAGCCTGAGCTTCTGAAATGCAGAGGAAGGTTTCTCTGCTTCTCTTTCAATCAGGTTTTTTCCCAATTGTTTTTATTGAGTAAAATTTAGATCAAAGTTCTTACAAACAAATGCCTCATTTTCAACACCTGCAATTATATTGCAATGTCTGTAATGCTTCAGATGTTCTTCAGAAACCCATTTCTGGAAGTCCTCCAAGCTTCTGAGAAAATTCAGCTGTTTCTTCTTTTTTTTTCTTTTGTTTTGAAAAACAAGATTTTAATTTGCAGAAAAAAAATATACGACTGTGCCATCAGTTTACCATAAAGGCTTAAACTAGAGAGCCACACAGATATTTTGAAAGATCACTTTCTTTTTGATGAAGTCTCGTGACTTTTGGAGTGCTGACTCATGGTTTCTGCATGCTTGACATCAGCAATACCACAACTGAGAGAAAATCTTTGTGAAAGATTCCTTTCTAGTCCTCTTGAGACAAAGGGATCCTCCAGGAAAGGACACAGAGAAACAACTGTTTCTTATTCATTATAGTTCCCAGTTAAAAACAAGCTCAAAACCCAACTTTAAAACAAACAATCTAAAATATCTGCCAAACCATTCCTGCTTCTTTCTTTCACTGTAATGACTCAAAAAAGGTATGAACACATTTTTTTCTTTTCATTGTTAGGATTTGAAAAATCATACTATGTATGAAAATGAAACTTCTAGTATAATTTAATGTTTTTCAATAAACAGCTTCTTTTAATATACCATATTTCTCCCTCTTTCTTGTCAAGAAAGAAGTCTGGCATTAGAGACAGACATAGACTTTCTCATTAATGTTCATACGTTATTTTTAATAATAGTGTGTAGTGTTTTAGCTTCCAAGAAGAAAAATAGCAATTTTATGATGACACTCATTTCTCTTAATAGAAAAATATTTTCCTTTACTAGGAATCAAGTATTCTGAGAGAAACATGGAAATATCACTTGAAAAAAATTAAAACTGTTTTGCTCTTGAGAATTTTAGCCCATGAGTTAATGTACTTCCACTGCAATGTGCTAGCTGATCCATGACCTCAAGCTTCTACTTGTGTAAAACAATTACAAATATTCCTTACTCCTAATAAAAGAGAAGGAAACTAGGGACTATCCCTAACATTACTGACATCAGTAGTAGAGGAAGATGATAATATATTATACTAAGTGTAAAGAATTTGATTCTGGAACTGGCTGGTTTGGCAGCCAAAACTAGACTCTTTATTGAGCAAAACTTCCTATTATTCCAAGTTTTCCTACTCTAAGACTTGAGGATAAATTGCTTGTGGGCTTGATAAAAATGGTCGGTATGTGCCTGCATTAAAGTATTTTTGGCATAAACTCCTTCAGAGGCAAATCAGGTCACATTCACAAATGTTTTACAAAACAAAAATTTTACAATTTACAACTGTTATTGTCACATGGCATTAATTTGATAGCTCTCTTAAACTGACTTGCTGATTCTCTTATATTCACCAGACTTTTTAATTAATTGTGCCAAGCTGAAGGCAAACAAACAAAACTAGACTGAAAAGTAAAACTGTACTCCAGCAAAGGTACAGTCATCCAGCTCAGTTCACTCCATAACTGAGCCCAAATCTGTACTGTGCTATGAACTACCCAATGACACCATCAGAATCATCTTTCACAGAGGGCTGCTCAGCACAGAATATAAAACCTCAAAGATCCCTCCTTTTTTCCTACCTATTTGTTCTACATGGACACGAACAACAGTATTATCACTACTTCTAAATATTTCTAACATCATTACTACTACAAAAGTACTTTTATTTCATCACCTTTTTTATTTTTTCAGAACAATAGACAGCTGTTCTGAACCATAGACAATTTAAGTACCTGTTCACAAATTTAGATCTACTGAAGACCAGACTACAAAATATGTGATTTGATCTATGCTGCACCAGTCCTTCAGCTAATCACAAAACTCATGCTGGATCTCCCAACCTCAGTAAGCACAAGATTAATTTAAGAATGCCAGAGCATTACTTCATAACTTGTCCTTAAGAATAGTATCTCATATTTATAGTAACTCTCTGTAACCCATGATTTACCCAAAACCTCTTCTTCTTACTCTGTTAAACTCAGTCTTTTAAAAATTATACTGTATTTTCATTCTATCAGAGTAGAAGTATAGTTATTGGAAAATATTTCCATTTTTTTCCCCTGTAAAACATTTGGGCAGGTGGAACTAACACCACATGCTGCAAATATATTAATACTAAGTAAAGAGCTTCTTCTCCCCTCACCCTACACATGCACATACATATGCATGATGTTTTTCATACACATACAATGATGATGTTTTCTTGATCAAGATAGGGGAAAAAAGATTGTCTAGAGCATTTCAACACTTCTGATGTAGTTTAAGCTTGGGTGTATGAAATTGCTTTTGGGACTGCTCTTCCCCAGAACCAAAATCCTATTGTAAGAGCCCAAGCCTCAGCATTTCCCTTCTTCTCAAAAAAAAAACCAAACCAAAACAAAACAAAAAAACCCAAACCCAAAAGAAATTTAAAGTCTTCAGTTCACCTTCTACTTTGGCTTTATCATACATCACTCAAGTAATGTACAAAATCTCAAAGGGAGAAGAAATTATTTCTGTATATATAGCACTTGGTTAAAAAATGCAAGTTCAATATAATTTCTGGAAGAAGTCTATGCCTGAAATCAGGATAAACCTGGTATTAAAAATAAATTGTAATATGAGTTCTTGGCTACAGAGCATGTTGTTGCAGATATGGGGCAGTGTGGGCTGAAAGGACTGTTTGTTGACTGTTTCTCTCAGACACAGTACATGAATCCCGTTCTGAGGTGGTCTGCTGGTTGCCTGCAGTGCAGGAGAAAATACAGTTTCCCTTTTGATGTATAATTTGGCTTCTGTTTTTTGCTTTGCTTTCCTTAGAGCACTGATGACTGAACACAACTGGAGCTGGTGGAGGATGTCAGACTGATATGCTGCTGCTCTTATACCAGACTACCCAGCTGGGGTGTCTTCCTCATATTAAATCAAGCCTCACATTTGAGGTCAATGAAGCATTTCCCCCAAATCAGATTGGCATGAACCATTACATTTTTTTTCAGGTTTTTGTGTGGGTTTTTTTTTTTTAGCATTGAAAGTAATTTGAGAATTGTGACACTATAACTACGTAATTATAAATAAAAGAGAAGCAACTCCATCACCTGGTGACTGAACACAGTACTTTGAGTCATTATTTACAGCCAGGTTTGTCTGGCCAATGCCTGTCTGGACATAAGTCCCCATTCTTGCCAAAAGATATCCAAAACTTGGACTAGCTTTTATTGGAGAAAGCAAAGTCAAAACCTGATAGACTGACAGAGCTGTAACTGTTTTGTCAAGTTGAAAAAGATCAAGAAAATAAAAAATATCTGGATGTGTATAAATAAACAACTTGACAACAAACTGGCTTTCACAGACAATTCTCTTACTTTCTCAAGAAATGGATGAGTCATGATGAAATGTCAATAGAAATACTGGCAGATCAGAGCTGAGTGAATAGGCAAGGAATGATATTCATGTTAACCAACATCAATTCTTCAGAAATCCACTTTTCCCTTTCATCTACCATTGGAGGGACTAAAAGAAAGGTTTTATTGAATAATCAAATTTCATTTGGGAGGCTAAGTAAAAAATATTTTCATGTCTATAAAACACACATACTGATTAAAAAGTTCCACCAAAGCAGCATCTGCATAGAAATTGTGTAAATTGGTCTCCACTTTCTGCACAGATAAATCCTTAGATTAGAAAAAGTTAGGTCAGGATAAGGAGTGCTTAAATTCTAAAAGCTCATCCTTCAAATATTGATGTCAATATCTTGCATTATCTAATATAAATTTCCTGTTTCATTCAAATGTTAATATATACACAAAAAAAGTTGGATTACAGGGGCCACAGGAGGCCCAGTGGTTAGTTATGATAGCAAGCAATGTCCTTTTTTCCATGCAGGCAGCCCTCTGGGCAACAGGAAGATGTGCTACTGCTGCTCAAAGAACTTATAATAGGTTTTGTATTGCTACTTTATTGGGGAGGGATCTAGAAAAAACCCTCTGGTTAAAAATGCACACTGGTCTATACCATGGGAGTTTCCTTGTGCTCAGCTGGGTTAGAATGGAAACAGCCCCTGTTTCCTACTTGCTACCTTTGAGCATTATGCTGGAATGACAAATTAGTGCTTTTCATGCAGGGGCAGGAGAAAACTCATCACGAATGCTGCTCCCCACAGAAGATCATGGAATGCTTCCCATCTAACACATGGTCTAATTTACACTCATCTCTTTTTATATTTAATGTCATAACCAAAAGAAGTTGGAACTAGTAGAGCCCAACATGTTAGTGTGAGTTTGGATTTTGTTTTCTGTTGCTTTTCTGAGCACAAATGTAGTGATAAACAGTAATGTCTTAGGAACTTGCTTTGGTGGGACCTGACAGCAAGCCTACCTGTTTGGGGGCTGTTCTGAAAGAGATGACTGAAAGTTTCAACAAACAAAGTTAAAATCCTCTTAAAATTGCGTAAGATTTTTATCTGTGAAGACTTGGTTTGGTGTCTCAGATTACAAGACATTTGGTCAGGGATGTTTGCTTTCCTGTCACAGGGCTACTGATTAATATGAAATAAACTCCATCTATAACTACATCTGTTTTTCTGTCTAGCTAAGGTGGCAAGTTGCTGTATGAAGAAGAGTGTCTGCAAGGCTCAGACACACAGTACTTCATGCAACTTTCAGGACTGCATTTATTTTTAATTGATCCTCCAGTACTATGCCCCTTATGGAGTGTTTAAACCAATGTCAACCAGAAAGGGGTACTAAACTCTACTAAACTGTACAAGATCCTTTTTTGGTTGCAGTTAAAGATAACTTATTTATGAGGACATGAATAAAACTCTAAGTGTGTGAATGTAAATATGTTCAAAACTTTCAGAACCCTTTTCCTTTACTTCATAGATTGGAAAATGTCAGACATGGATTTTTTCCCCTTTTCCATCACAAAAAATTCAACAGGGCCCTTTGAATATTTTCTCTCACCTGATGTTTTTCTCCATCCCTATATTAACTGGATACAACGTTGGAAGTTCTGTTATCCAATGAGAAAATCAAATCAAGCAGAAGAGAGGCTTTTCCAGAATTGGCAGTGTTCTGGCATTCATCCAGAACATTCATGTTCTGGAAACAAGCCCCTGACAAGCTCAGACACGTGTGATTCTCACCAGAAATAAGCAGGTCTTCTCAGCCCATGTGTGACAGCACGGATATTACTCCTGAAAGCAGTCGTTTCAGAAGAGCTATTCTTTAGTAACTTCATTTACAAATGTTTTTAATCCACTTGCACTGTAAAGTAAGAAAAACAGCTGAGGGAGTGACTGCATCACTCCACCAACCATCCCTTTATTTTGGGATAGACTTCTCAAACATTTTTCACAGCCTGAAGTACCTCCCCAGTGTCACAGCAAACAACAGGTTTGTTCTTTTTACACAAGAGAAGCAGCAAATAGGCCAAAATCCTGGCCAAACCTGCCATGGTTAATGTATTTAGGTAGTTACATGACATTAATTTCTCAGTAAAGGGAAAAATCAGTGAAGTTGCACTGTTTGGTTTCCCAGAACAAGAGTCTCATACTATCCAAGTACTGCTGACATAGAGCTGATGAATGCATAGCAGCAAAGTACAGAATGAGAATGGCACTCGCCCTTTATATATTACACTTTTCCTTTCAGGTCCTCATAGAAATTAGGAGTGAGTCAGTATGGGAGACCAAAATCTCACCAAAATCAATACGAAATAAATTAAAGATGGTGAATTAACTGTAAAGACTATTAGTGTTCATGAGTTATATTCAAGTCAAAAGATTACAGTGAAATAGAAATTAAAGGGATAAACAAAGACAGCTCATTATCTTACTTAATTTTCCCTTTTATGGATTAAATTTTACACTTTAAGAAGTTTGGTGGTTTCTTTCCAGTCAAAATATAAGTTCTATAACTCACACAGAACTAGAATTTTTATTCTGTAGAAAACTTCAGAGTTCCACACATTAACTACATGGCATATCATTGCACCAGTATGAAACAATTTTCCTCTGAGAATGTAGCCAAGAATAAAAGGCTCAGAAATAACGTATTCCTCAAACCTGAGTTTAATGTGAATGTTATGGAAGATATTCAATTGCACCTGCTCAGAATCCAAAGTCAATTGTGATGTCTTTGAATCTCCATGCTGTATTTGACAGTGCAGCTCCATCTGCTTGGAGGTTTTTCTACAACTGTCCTTTGAAGGGTAAATCCCACTGAAGAGGTGGCCTATGAAGTCGAGTTAATATAACCACAGTACTTGTCTGGCCATGTCAGGGACGGTGCACAGGGGTCCTGCTGTGCTTACAGCAGCAACAGAGCCAAAAAACCCTACTGTGTCTGCAAAAATAACTAGCCTATTTTTGAGCCAGAACTGGTTCTTTTATGTCCTGACACAAAATACAACATATCCTTACAACAGTTTGTTGCTGTTTTTGCCTTTTTTATTTTTTTAATAACAGGAGAAGTTTTTGTAAAGTATTCAGAAGAACGATACCAGGTTTGGCCCCAGCCCAGCAAAGCACATGTTTAACCTTCTGCATGTCACTAGTTTCTGAAATCAATGGGACTGCTTGCAGCCTGAGAGTAAATCCTGTGCTTCAGTGCTCCACCACAATAAGACCCTTACAATTGTTTTCTTCTGTACAGACAACTCTAGAAACCCTCACAGAGCCTCAATGACTTCCACACATGAAGAAGAACCTCTGCTATAGGTAGGAGGAAATCTTGCTAAACACCTATTTTTCCAGCTTTTTAGCCTTTTGTTCCATTTCTTTGCCAACCTGTACCAGAAATTAAACCTTGTTGGAGACACAGACTAGCTAGGAGCAGAGGAAGTTGGGTGCATTTGTAAAAGGGAGACCTTTCCTGTCGAACAGAGAAAGGAAGTTTGACATATATAATAAAATAATTGTAGATATGTAAATTACAAGTGCAACAAATAAAGGGCTCCTTTAGCTTTGATGGTGAAAACAGTTTGGTTTGTTTTTTTTCACAAAGAGCAAAAGACTTGTACTTTTGCAAGACTGTCTTCAAAGAAACTATTTTTCATTCATGAAAGCTGCATTAAATACTTTTATTTGCTCTACAAACCATAAGTAACACTTCAGAGATCAAGCACTGTGGAAAGCTTGGAGCAAGGTGCAGCCTGACTGTTTGCATGGAGTAGGTGATTAACAGCTTGACTTGGAATATTTCAAGTACCCCAAATTGCTGTAAATACCTTTGGAACACCAGGACCTATATTGCTAAGGTTGAGAGTTTTATAAAATAATTATGTCTGTTTTCTCTGGAAGAAAATAATTGAAATTTGGGTAGACTCAATCTTAAAAGCACAAAGCTGCAAGAAACTTTTAAACAAAATATAGGAATTGGCAATTTTTTTCCTAAATATTTTTCATGACTTGCCAAGCCGATGTGTAACAAATGACATCACTTGAGCCAGAAAAATTAGCTCTCCTCTTCTGAATAATAATCCCTTTTTTTTTTTTTTTTTTTTTTTGATGCAACAAACCCCAAAGATTCAGACCTACTTGTTGCTGGCTGAAGAGCTCTCTCCTACAAGAAATCAGTTTCTGATGAAACCTGTTATGTGCATATAAGGTGAGAAACTACTGCCTTCACCTTGGGTGAGAAGCCACTCTCAGCTTTACCTCAGGATGCTGAAATGTTTTATGAGCTAGTGTTTGTGGTGTCAGCCTGAAAAATGATATTTAACATCCTCCTCCCCCCAAAAAACCCAAACACACACACACTCTTAGCCATATAGCAAATTATCCCAGAGTTTTGCAGTGAAGAAGTGGGAGCAGGTTTCTGCTGAGCATTGGCTGGGTTTGCACCTATGACCTTAATGTTTCAAGTCACACCTGCATCCACACATCAGCCCCTGCACTGCTCTTGCCAGGCTGTGTGTGAGACTCAGAGCAGGTGAGAGCCCTGACCCCTCCTCACCTACAGTGCCATTATACAGGGGGCAAAATGGCAAATGTTTAACAGTGCCGAGCTTAATTAATTTACCTCAATGGTGGGCAGGGCTGCTTCTCCTTTAACACGGTGTAAATATCCTGTGCCCTTCCATCCGCAGTTGGGAAGCACCTTGCCCTGCTGCCGGGGTGAGGAAGAATTAATGAGCAGAATATTGCCTGCATATGCTGATGAAAACGCAGGCAGTGCTCAGGGTACTTTGCCTCGCTGATGTTTGATTTGTCTGCTTCACTCTCCATCCTTTCTCGGGCAGCAGAGCTGGAGGTTTACCCACACTAACTTCTCCATCCACATTGCTTTTTTTTAAAGTGGAGAGATGGCTTGAATTCACTATGAGAGGTAAAAAACTAATTCCTAGCACCCACACCTGCCTGAGTATAGTGATGTATTTCAGCCCTGCACGTCTGACATGCAGTAAAATATCAGCATCTTACAGTACCAGATACTAATTAGAAAAAGAAATGTGTTAGATGTCAGGCCTCAAGAAAGCAAACTTAACATTCTGACAGCAGCTGGAGAGTGATAGCCATAATCAAGCATTGTCCCTGCTTAGATCTGTGCCAAACAACCTCGCTTACTTCCAGCTAATTCTCCATCTGAGACGATCTTTCTTTACGATTCCAAAGAAACATGTTGTCAGTTCCCACCTGCTGGCACTGCGAGAAATAAAACCGCAGTTGATCGGCTGCAATAGGTCAGCAGAATAGTGCATTGAACTGTTGTTTGTGCTTCCAAGCTGTGTTACAGGGGATTCACTAACATTTATTAACCCTTTCTCAAATCATGGCTTTTATTATGCTTTTATAAAGCAGGAAGGTTTCAAGGATGAAAACACATCTTTTTAGGAATTTCAAAGGAAGCAAAATTTGGGCTTGCTGCCAGGCTAAAAGTTCGATATAATTTGAAAACCAAAATATATTAGAGAAGAAAGAAAATGCAGATGTCAGCCTAGTGACACAGAGTAATCTATTTGCTCAGTGCTTGTATTTTCCTACCAATTTTGTATTTTTCAAAAAGGACAATAAAAGAATTGTGCTCACTGCTAATTAATGACAAGCTGGTAAAAGCATCTATCCATTGTTCCATTTATTTCTTCATTTCCAGCAGTTAACAGCCCTGTTCTGAAATGAATCAATGTCGTTTACACAATGTTGTCACCCCTATTGTTTCTTTATCATCCTTGCATTTTCATAAATCGGAGGTGTTAATCCCTTAATGGCTTCTCTCAGAGCTCTAAAATGTATGCAAAATGGTAATCCATCCCCTAAACAATTCACATTTAGGCAGGCACCCTCTTAAATATGTTTACTATTAAAATGAGTCCTTTGTTTGGATCTAACCCTATCTGTTTGTTTTCTAAACACTGAATCATAGCAGGTATGCAGAGTCTCATTTCAAGTAGGGACTATCAACTAACCCTGTCCTTTCAGAAACCTGGTGATTTATCTATAGAGATGAAAGAGGTTTGGGGTTTTTATTAAGGAGTCAGAGTATGTGTATACGAAATTCCCTGTCAGGTTTTGAAGGGAAAATCAAGGGTTTGGTGCAAAGATTATTAATGCAAGAAAAAGACATTTACTGGCCTTAGTGGTGTTTGGTCTGGGCCTGAGTAACAGCACTATGTGTTCTCTCAGAGACTGGAAAGAAAACCATTACATTTATCCAGCATACTTTAAAAGCAGCAGACTGTCCTTGCTGATAGATTTAATATCTTTGTTATTCAGAAGTGCAATAGAGTTAGTGCTTAAATCTTTGCATGATTGGGATTGTAAAGTTTGTAGGACAGGCTGCACCTTATTGTCTATGCAGAGATCTGCACAGGCACCCAGACAGCTGCTTACAACCTTTTGTAGTTTGCATCAACTTAAATGCTCTTGTTCTTAATTATATTTTACAAGCTTTTTAAAGTAAATTCTGCACAGTTTAATGGCTTAATCCCTCTGAAATATTCTTTTTCCATTTGTTTTTAGCAAGGTCACTATCAATGCTAATACTTTATATGCACTTTTCTGAGCTCGATTCAAAGTAATTTAAATCATTGTGTTTCATTTCATTGCTATTATATTACTTTGGGTCAGCACCAAAATGAACTGCATCAAAGCAACTTTCTAGGAATTATATGCAGTTGAAGGATAATTTCCAGCATCAAGGTGCAAACTTCTTAAAATGAGATTTCAAACATATTCTTATCTGAGTAGGATAGTTTGATGAGATACTATACTGGCATAAGGACCAAGACGAAAAAGTCCATAACCTTAAAACTGAAATATCTGTCAAATAGGCAGAGAAATATTTCAATAACTTAAAGGAAAAAAAGAGTATTGGTGGCAACAGTGGCAGCAACCTGAATAAAAAACTAAAACCAAAATGATGCTTAAAACATTTCTATTCAATTCACTTTTGTTTCAAGTTGCAGAATCTATATTGCTTAGAAGTGCCACTGAAGTTCTCCAACAATGTCTGATTGTGTGATCTGTGCTGCTTTAAGGATGGATCCTTGGAGTTCTGACACAGAGAGAAGATCAAGGCTTGGCAGTGACCGTAACATGCTGCTACACAGCAGGCAAACATTGGAGTGGAGCAGCTGCACCAAGGCGGGTTGTGCTGCCTTTTTCCTTTATGCTCTTGTTTTGACTTGTGTTAATCACCCATTGTTCTAGGTGGGAGAGCTAAATTAAAGGACAGGGCGATCGAATAGAGCTCCCATTCAATTAGAGGAAGCAGGTCACCGCAAATTCTGCTGCACGACGAGGTGATAAGCAGGAATTAGAAGCGTACCTGGAGAGGTGTACTATTTAGAATTAGGCAAAACAGTATAATTTTAACTAAGGTTAAATGTAAATACTTTGTAGTCTTTCTGAATGTTCAACATCTTTTAGGAGGAAACAATATAAATCTCTGAAGTTTTCCTTTTGTCATCAATTTACAGCACGAATTTTTAGGGCCAGAAGTGAAGCCTAACTGGAAGATGAAAAAGATACATGGGGAAAAAAGAAAAAAAACACCAAAACCAAACACCTTGATTTTTTATACACAGTTGTGAGATAATCTCCAGTGTGTTCACGCCAGCCAAATTAGATTGCCATTTCATAAATAAGCATGGAGAGAAGTGACTGTGTAGAACTTTCAGACTAACAAAGGGGATGCTGGGATCCCCAATGAGAGAAGATCTCCAATGAGGGAAATCACTGAGAATCATGGCTGTGTTTTAGGATGGACTTTCTACCAAATAAAAAATGGCAGGTTTCAGACATTTCTTAAGAATAACCATTCTCATAAGATTTCAATCCAAATTTTCTTGGGCATGGGGGTTTTGAATAGACTTTGAATGTTAATCTAAAACTGTCACATCCACAGAGCTCCTGAGAGTTTGCCAAACATTCTTCATTAGTATTCCCTAAGCTCTGTGAGATCTGCTCTTGTCTTCTAGGAAGGTGGGCTGGGATTATTTGGTCCACAATCTACTGAGTTATGGAGCTCCTGAGCTAAATTAGTAGTTACACCTTTTGAGGAGTCATCTGCACATCTTCTGCACTCTGGGGAGTTCTCTCAGGCTTTTCATTTGATGCATGTGGCAAGAGATCCCTCTGTGGGGTGTGGAGTGCACCTTTCCTGGTTAGAACAACACAGATTGAAGGAGAAAGGGTTGGGGTCATACCCATGTTAATGTCTCTTGATGTGGTGATATTAAAGTGCATCTCTGGGCATTCACAAGATGTGATTTGGAAACAGATATCAGCAGTTCTCCTAAGAACAATAATGCAAATGGTCCAGGGATGCAAATAAATTGGAAATACCATTCTCCAGCTATTGATAGAAGTGACACAGTTATTTGGCATAAATCCATTCTCTTCCTGTGGCATAATGTAATTTTTGAGGCTTTCAGGCTCCTACACTGCCACATCCTCTGTTTGCCATACTCTGTCCTGGGACAGATCCTTGTGTTTTGTGGTGCACGTGAGGAGTGGACATTTTGATCAAAAGAGGTACTGACAAACTGTGTATGAATTAATGAAATGAGAAAGAGAGACACTTCTGGAGCTGGTTTCTACAGATTTCAATGCAAATATTTTCAATTTAAAGAACTGGACAATATGGCTTATCAGTGTTAATTTTTTAGTTCACTGAGCATAACCATCAAACATAACCTAAAAAATCAGGACTTCCTCTTACCTCACTTAAATATGAGGGAATTCTCTCTACAACAAAGCAAGCAGCAGCATTTCTCTGACTCTATTGACTGCTCTAAGTCATAGACAGCAGGCAAGATAATCAAGCATACATTGTTGTCTGCCAGAAGAGTCCTCAAGTGTTCTGCAACATATATTTTTTAGAGGTATCACCCGAAAAATTTATCCTTGAATAAGATTGAAATGTGAGGTCTGGCAAGGTATTCTGAGTCTGGATTTTTTAAACCTAATTCTGTTGCAAATGTAACTGCTCTGATTGTTTTGATTTAATCAAAACTGGCTGTTAAATCTCTAATTCTAACGTCTTTTCAATCTTTGCTCAAAGTGACACATATGTACTCCGTGACTGTGTATTGTGAAGTTAACAACTTGTTATTTGGCCTATCAGTAGTTGAATATTCAGCCCCTTGTTGGAATTGTTCAAAATGTAAAACTATTTCTGCCTTTATCATTCCTGTCTCTCAATTCAACCTTAGAGATCATAGATTTTCCAGAAAACAATTAAGAAAAATACAGAGATGTTATATTTTTAACTTCTAAGGCTGAAGGTTTCCAGACTCACTTTGTAGTTGAAGAGAAAAAGAATAAGGAGGAGGAAGAATAAACTATATATTTCATCTTCTAGTGATAAGCCAATATTGAAATATACCTGTTTTTAAAGACTAGTCAACATCTTAATAGAGAAATAAAATAGTGCAGACATTATTTTAAGATAACCAGAGGAGTTACCAATCCCATTTTTATATGAGTACATGATATTCTCTGAAAAATGAATTAAATTCCACAAATATTAGTTCTCTCTCTTTTTTTTTTTTTTTTTTTTTTTTTTTAGCAAATATGTAAGTTCATGGTGTCATTAGACTTCAGCATATCCAGAAGAAATAAATTCAGTTGGTGAACTCTATTCAATCCACTGAGGAAAAAAATCCCTATTTGCACAAGCCAATTAAGGTTTATATTTAAAAGAATCTTCAAGAAATTAACATTAAAATTTCATAATAAGCATTAAGATTTTCAAGTAAGGCTATCAAATACAAAACCAGATCATTGCAATTAAGGCCATCCCAGCAGTTTTTCAGAAATAATTGCCAACCCTCACATATGTCACATCTAGCCATCTACATGCATACTTAGTGGCCAGAGTGAATTGGGACTGTGTCAGCTGATTATTTCTGTAATCAAACACCCCTTTGATCAAATGAAGCATCGCTTGAATATCATTCAATGGAATGTAACAGAGAGTATTTATTAAATTGTTTCTAGCTACCATCACTGTTGGGAACATTTAAAGCAAGTCTTGCTCATATTTGTTTGGTTTATTTTCGTTTATCATTGAGAGCAGCTGTCATACCTGGACAAATCAGCATTTTTATGTCATTTGTGTAAGGAAAAATACTGGTGCTCTTTGCCTAACAAATCCTTAACCTATGACTGATGAATTATCTACAGACTTTAGCCACAGTTTTTTCACTATAAGTTTCATATTCTATCAAGCAAACTAGGAAAAAAATATTCTTAGCCAAAGGATGAAGAATTTTATTCAGCTGGTCTAAATCTTGCTGAAATCAGTAGAGGCTCCTACAGACTTTGGTAGGCTCTGAATGAAGCTCTAAGTGTACACTAGCTTTAGGGACACATTACTTTTGTGTTATTTTTGTGGTCTCATGCCACCTACCCAACAGGCTTGTTTGCAACTTGGGCTGGGCTGTGACTCCAATGGAAGGATCATGTCTGTACTCTTATTTAGCTTTGATTAACATCATTAACCTATCATGCACTGGAGCGACTTGCAGAGCAAATTGGCAAGCCAATTTCAGCAAGCCACATAAAGCAAAGAACAGCTTGGATTGTCAGATAAACACACCCAGAGGTGCAGTTAGGATGCTGAAATTATTAGGTGAATGATAGGAAGCCAAAAAATCAGTGAGCCACTTGAGCAGAGAGTATAAACATAAATATCCAAAAGCATGCCACAGTGCATGTGTATTTTATGTTGATGTGCTAATACATTATCTGCTAAGGGTTTATTTAAACCATTTTTGTATGCTCTGCAATTCATTTATCTGCATAAAGAAGGGCCACTAACAGGACAGTGCCTTATGAACAAGCAACCCTGTATGTTTTCCACTGCTGTTTATAATTCTTCATGCTCATATCTACAATTCATGAGCAAATTGGCTCGTGAATGTTTCCATAAAGGTTGAACAAAGTATGGTGCTGTTAACACTCGCACTGTCATGCACGGAATCAAAATGTGCCCACTCTCATTCTATTCATCACAGCTCAAAGACATTTTGGCAATGATATTATCCAAATATTATTAAAACTTTGAACCCTGTCCCCATAAATTATAGCAAAATGGCTTCAGAGCCATTAGGCAAGGAGGATGTATGGGCTCCAGTTGCTTTGGAGTAATTATGTGCTTAAAAGGAAGCGTGGCTAAGCATTCTACCAGTAAAACGAGAAAAGCTATGATCATTTGTTACTGCTTCAGTGCTGTACACAGTATTGCTCATACAGGTCAAGCCAACCTTACAGCAGGACAATTATCTGCCTAGAGAGACCAAACATCTGTTATTAAGTACGCAGAGGCACCACTGCAACATGCTAGAAATCTTGTCCACTTCATTGGTTTGGCTTACGGTAATGTACTTCAAACACTTGGCTAACTCAGTACAACATCCCCCCTTTCTTATTGTTACTGCAACAGTTCAGCTTTGAAATATGCAGTACCTTCACTCCCCCATTACTTCCTTTAATATGTGCACAGCTGTTAAAGATGATGGTGTAACTTTAGATGAGTCGCTCTTTCTCTTCTCTCTTTTTTTCTCTCTCTCCCCCCCTCTCATCCTCTTCTTTCTTCAAAATGTGTTCTGAACATTCTTGTACATTTGTAAGTTACCCACTGAGAGTCACTGTGGAGGAGTGGTGCAAAAGTGCAGGGACACACAGTTTTTACATTATAAAACAAAAGCTGCTTGATTTCAAACATTCCCTAAGCTGGCTGAAGAGGCAAAGGATGCCTTTTCACACAATGGTTATGAAATAATGTGTTTAAAACAAACAACAGCACAGGGAGCAGACACCACTTGCCTGCACTCGCTAGAAAAAGGGTATAACGGTCCTCTCCTGCCAGGCTGATTATTCACCTGAACTGCACTCAATTTACTCAACTTTTTAAAGGCTCTCATGTTAATATACAACTATTTCCCCTCCTGATAGTAATTGCAGATGTAAATGACACATTTGCTTTCACAGGGCATAGCAAGAAATGTAAAAAAGAGTAATGAATGGGTGGCAGAGATGTCAGGGTTAGAAATTAGATCTATCTTATCTGTCTTGGGTTTTTCTAAGCAGCCTATCACAGCACAGTAATCAAAACTTTGAAGCAGATATTAGGTGGGAGAACTACAGAAATCAAAGATCCTAGAAATATTTTTTTCAGGCTCTGAGGAGAACTGTACTACTTCTGCATTTGCTCTATGCACACTGTACTATAGAAAAAGGAGCTGATAAACTGACAGATTTATGCCATCCTGAGATTCTATCAGCACAGACTTCTCCTTAAAGAAACCCAGATTTCTGTATGTTAAAAGCAAATGAGAGTAATACTCTGGGGAAAAACACAGGTCCACACTGCTGCATATAGAGGTAAAAAAGTAAAAAAAAAAAAAAAGGAAAACAAAAAGAAAAGATTATCATGATGAGAACAGCTTAAAACAACCCTGTATCAAAGATGATGTTTTTGTGTAATCACCAGATTATTTTGCCCCTTAGAGAAAGAAAAAAGGCTCTGGAGGAAAAGGCATACCTCATCATTATGATGGGTGGCTCACTTCAGGCATTCCCATCTACATCATGCTCCCTTTTCATATTTTGTGCCTGGGAATAAAAGGCCAGTTAGACAGAGAGTTTGAAATTGGATCAGCAAAGAATAGTGTGCCTTCTGTCAGGACTTTATAGTCAGTCATGCCTAGCCTCAAAGGAATTACAGAATAAATTCAAAAAATACCTATAAAAATATTTTAATTAGCTTTTTTATCATATTTAGTACTTTGAAACTCAAAGACACAATGTAAGTTTTAAAAGAAATTCTTTAAGATTTAGACATATTTCCCATGAATATTTATCTGATTTTACTTTGAATCACTTGGTTATGAACTTCTGAGTTCCTCAAGACAATAAATAACCATGATAGGGCAGAAAAATGACATTTTAAAATTTGGAACTCCGCAGAAATCAGTGGAATCTTTGTTTAAAAACCGCAGCAGCCTCTGGTTATGATCTAAATAATTTTCTGTCTCAAATCGCTACAGTTTATAACAATTACTCATGATAATCCAGGTGTTTATTTTCAAAATGGAGCCAAAAGACTCATCCAAAAGAGGGGTTTATATGTGTCCCATAGAGATTTACTTCTTCACAAAATGGCCATTTACATGGCACAGATGCATAAAGAGGCATCATGCTTGGTTTTACAAACCAAGCTCATGAACTCAGTTTTTTCTAATTAATTAAAACACCACTGTCAACCAAGCAGGACAATTAAAACCCAACTGTAAAGTGACACTGTTTGTCAATATGCTTACAAATAGGGGTGCATAACTTCTGTGTCAGTGTAAGAGAAGGGACAAAAGCTGAATTAGAGTCACAGAATTGTTTAGTTTGGTTGAGACCTCTAAGATTATCAAGTCCAACCATTACCCCAGCACTGCAAATTCCACCACTAAACCAGGTCTCTAAATGCCACAATACTTCCAGGGATGGTGACTTCACCTTCCTGGGCAAACTGTTCCAATGTTTGCAAGTCTTTCAGTGAATTTGAGGTCTAGGACTGGATAACTAAACAGAGGAGGAGAAACTGGAGTTATTCCACAGACTCCTACATTTTTTGGAAGATATCCCTTCTGAAGAACGAGACAATCAATTGTTTCTTGGTCAGTGAAATCACACTGATTGTACTTACATTGCAAATTACTTTGAGTTCTGTGGGCTGCTCAGTGGGCACCAGTATTCACCTGGTAGTGCTTCACCTGCCAGCTGCCAGAGTAGCACTTGTCAGAAACTAATCAGCATGAGAAAAGGCTTCAAAAGAAGTTCCTTGAGATCACTAGATAAAAGAAATTCTGTAAATGCAAAGGTGGATAGGAAAAAATAAATACATGCAAAGAAAATTTCATAAATATTCAACCCTGAGTGTTGGGTGCTGCTCACTGTGCATATTAATTAATGCAGTCTTGCAACTCCCTGCAGTCTTTCTATGTAACACTGTCGACACAGCACTTTGTAAAGCACACACCATATTAGCCCCTTTCACAGCTCTCCATGTAGCCTAGTGCTTCACTGAGCAATCTACCCATTCAAACTTTATGCTCAATTATATAATTTTTCTTTATTCTCTCATGGAAGCAGAATTACACACACCCAGTCACTTCACATTTTTTGTACTGTGACCAAAGGTTTTTCCAAGAAATATTGCATTCTATATAAAGTAAAAAACAATAGAACCTGGAGTATGAGAGAAATCCTTGACAGCATTTCAGGGTGGAGCTCAGAGTTTATACATCAATAGCTCATCAAAGAACCTCCTTCTCCTGACTGCCTTGCCCAATGCCAGCCTCAACTCTTTCCATGCTCCCAAACTCCTCCAACAGGCTAGTGGAACTTACTTCATTTCTTAATATTTTTTAAAATTCCATTTCCATATTTCATTTAAATACTGATTGCTCAAGAGATGTAGAGCTACTGAAATAGGTTTCAAGCAAAGTTTTCTTTATCTGAACAAGACTCCAGGAAAAGAGGAGAAACCCAATTAAAAAAAAAAAAAACAGGTTAAAAAGGAGAAGCGTGGGAATGAGCTTGTCAAAGAGGGTTTTTGATCTGTCTCACAAAATATTTGACTATGTGAGAAGACAAGTACAAGTAGATAAAATTTTCCATATAAGAAAACTCCTCCACAGTCTAGTTTCAAAACAAAGAAGTACACACATTAATGTCAGCCGTTCTGTGCCAACTGATTAATTTTTGTAATCTTGTTTTAGGTTTCCTCTTCAATTGTCAGTTGTAGTTTCTTAAGAAATCTGCACGCAGCTGCATTTTAAAGCACTCTCTCTACTCAAATGAACTAATCTCTTATATTGTACTTGTCAAAAAGCCCCCTTGAAATATTCTTTCCCCCTTGGAAGGAATAATTTATGGCAAAGCACATTTTCTCAAGACCTTTCCTTATCAGGAGGACATATGTGAAACTGTGGGCATAATTTTGGACCGTCTTTTGCCTTCTTGATAACAAACAGTTTAGTCTGTATTACTGAAGAACTTCTTTATGCAGGTGGATGATAAAACCATCCTTCAACCTGAAGAAAAATATTTCCTCATGCAGCTATGGTTGCACTTCCAACCTGCTGAGAAGAACAGATATTTTTGCAACCTTATTTTGAAGCTTTCCAGTGTTGATACTACAAAGTCACTGCTTGCTGAGAGAAGCTGCCTGGTACTGTCCTAAGGCAAAGCCACTTTCAGACTTAGTAAGCAAATGGCCTCTTGTGACATAAAAAATACTCCAGGTATCAAGTCAATATCAAAGTCTCCATGAGAAATTAGGATATTCACTTTTTTCCTGCTGCAGTGTCTTTCTCTCGCTGTTGGATGGTGGTGGAGCTGGAAAATAACCTAAACAGTCAACATGCAATGAAAATTCTGCAGCCTACAGGGAAAAATACTTCAGTCCATTTTTGAGAAGACAAACATCCAACTAAAACATTAACAGTCTCAGTAAGCAATAATCACCCTGGTTAGCAATCTAAACAGAGATTGTACAGACATGGTGATGAAGTTAAAATTGAATATTAGTATGGTCTTTCTAAGTTTAGTTGGTAGATTGAATCAGGAAAAGTGCCCTGTCCAGACAGTCTCAGCTTTGTAAATAAAGAAAAGACTTCCTTAACTGTTTATCCAGTCCTTTTATGTGCTCACCTGAAGACACAGACACACAAGCATCCAAGCTCACTCCAAGGTTTAAGAAAAGTGGTATTTGCCTTCTACAAAATATATTTGACACTCACTTGGATTCAAAATTATACAGACTTTTTGCTGGGCCTTTCAGCAATTCTTGTAGTGTTTGTACAAGAGTGCTTCTGACACTAAATTATTTGCAAATGTTCCTCATTTGGGGGGGGATTTGGAGCCAAATTATAATAAGCAAGAGTAGATTGACCCAGATTAAAAGATACAATTAGTCTGTCTGATTAGTAAACCTAAAAAGTACTACTTACACTAAGTTATTGTTTTTATGACAAAAGAAGACAGCCTGGCAGAACAATAAAGTCAGTGCCATGAAGAAGAACCTTGCAATTTACTCCAAACAGTTTAAAAAATTCAGTTTAGAGATACAGCAATTCAGTAGAGCTGAAATATTATCATGCCAAAGGTAAGTCTAATGATACAAGTAAATACATTGTAACTGTGTATGCCTGATTCTTTTTCATATCAAAGCCATTTTTTGTTCTGGCATGGGTGAAATTTTAATCATATGCAAAATCCCACTGAATAGGCCAGGCTTTCACAAAAAATGTGTTGTTTTTTTTTTTCCATTAAGCACTCAGGCCCAAACCAACTTCACTTTACAGCTCCAGTGGGACCTGTCTTGGTATAAATTGAAATGAAAATTAGGTATTCATGTGTGTAAATATATACACATGTATTTTTTTATTTACACAAATGTAGAATTACAAAATTATTCCTTTAGGGAAGCAACCTTAAAATATTATATATTGGCTAAATTTAATGGCAAACAATGCATCAGTCACTACTTGTGGAGTGGGGGAAGGAAGAATCCATTTGCTAACCTATAAACCACTATGATTAATTAAATAAATACACTAATAATGTTATGCTCTGTAAGATGTTATTGTGATCTGTACCACTTCCATTCAAATACCTCAGAGCAAAGCATCATTCTCATTTCTCCTGAGCCTGAAACATGGTTTTTGTGTGAACCTGCCACATGGCTCAGCTGTGGTTGCACACAACAGTCAGTAAAGTGAATTGTGGGCACAAAGCATGGGCATCAATGCTGGGCAACAAGGCATCCTCAGCCAGAATCCTTCCCAACCTGGAAAAGTTGAAAACACCAATGGGTCGCATTTCATCAACCAATTCAAACTTGGCATTTCCACCATTTGGTGCCCCCAATCCAGCTGAGCCACTTGCACATCACTGTTACTTGTTTTACACACTGGTTTCCAAAGTTGCTTCTAAAATACAGGTCACAATAAGGAGCTATGTCCTGTTTTCCCTCACAGCAGATCTCTTGAGTCCATCAAGAAAAAGATAGTGGGTTTGCTGGGTTTTTTTTCCAGAGTATACTGCAGGAACTTTGAAAAGAGATCATTGTCTGATTTTGAAAGACTCAGAATAGCAGGATCTTCTGGACAGCTCTCTCAAGTGGGAAATAACAAATTTTCTTCCAATCTCTCTCCCGTATAGAAAATATACGGATTTTACCTCATTCTGGGAGGCAGTTTCCCATCTGTTGCTGAGTGCTATGATGCTATAATTGTGACCATACCCTAAGCAGTTTCAGGATGACAGTGAAATGTGCATTTTTAAGACTAAAGGGAGAAGGAAAAGCCTGATGTCGAGACAGGAAGCTGATGAGTCTTCTAATAGCTGACTCTGCTGTACACTGTCTTCGTGGGAACAGGAGATGAGCAAAAAAGTGACTTGCAAGAGATAGGAAGAAGCCATGGGAAAAACCTGCTGGATATTTTGAGAGTCAAAGTTAAGATTTATGCAAAACAACTTATATTTTGTCCAGTCTAGGATTATTTGTAAATAACATGCATGTTTGCATATGTACATATTATTGCATATATTCATGTGTATAGGCAGCTATGTGAGGAACCAATCCTGCCTCATCATCAATACTTCATGTGGGTTTTTTGTTGTAGAGTACATTTAGATTTATTAAGTTCACGCCCAGATTTTATGGCAAATGATGTCAGGGCATTACAATGAATTGATGACTCAAACTCATGACTGCAAAGGTAACTTTAGTGATTTTAAAATAAGTAATAATAGACTGGATTGAAGACTAGGAGCAGAAAAAGTTCTCTCTGAGCATACAGAATGACCTCGAGGGAAATTAGGCATACTGCTGTCCCCATGGGACAAGGGTAAAACCTTCAGCATGCTGAATGTAAGGCATTCTTACTTAGCAAACAGAGTAGATGAACCCTCTCCCAAGCTGGCATCTTAAGGGACAATGCTTGGCTGTATTCATGTGATTAAATGGGAAAAGGAGCATGCACTCAGGGTGGAAGGAGAGTGTAAGTCATTAGGGAGGGAAAAGTGAGGTCTTTGCAGATGCACAACAGCTACTTCAAACTGCATCCATTTCTACTTTCCCCCAGATACAGCTGCTCCTCAAAATGTTTTAATAACCATGTATTAAAATACTAGATGATAGATAAAAAATAGACATACAAGCTCTTCAAACCACTGAAGCTCTCCTACAAGGGTTAGGGTGCAGATGTGGCAGAGGTAAGGAGGCAAGGTTACCCCTGAGGAGCAAACTCTGCTTCCTCCCATAGACCCCATAGATAGGGGCTATCTACACACACAGACCCCTGTCCCCCAAATTCCAGACTGGCCATTCATAGCTAATTTTGTACTAATAAAGCTTGTGATGTGAGAGGGCTCCCATACAATCACAAAAGCAAGCAGGTGAGAAAGCTGCAGGGAACAAATCTCACAGCACACAGGGATTTCTTCCTCAGTCTAATTTCTTGGCAGTATCCACATTGTATTTGAACCCTGTGTTCATCCCTGCTGTACCTTCAGAGTAGCTACAAAAGCCATCTGAAAACCTGGGCAGTGGTCTCATGGTTGGCCAAGATGATTTCTGTGCTACATTATACCCACGGTCACAGAAGCAACTGAAATATGAAATACCTTTATGGCACAAGTTTTAGATGTTTGTCCTTTACTTTCTGCATTTCCCTTCACTCAGGGAAGTTTCACAGGGCAGCTTCAGAAGACTGCATTTGCTCCATCCTACCTAACCAACCTCAGCTGAACATCCAGTTAGACATTTATTCAAACCTCTCATTTACAAACCTCTGTTTTAATTTTCTGCAAGCTATTAGTTATTGTAAATTATCCACAAGGCAGAAACAAGACACTCAGACCAGAACTGGACTTATCATATAAGTCCCAAATTCTAGCTCTCTTGTTCAGAAAGTCCAGTGAGCTCAGGCAGTCATGATTCATCTTTCCAGATTGCATCTAGTAATGAATAGTGATCCCACAGCCTTCTGAAAAATAAGTAGTACTTAAAATGGTATTTACATGTGTGCCATTTCTGGCAGTGTGGGCTGAGCTGATGATTCTGGTTCTTCCCAGAGAGCAGCTCTACCTCAGTCAAATTCTCCTGAGCCATGAAATCCCATCTCTAAACAGATCCTCCTTTGAAATCTACCATCTACTTATTTTCTTTTTTCTCCTGTGTTTGTGGGACTTTTCTTGCCCTGGTTCAAACAGCTAAAGAGGAGCCTTCAGAGCTGATAGAACTTTCCTAAATGATTCTTAATGGTGTGCCAAGAAGTTTCAACTTGGACCATTCCTTCTCCTTCTACTTCCCCCCTTCAAATCCTCCATTAAGTGAAAACAAAGCATCTTTACAATAAACATACCACTGAACACATCCATATATAGACTGATTTGATTATTATTGCAGAGCAGCTCCGATTTTTCCAAAGCAACTTATCTTACTCATCATTATACCACACAGAAAAAGTCATAAAATGAGAAAGGAAAAAAGAAACTCAAAACCTTCTCTTTAACATTCTTCAAAGTCTTCTTTATGTATTCCACTTTGTCCTAAGTGTTTCTCTAATGCTTTAGTAGCTTGCTATCCTCTGCCTACCACTGAAAGTGAGCCAAACAGCGCACGTGCTTAGCAGGGCACAATTTTTATGCAATAAAGGAAGTGAAGTATCTCCTACGAACTTAAACTACAGGCATTGGGAGATAGGAGAAAAGTCTGAGAACGTGGAATGAGAATATGCTTAAAACACAGAGTGAATATCCATACTGCAAAATTACTACAGAATATATAATTACAAGTTCTTGGCTGCTCAGTGTTTTGTCTCATCCCCCTTAAAAGCTGCATTGTGACACAGGAGCCAGCATCAATTCCAGTTGTGTCACCAGTAACAATGACAGTTATTATTACTTTTTATTATATGCAAATTCTCCATTTGTTCCTGTAGTTAATATGGCCTTTAATCTGCTACCAGTACAGCATAGGTGAATTCTGTTTTTACTGGCAACAACATATTTCCTGCTGGGAAAATATGACTAGTCATGGAAAAGGCTTAATCTTGAAATTCAGCTTTTTTTTTTTTGTTTCTTGGTGGCCTCTAATTGCAAGCTTGAGGCAGTGCACAATAATTATCAGTCTGCAAGCATGAAAAGGAGTAAATGCCAGTCAGGCTGTACGGTTGCTCTGTGCACACAACAAGTAAAGAACTCTGCCATGTCAGTGGTGGGCTGGTAGCTTTCTTCTTCAGTGTAATGGCAGTGATTCAGCTGGTAACTGGATGAAAAATTGCAGCAGGTTTCCTTGTTATGATTCTTTCATGCATCTCTGTCAATGACAGTTTACATTCTGGGATTGAGATCATTTGTTTCCTGTTTGCTCACAGCTTCAGGCTTTTCTTGTTTGCCACCATGGATTTACAGCCCTTCCCCCCACAGCAAACCACATCTAAGGGTTTGAGGGATTACAAGGCTTAATACTTTACAGCTCAGCACATGTAGCAGAAATTTGGAACTACTGTAAAAGGAATGATGACTAGATATTCCTGTGAAATGGATACATACACGTGTGCAGATATGTATGTCTGTGTAGAAAGAAGCCCACAGAGCAGCCCACAGAGGAGTGAGATGCTAGACTAAAAGTTTTATTAGCAGACTGTCTTCTCATCTTCTCTGAAACTAACAGAAACCTCAGAAAAAAAAAATACAAATAACCTTTTTAATAGGTTTCTTCCCCTAAAACTACTCGGAAATTATACCAAAGTTAAATACTCACTTCAAAAGACTTCCAACAGTCAGAACTTTCTGTAGTTTGATGAAAAAGATATTGCTACATCCATACAGTAATTAAACAAAAATGGGGGCATAAGCACAAGCATGAACAACCTGACCCAGTACTAATCATACCTGCCTAGCAGGACAGATGCTTATATCCAATGTGCCAGATCTGAAATATTTCACTCCCATGCTTCCCCATCATCAATATGTTTGTCCTCCTAATGCCTGTCTGAAGTAGGGAGCTGCTACTACCTACATGAACCAGTGTGTAAATATAAGCATAGACAGGAGTGCTAAGGCTTGCATTTAACTCCTGCTAAGATTAATTGGAGCTGATTTCAGCCTTGAAAAATGCAACCCTAAGATCTCAGAATAAAGCATGAGGGTAAAGCAGTGAGACTAGAACAAAATGGTGAATGTGTAATTAAATGGAGACCTGAATAGAAGTTGCCCAATCTAGCATCTTTTTTACTCAGCTGTCCTTTTTCTTTATCTGTGAAAGGAAGTACTGTTTGTCTTTATCACTCTTGTCATGGTCAGCAAAACTGGGTGAGATGCAGAGTTTATTTGGTAAATGCCACCTGTTTTTTGTTTTTCTATTCACTAGCTGCTCAGAAGCAGTTCAGCTTTTCCTTGAAAGAGTATTTGTATTCAGAGAATTATTCGTGGTTGCCAGCTTATTCTCAAGCAGCTCATTACAAGTGTTCACTCTTTAAGTACTTGGTTAATTTTGATTAGATAAATGGCTATAGGGTATGTTTCTGTCCCTGACTTAATCTCTAAGTGTTCAGTTTCTTCATTAAGTACTCATGTTTACAAATTTACAACTGTCTTTCTAAGACTGTTCTTAAATATTTATTTAATATACACTTCTAACATTACTTCCATCAGAAAACAAGCTTTGTCACAGCAGTTCAAGCAACAGTCTCTGGTAACTAAAATTTCAGAAGGGGCATTACTTGTTTGAGAGATTACAACTGATGTCATCCTATTTGAAAATGCAAACATGATGTATTATGAAGGTCAGTGGTAAAAAAGTCTCAGAGTCACAGTGTGTTATGTGAATGCCTTCAAACTCACGAGAATATTTTAAAATAAAATGGCATAATCAGATTTTTAGAAATGTTGCTGGATGTAGACCACAGAATCAAATCCACTGACCTGTCCTTGCTCCTTTGCATGGTTCCAGAGTTGCAAAACAGTTGTGAAACTGTGTTCATCAGTGAGTTTGTTACTGCTTATGTCATCAGAATGGCGCAAAGAAGCTTTTTAGAAGTGGTCTTAGGCTCCTAAAATGAGACAAAACACTGCAGTTGTTTCCATCAGATCCACTCACATTTACTGTAGGTTGTATATAAGAATTCTAAGAATGAAGATGTGACCTTTGGGGAAAACACTATTAAAAGACCTCAGGATTCGGTCGGACTTTAAATATCAGTTCCTTGGGTCAGATGAAATCGAGCAGAAGAGTCAGAAGGAGGCAAAGGCCAAGCCAGAGCCTAGCAGAGGTGGGCCAGCAGAGGCAACCAGGGAACACAAATGGCAAGAAAAGAAACTAAACTCCTTTGCAGCAACTGTGTTAAAGCCACTGTTTGAAATGCCCACTCTGAGCAGATTCTCCTGAAAAGAAAGGCAGGAAAAGGATAACCCACTTTGCCAACTGAGTCAAGCCACAGTCTCCATGCAAAACTGACACTAAGTATTTTACTCTTTACAAATAGTCTTTATAATTGGGATTTTTAAATAATCCTTCTTAAAAGGGATTGCAGCTGTAATCAATTTGTGGAGGGCTGTTTTAATAAGAAGCTGCTCGAATAGGATTAACTATGAGACCCTAGACCTCTTTCCTCCAGTCCTTAAACTCCTATTTGAAACATTTAGATACCCCATAAATTATTTATTGGTCTTACAAGGTGTCATCAAGCTAAGAAAATGATGCTTGACAAGTTGAAAACCGTAACCATTTCCACCAATTTGTTAACAGCCTCTCCCACATGGCATGTAATGTCTCACTTCTGCCTTGTCTTACAGGAACAGTAGTTACATTCACCCATTGCACCAAAAACACATGTGGAGAGCTGTCAGACCTTGTGCATTCTGTTTATTTCAGGAAATGTTCCAGAAAATAATTTATAGATAGCTTGAAAATAGAATGTCAAAGTGGATTTCCTTTTCCTTGCAAGGTTCTTAAACAACAAGGGAACAGAAAAACCAGAGTTTTTCACTCCCTCTGTCTACCGAGAAACCCCCTCTGTGATTTCTGACTGCGCAGATCAACACATGTATAGGCATGCTGTTAAAAGGAATACAGGGAAAATCTATGTGGGCTTTGGCCAAGAAAACAGGAATTACCCCTTCACATCTTTCAGCAGCTCTATTTGTCAGTTAAGGCTGGAAAAAAGGCTACTGGATTTTTTTTTTTTTCTCCAGCAACGCTGGTTAGTGATGACTGGTAAAAAGATGGATTGGGATGGCAACACATGCTCTAAGGGATCTGGCTTAAGGATCACTTCAAGCATGATACAATCTGCATTTAGCAAATATCATCTTAAATCAGTCTTTATAATTCTGATTATCTGAGAAGGATAGAAACTCACTGCACCTGCTAATAGGTTTCTGCTCATCACTGCTTCTTGTGGGAATGTAATACAAGGTTTCATGCTTGCTTTCCTCTGTAGGGTCTTAGCACACTCACTCCCATGCTGGCAATGCTCAGTCATTAGTTACAGCAGTTTTGTGGGGATCTTAGGCCATAAGCACTTTGTTTAAATAGTTTGTTAGTTTGCTTTGCTTGCTTTTATTTATTTAGGTATTTACTCTTTACAACCAGCATTAGATTATAGATTTGATCCATGGTGCAACCAATCTTTGTACCATTAAGCCATCTGTGCCAGTGTATCACATAAAGCAATTAAAAAACTGGTTAAACAAAGACTTCAAAGTGAGAAGCCCTAATTTATTACATGCTGTTTATTTACTGTATTATTCTACTAATACCTGACCAGTCAGCCTTCAACAGCAATAATAAAACTGTCCATGGGACCAAGGCTCATGGGGGAGTGACCTGAAGTTTTGCAAGTGTACAGTTTCCACAGACAGAATATCTGAAACTAAATCCACTTAAAAGCACAGAACAGGGGAAACTACAGATGCACACAAGTAAGGTTTTGTCTGATCTACTTCCTGATATAATTTCAAGTTCACTGAACTTCTTTGATGTTTGGTCATTTTAAGAGACAGTGACTGGTGAAAGCTTCTCTTCCGTTCAGTTGTGGTGGATGGGACACAAAGGACAGCAACAGCTCCACTGTTACTTATGGACTATGGTGTACATCAGACTTTATCAGACATTTGAACACTGGGAATAGGTGTGGGCATTTAATAGAAAATCCCTGTGTCTCAAAAAGGGAGAAAACAGACTCTGAAGTGAAAAAATTAGGAAAAAGAAATCTATTTTTACTTTCAAAAATATTTAAGCTATTTGTTTCTGACTCCTCATAGACACTATGAGATTATGGTTTGATCCTTAGTACAACCCATCTGTTTAGTATGAAACGGTGTTAGTGTACCACGTAAAGCAATTAGAGAAACTCACTAAACAAAGACTTCAAAATGTGAAGTGTCTAGCAGTCCTGGCTAAAATATTTAAAATACAATACAGTGCCTTTTCCACAAACTGCTCAATGAAATAGATAACTCCCAGCAGACTGGAAACATTAGCAGAGATGTCACTGAAAACACGAGCTTAGATTTAATGGAAGAAATTTGCTGCTCTCTGCCATCTGATTTTTAGATGCTTGCATATAATTTTTAAGCCACTTTAGCACCTTAAAAACAAGTACTTCTGCTTCACATTTACAAACTTGGGCACGATGACCTCAGATACTGGGTGAAAGCAAATAGTGCTTTCCCAATTTCCTTTGAAAATCTTGATTTTGCCTGTTTAAGCAGTCAGCCATAAGGTTACTGTAAATCACAAAAGGAAAGCACAACTTTTAGAAGCTGCAGTTTACAGGTTTACATTTTGTAAGAGATGCCTGAACATGTAGAAATATTTGAATATGAGTTTTTCCTTGTTCAAGGTGATTTGTAGAGCTTTTATGATAGTACAGCTCTGCCTATTCACAAAGAAAGACATTTGTGATTTTAGGCAGACATACAGAAGCAAATNAGTAGATTAGCCCAATGAAGTGTCTTTTTGTTCCTATTTTCCTATTCTTAAAAAATAAAACTATTTTTCAGGTTTCAGAAAAGAAGGAATAAAGATCAAAGTAAGGAATGTTCTCAGCATTCTTATAACAAGTGATTCTTCATATTACTACTTTTTATGGGAGTGACTGTCAATCATCAATCTTCAAAATTGTCATAAACACCCACACATGCTATGTCAAAGATACCTAATGTAGGATATATAATACCATATTTCAAGCTGGATTCAAAGCTTTTCATCTATCTAATAGTTAGGAACAAGGAAAAACACAAACATGAAATGAAATGAAATGTATTTGTTGATGCTAAGTGCAAATATTAATTTTATAAAAACTAAGTCTATTACATATCCATTTAAAAATAATTTTGCATGTCTGAATGACAATTAGGATCCTGAAATGCTGCATCCATAGAGAAACACAGATCTAAGCAGGTGATCTGCCAGACAGGGCCAATATTAAAGTGCATGTCATGGCTTACAAATTTCCTCATTTCTAAAAGAAATCAATAATCTTTCACAGAATTCATCCCATCGTGACCTGATCTCAGATACTCATAAAGAATTTACAACCCACATAAGCAGGGAGGGGAAATTCCACAAACTCCTATTTGTGGAAGGCATTCCTCTGCCAAAAAACTAGAAATATTCATCACAGCTTCTAGTCCTTTACAGGTAGCAAGGTATATTCAAGACAGAAAATATGCACATGACAGATTTCCACCCTTTTTTCAAATTATTGGGGAAAATAGTTGGCAACTGTGTATTTGGAGCTGCACAAAGCAATAAATTATAGTTTGTTCATGCTGTAATTGAACCAAGAAAGGAACACTGGGCAACCAAGGGATGGTTGTGAACAGATCTACACAACCCCAGGATTACTGCCTGGAAAGAACTGCAAAGGACAGAATGAAGTAAGGAAAAATTATTAGGACAGAAAACTTTTTAGTGCTTTTCTCCCTGATCACTGATGTTCAGAGGACCAGACAGTGTTTCATCCAATCCAGAAACTTTACACATTACTGCAGTGACAGTACCACCGGTTGACAACCAAATGGACCACAGCTATCTGTGCAAAGTTTATCAAACAGCCCAAGGACACGGCCACAGGGCACTGAAAGTGGTCAGAGCTCCTCCAGAGGAACTGGTGATCCCTCACTGTGCTTTGTTAAACAGGCCAAGGACCTCACAAGATACAACCAAACCCAAGCCTGAAGTAAGTGGTGTGTGCGTAGTAAATAAAAGGAATCACAGATTCAAACAAACTTTAACCCAACATTCTCTTTTTGTCACATCCCTTAGGTGAAAAAAGTTCCACAATAGCTGGGGAGCATAGGAGCTGCCAGCAAAACTGTGGGAGGAGCAGCTGGGCTCCCTGTGGCTGGGGCAGGTGGCAGGGCCACCCTGGCATCATGTGCCTCTCCCTGCATGGGTCCTCCCTCTGAGCTGGCACATTAATGGAACTTCAGGCCCACTAAAAAATACTGGATATATTTCTCAATCTCAACTCCAGCTTTCAAATGAGTGCATTATTTATTCATTAGTACTACATTCAAAGTGCTGTTTCCCTTGTTACTCGGTGAAATAAATGAAAGAACAGTGATATCACTCTAAATCCCAATTTATAGCTCTTGCAAGCCCCAGATGACTGTATCATAAAATTTTGCTTACCCTCCCCCTCTCCATTCCTTTCTGCCTTGCATCTGACTGAGATAAGAACTGCCCACTGCAAGGAGCTGAAGGCTGATCTGCTGGCCTGACCTGAGCAGAGGAAGCTGTAATAATGATCAATAGATTGTAGGTGGGAGCAAGGACAGTCCTAGACTCAACACTTGGGTCAGAGGATTGGGCTCTACATGTAATGCATGCCTGCAGATACATTTTTTCTCTGGAAAAAGACTGGACAGAGAAAGAAAGGCAGACTGGACCATACAGACACAGTGCACATATTGTGGAGAACATTTTCACTTTCTTGTTTGCCTACTTGTCTTACGAAAAATAAAATATTTATCTAAAAAAAATTAGACCTGATTAATTCCTGAATCTTGATTTTGATTTTTAACTTGGGATACATCCCAAAATATCTCAGGTTCTCATGTGTGGCTGAGCTCCTCATGGCAGTAACACAGTTCAGCCCCCTTATGCTTCCTCTGGCCAAACGTGCAAACTTGTTGTAAGAAATAGAGCAAAATACAGGGAGATTAAATAGTGGGAAGTTTTCAAATGTGATAGGTTTAGAACAAGATTCTAATTTTATGTTCAGGTACTACTGGCCTTTTATAATTATAGGAGAATTCTAACTTTGACTATCCAAAAAATTCAGCACTCACTGGCCTTGAGGTTCTAATCCCTGATACTTTTGACACATCATACTTGTAAGGAGAACCTTAACCCCAAATGCTTAATGTAGCAGGATAATAAGATATCAAAAGTTTTCTAAAAATCTATGATTTAAAAACTATGAATTTTAAACCCCTGGAATTTTAAATGAATTTTAAACACTGGAAACACAGCAATGTGCACCGATGAGGGTGTAATTTTTCAAAGTGCTGTAGCTTTGAACCCACTTCCAACCAATTTCTGTAGTCACTTAGACTCCAAGGAGCCCTGTGTGTCATGGAAGAGCAAAACTTAAAGGCAATATTATCTATCACCTCTCATGTTTCTGTTCCCTTGGAGCTGCTTCTGACTATTAAGACATTTGAGTCACCTTAGTACCAGAAAACTTAAATTTGTATCTCTCGAAATATTCAAGCTCACAGGAAATAGCAGATGCTTGGCCCCAGCAGATGTGTGTGTGTGTAAGGGAAAGAGGGAGTGCAGATATGTGCAAGGGTGTGACAGAGTGAGATGGCTCCTGCTGTTCACTGAACTGTCTAAACACACCCAGCTACCTTCAAATAGGCAGTAAAATACCAGTACTGGCTCTTCAGGAGAGGCAGACACGTCACTGTGACTTGAGAGGAGGGTCTAGTGTGACAAAAGCACATTTAGTACTTTCTATTTGAAGAGGTAGCTCAAAGAGGCTAAAGTAGGCAAAATCAAATTAAACCATGGTCAGAATGTAACCACTGCTAAGACAGATTTAGGCAGCAAACCCCAAATTGCTTGAGGACACAAAAACTGGTACTTTATCTTGAAATCTAACATGCACTATCTGGCAACAGCATTGTTTCAATTATGAAACAATTCACATCTCAGCTGACACATGTAATGAAGCTTGCTACTTGCCTAGTACATAATTTAAGGTAAAAGAAAAGAGGGTATGTTTTATCATGGTCTTTCATATCTTTGTCTATTGTTCTGCAATCCATTTGCATACCTAAAGGGAAATGGCCTTTTTAATTTCTTTCCCCTCTCCTAATCATCTGAGGCCTATTTAGAAGTGTTCTGTATCCTGTAATCAGGCAATTTATACAGTATGCACCCTTAGGCTACAGCCATTACAAACAAGCTGAAAAACTCCTTTACTATAAATGATTTAGCATGGGAAGACACCATTCATAATTAATTTTTTTTCTGTTTGCATTGGCAGATGGTCTCAGACACTGAAACATGGCCTATTGCCCACACCTTTATTCCAAAGAGAAAAGGGCAGCCTTAGAAGGAAAAGAGAAATGCCTGTAAGACTGCTTTATTTTGGGAAGAAACATGCTCCTCATGTTTTCATGAATTTGTGCATGATAAAGACTGAAATCAAAGATCATAGAAGTCAAAGGAAAATAAATCCCATCAGTTTCTGACCAGGACCTGAACTAAAACCACAAGGAAAATATTGACTTGAAGGACAGTGTGACTGTTTTTTCTTTTTTTCATTATTTTCCATAGGGGTTATTTCTGAGACAGCTTACATAGACATATTGTGAGAGTGGATTTGAAAATGATCAGCTTTGGATTTCTGAAAGCTGGGTACTCACTGAGGCTGCAAATAAAAGAGAGTTCTGCTATTAGCCTCATTTTAAAACACACATTTTCCTGCTTCCACAGAGGGACAGCTGAAGACAATTTCATTCTCCATTTACTCATGTATTTGCTCACTGTTTACACATTGCTTTTCAGTACTTTAAAACAACTTCTGATGTACTTCTGAGTTGCTGGCATCACTGCCAACTCCCCCAGACTGAGATCCAGCCAAGCAGACTGTCATTTTAGTGGCCTGTGCCAGTATTTTCTTGATGGTGATAGGACAGTCCTAACTACTACACAGCAAATTCCTAATTTGAGAGTAAATAGACCTTTCTGTGTTGTGACTCAGAGTCTGACTCTCCCTTTTGCTCTGTAAGAAAAGAGTAAGCTTCATTTCCATATGTGATCTCTAGAACGTGATCTAATCAAGTCTCCCTGAAGTCTGCAATGTGCTCAGAGTGCTGGTACTGAAACCCAAAGCCACTGACTGCCCATTCAGCATCATCTGCTTGCATTTACACACAGACAAATGCAAACTCCCTGGATGAGCTTGAAGCCATGGCACAGGGATTACAAGATGTTATCTGAAAATGCAGTTAGCTTTAGCTGCATCTCATATTTGTGGTATCTAGTCATACCTTTGCTTGCCAGGAAGACACATTTACCACAAGCTCCCAGGGCCCACATCAGACAGTCCAGGTGAGCTGGATCTTTTCCAAGAAGAGGTGACACAGTGTACTCTAGGCAGGGGCACTGCACACAGTGGTTATACACAGCAGACACCACTCTGAGTCACCATTGGCTTTATGAAGTTCTTGCTGTTGACTTCAGGTAATTTTCCTCTGGAAAGGTAGGAATCAGCTCATACTAACACCTACAGGCATTACAGGCTGCATTATAGTTTCCAAAGGAAAAAGAAAATGGGAGCATTCCCCCTCCAAACCTTTTCCTGCCCTCTGAATCTAATCCTCAGCATTGCCTGACCTCAGAGGGCAGAGCCAGGCCTGAGAGCGTGGCCCAGGGATCACCCCGGGGCCGTGCAGCCACATACAGGCACTTCCAGGCAACTCATCTGGGGGAATGAAACTGGTACACGCTTTCCACTGTGCTAAATCTTACTGACTTCTGCTTTAATAGGGTTTTGGGGATCACCAGAGCTGCTTAATCTTGCTTTGGTCTTCTCTTTTTCCCACTGTGCCAAAGCCTACTTGCCTGACAGATATTTGGGAATACCAGCAGGAACGCTGTTTTCACTCAAATTTCAACCTGGCTCAAACCATCTGTTTCACCACCACACCACAAAGATTTCCATGTGAAAGTCAAAAAGTTTGCTCTGATTTAGAAAAAATAAAGCTTTTGAGTTTTCAAGTTTAGTCATTTATCACATGTCCTATCACTCCTATGTCAGCAGAGAACTGATGAAAAAGCTCTCTGAAAAGCTCTTATTCTGAAGAAAAAATCAACTGTTGTTAAAATGGCATTGTTCTCTCTGCAATGCAGAACCATCTGGATAGCAGCAGAAAAGTAGGAGGCACTGGATATGCCACTGACCCAGGGAAAAGTACTTTCATAAAACCAATCTACTTCCTTCAGATGAATACATAACTCTTCTTGTTTCTTGCAGTTGTTGCAATACATATTTATGCCTCTCTGTGAAATTTAAGCAATACCTACCTGTAATCATAATAGACTACTACTGATCTTCAGAATGAAAACAAGCTAATTTTATTAATCTGACCAAATCCTGAGGCCATTCAAAGGTTGTTTTCTTAGCCCTTCATTATGTATTCACTAGAGATGGTAGCTAAGGTGTCTTTTTCCCTTTCAGTCACAGAATAGGAGCTTTCTCTTCTCTTTCCCTCCCTGATAGACACTTAAAATTCAAATTACAATTATACTAGACCATAAAACTATACAGGTAAGGCAGATGTTGTGAGCAAGATACTTGACAGAACCTCTTTATTTGTTTGGATGACTTAATAAACTGCAGAAGCTGAGGTCATCAAAACCTCTCAATCATGTTGCAGGCTAGTGCCAACAGCTGTAACAAAAACTGATGATGTAAAACATGTTAAACATGTCAACCCCAAGTTTCAGACAAGCCAGTCTTTAATAAGACTATTTTCTTCTTGAACATTACCTAGCAGTGTACTCAGGTTTATTTATGCTGTTCTTAATAGGAATAACCAAAACCCTGTTTCACTTGCTCAAGACTGAATGCAAAGACTACTTTGTCATGAAACAGCTTGAGATCTATATTGCTTTCAGATCTGGTTAGGCAGAATACAGATATTAAAATTGGATTTTAGAAATTGAGTTTCATCTTTTGTAGGAAAAATCCCACCTATTCTTACTTAAAAATACTAATTACTACAAGATTGGGGTGAGAAAGAAAAAATAAATTCACTATTTTCTGTGTTTTACTTTAAAACTATTTCCCTTAGTCAAGAATTCCATAAAGAAAGCATGAATTGTACAAAGAAAAAAAAAAGATCAAAACTGATTGATCAGATAAAATAAAAATGCAGGATTTCAGATTGTGAGAAACAATCTACAGGCAGAACACGTACAAATTGCAATACAGGTAAACTATACTGCAGAATATTAGGGAAAGAAAGTAAATAGAAAAGAGAGTAGAGGCAACTCTACATGGTTTTTCTGGGACACCACTGTGGCAAAGCCGAAGGGTCAGATTCCAACATCTAACACACAGCACGTACTGCCACACAAGTCTAAAAAATTCTGCTGACACTCGTAAATTGCCACATGTTTGGATTTCCAACAAGATCTCACAACAAGCTGTGTTACTGCAAGTCATTATTTCCTTTGGGGAAAAAAAATGTCTGCAGTGATGTTAAAAGTCGTGGCAGGATGTACTACAGTGTCAGGAGAGCTCACTGGGGAGCATTCCTGCCTCAAGGCCAGGAGGCTGCATATAAATTCTGCACCTGGTTAGGGACAGGGAGGAATAGGCTAAAGTTTATCTCAAAAATGTAGAGAGTCAGTGGTTGAGGACAATGGCACACTGGCAAAGCCTGAGAGTAAAGTCAGGCAGGAGCAGTGCAAGATTCCCATGGCTTAGGCATTTCCAAACTCTCCTCTATGGAAAGTGCCTCTGAAAGATGCTTATGCAGCACTTGTCTTTTCAAAGATGCACACTAAGCTATAATGAGCTTTAGAGATTTTTCTGTCAGAGAGAGAGACCCATGCTAATTAGCTGATCTGCATTCCTCAAAATCGCAGACCAAAAAACTGTGTCTAATATTTTCCCATATACATGGTTTATATCTGTTGAGTTTTTCTGGAATATGGAAGCAGAGGAAAATGACCAGAAACACTGAGTAAGCTTGCTGATTTTTTGTCCAAACTGATTTAAAAGATGCTTTATATTATAAGATGTTAAATAAAACATGATTCTTCCTATATGCAGAAAAAAACAAGCAGAAGATATTAATCTGGAATGGCTTAAAACTAAATATTAATGGCCTACACAAAGCTAATATCTTGCCTGTTTGTCTATGCCATTGGCTTAAAAACACATGGATTTGTAACAGATTTTTTTTTTCCCTTCTTTTTGATGTGTTACTGCAATGACCTAAGGTTAGCAGTCAGTATACAAAACTGTTACTGAGTTTCCCCAAGTTTGAACACAGGGGAAAAACTGTTTAGGCACCAACTTTTCAGTGCCTATGATAGGTAAGAAGAGGCTGAGTTTCCTATGTGAAGCATTTTTTGAGTGCCTTAATAGAGTAGAAATTAAATATACTATGCTGGAGTGATTTTGGTCTCCATAACTCTGCTGAAAAGCAGCCAAGTGCAGTCCCATGGAGGGAAGCTCTCAGGCACCCAAGGGTCCTGTCATGGACACGCTGGCTGGTCCAGCACTAAACCCCAGCAGGTCTGAGTCAGGGCTCTGGAGCTCCCAGCTCACTCCAGGCCTGTGCTCACAACTGCAGTGAGGATTGGCTCAAGGACTACACACCCCGTGGACAGGTTTTGCACAATCACTGCAACAGCCAGTAGCAGATTTTGCACCAAGACCCATTGAAAGAGAATTAAAAAGCCCCCAAATAGCACAGAGCTTCTCAAATAATGTCCATAAATGAGCTATTGCAAACCAGACAATGAATACTGTCTTTCATCATCCCCAACACATCTTATTAAAATAAAGTCTTATACACTGACTTCTGACTTCAGGTGGAAGTAGAAGAAATACTGTGAAAGTAATGCCATGGTCCTCTAGATATATCCTAATTTCAACAGTACTGCTTATTTCAGTCACATGATATTGTTGAAGTTCATAAAATAATTTGTCATAAAACCCACTAAAAAGCATCAATAAAGTCATTAACAAAACCAAGAGAATTTTAAATTAATACTTTGCTTAGTAATCATATGTTCTCTTATAAAATGTCACAATTGATATACATCTATACACAATATTTACAATGCAGAACTGAGTTGAACAAAGATTTGTGCTAAAAGTAAAGGTTTGACTTAATTTCTTAAATTCTTAATTGAGCAACCCTGTAATGGGATGTAATTTAACAGGACTGTCTCAGTACAAAAAACTAAAATTATATACTTTTGGCTAATAAAAACCAGTTTTCCTTTAACAGGCATTCAGAGGTTTGACCTTTAACTACACTGAAAGTAATCCAAAGTATTCTGAATTTATTGGACTTTGGAAGAGCAGTTAAGAGGTCCTGATTTAGAAAAGCCCATTTTAATCTTAATTTGAACCATGATACATATTTAAACTTTAATTTGGCAAGAGTACAATGCTACCATCAATGGGGTTGAAAACAGGAGGATTTTGGACTCTTAGTGGTGTGGCCTGCTCTTCACAGCCTGATGGACCATGGGCACTCTGATTTAGTGGTATTTCACACTTAGTTCTTCAGCAGATGGAAATAATGAGAAGAAAAGACAAAGGGCACAGTCTAACATTTTATAAAGTAACCTTATGAAAGTCTTGAAGAACATTTTGGAAAAAAAAGATGCACTCTTTTTGTTTTCATAAAAGTGATAATGTGCTTTGCAATGGGGGAATTTTTTAGAAGAGGATGGGAGGACATGGCAGATTGACAATATTGTGAAATAATTTGCCACATACATAAATTCCTCAGTTTTTATGAAGTCCACATAATGTTGATCTGCAACAGCTTTGACTTCAGCAGTGCAGATGTAGATAACAATACCCTTAAAAAAAAGTTAAATAAGATTCTTACAACTGTTTTTTTATACCCACAGGAACTAGTTACATGATTATACCACTGTTTGAATGGAGACTAATATAAGTTTGCTTGGGCTTTTTTATCTTCTACAGTTGAGGAGTGGGAAGAAAACGAGCTTTTCAACAATAATAGTTGCACAAAACCACACATAACTTACACACAAATATATATAGCACAAATATTAATGTTTTTTAAAATGTACTGGACTTACAATCCTATATCTCAGTCTGCCAGAAACTTACAACCTGAATTCATGAATATGTCACCTAGTCTATAAAGTAGTTATGTCTTTTTTAAGCAAGCAGATGCATAAGAGCATGTAAGGACTTACTAAAATCAGCAGGGGAAACCCCAAACCCATTAGAACACCTAATCTTAATACACCTAATAGAAGTCAATATATAGTGAGTAACCCCCTGCTCAGTATAAAACAGCACACCTTACTGATGGGAATGGAGGTGTGCTGACTTACCCCTACTGACACGGCAACCCAAGAGACAGTAAGCGAAATTCTGATCCTTGATACATTCCAGCAACTTCCATCACTCCAACCATGGAACCTTGTCACATTGTGATTATTGAACATTTAACCATCTGGAGTTGGGATGTGAAAATACTGAGTACTTTTTCTTGTTGGATAACTAGTTCAAAAACCAGTGAATTAAGTTGCAAAAAAAGAGAAAGTTTAATTTGGAGAAAGTAAGAAAGATAAATTAGACACCTAAGGATTATTACTCAATGATATTCCAAATGTGCCTTATGATTGCTTTTGTTCTCTTCAGAAAATGAGATTTAATTAGTCCATATAAAAGAGAAGCCTGAGGATGTTTCATCACAAAGTAGCTGATGCTGTGGGGTAACAGTTCCTTGAGCTATCAGTCCTTAGTTCAGCAGCTGCTGAATTCAGTGCATGGCAGAAATTCAGACTCTTCTGGCACATCTTTGAACTACAGTGATGTGAGAAGGATTCCTTCTCTGCTCAGTGGCATACAAACTGACCATGCAAAGTGAAATATTGTCAGGATAAGAATCAAAGAACACATCATCTTGTGGAAGGGTGAGGGCACCCTTGGAAGGCAGGAAGACTGTGCTTGAGATGTGCTTGAGCCAAGGCATCTCCTGGCATTTATTTGGGAAGAGGACACAGTCCTCAAGTAGCTGGATGAATTTAGCCTTTTATTTTCCTCAGCTTCCATTACAATGCACAACGCCAAAACATTTTGAAATATCAAACCAGTTCATTTTGACTTTTTCAAAAAAAAGCATTTCAATATTATGTTGAAAACATTTGTCAGTTTTTTGGGTTTTTTTCTACTCAGAATATTTGTCAAATAGTTTTCACTACTCTGAGCCTTTTCTCAGCAATAAATGTTGCCCTGACTTCCCCCTACTCCTTAGCTTTGCTTTTCAAATGGCTTAGCCACAGCCCTACTGACACTTGGTAAAATTTTTGTTCTGTTTTATTTCAAATGGTAATTTTAAGTACAAGGCTTCCTGTAATCTGCAATGCAACAGCCTGCTTAGTCAACACCAACCCTGTGAATGTTTAGGAGACCCTATGGTGTTTAGAAGGAAACAGGATATGTAACATTCTGCTAATTGAATAAGACAGCTTTTATTACTAAGCAGCGTCTTTCCATTTCCCACTGAAGTCAAGATATTTACATACACCTAATGCTTCAATTTACAGGCTATAAACAGCCAAGCCATTGCAATGCAATTATTAATTGCTAGTGTATTTGCATGGAAATTATTAAGCAGTTAATATTTTAAAGGAAAGAGCAGCAGCTAATTTTGGCCTCACGAGACAATTTGTCCAATGACATAATTCCTAGACCTCAGAAACAACAAATGCAAAAACCAGGTTTACATTAGTGTAAGATGACTAAAATCCAGAATTTTCAATAACTAATTTCGATATTTTTACGTGTGTAATTTATATGAGCCTTAGCTATAGGTTGGAACAAACAGTAGAAAAGCATGCTGAAATGAAATGCTTGGGTCATTCAGATCCACTCAAATGGACAATACAAGTTTCAAGGAATCTCTGTGATCTTTTACTCAGTGTTTCATTTAGAGAACAGGGCAGAAAGTCCAGTGTTGTAACATCTCACAGCAGGCAAATTGCTTTAAACTGTATCTTTTGGGTTGTTATTACTCTGTTTTGAATGTGTTGAAGATCCAATGGTATAAAAATATATCTTCCAAGCTTTACTGAAATCTTCTGATGCTATGTAAAAAAATGGCAGACTCAATATAAATGATTACATAGGAGTGTGTATATTTAGGCCATATAACTAGCTGGAAAGACAAATTAAAGCTTATCCTGGGTTAAATGCTGTCCTGACTTTAAGGGGAAAGTTTTGGCCAAGCTCAAATATGAGCACCTGCTTCTAAACACAGAGCTGACTATTTCTGCCTTTTGCCAAATGTAAACATTATGCCATGTACTAACTGTAGTAGAAATGAAAGTACATGTATGTTTGAATTGTAAACAGAAATGGCATTAATAGCTCCTTAAAGACATCACTTATGCAAAACTATGAAAATTTTAACCCAAAAGTTGTTTTTCCAGTGAATAAAATAAATAGTAACAAAGAAGAAGTGTGTGACAAAGCCTAGTGAAGTCAAAGGGCAATTATACAGTGTTCAAAGCACTGGATACTCCAAATCCTAACCTAAAGTAACAGTAGCAATTTCCCTATCATCTGCCCAAGCCTGAGTGCTTCACAGGGATAAACAAAATACATTTAATCACATTTACTTCGTTAGTTACTCTGCATTTTATTGACTGTTTTATGCTCAAATCCTACAGTCTCTCCTGTAAGGAAATACTGCAAATATGAATTGTGCCTGCAAGTCACTGAAGCACACATGAGAAAGGCTCATAACCCTTGATTCTATAAAGGCACAGACCCAAGTTACAGTCAACAGGCTTGGAGACCTCACCAGTGACTGCAAATGGTGAGGAAGACATTTGTATGACTGAACTGTACAGAAGCACTGTGATCCTCAAGGTCAGTGGGATTACTCCAGAAATTCAGCGAGGCACACAACCTTAGCTGTTTGTAGGATCAGGATCTCACATTGCCACCGGCATTTTCTCCCAATATTTACATTGTTATGGGTCCTCTAAAATCAATATTCAGATTATACACTCTGACAATAAAATTAAATTTGCTAGCAAGTTTCAAGGGCCTGTTAGATCCTCTCTTAGAGTCTCTATCTTCAAAGAAGAGAACAAGAAAGTTCCAAGATTACAAAGAAAGGAAACAAGTTATGTTTCAAACTAACTGTGAACAAAATTTAAAGCTTGTTGTTTTTAAGATTTTCTTGTCAGCATTCATTAACTTATTTGCTCATTCAAATCCTCAAGAGAGTAAAACCCAAATCCTGACAAAGCCACTACACCAAACATTATTTTAAATGTTGTGTGTGCTGCTCAAAGGCTTGTGCTCAGAGCTATAGGAATATGTCTAATCTCAGAGTCAAACCTGGGGCAGCCCCTACCTTGGCTGGGAACTGTCAGTAATACGAGCAAAAGACATTGCACTGCTGGTGCCAAAGCTTTGAACAAAATTACTTCCTTTAACACACCACCACCTTAATTATGTGCTGGGGAACATAAAGCAGGGCAGACAATTTGTACTGGGACATCATAATTCCATCAGTATAATGCTGACATTGCTAAAGATTTATGAATGGAATGTCGCAGTTATTTTTTTAGTAAACATATCAAGTTTCACTAATGGGGGGGCTGGAAGTACTAATTAGCTTTTGTTTTGGGTGGGTTTTTTGTAGTGTATCATATTAGATGTGGGGAGCAGAGGGTAGAGGGGAAGGATCTGTGACAAAAACAAGTACACACAATTTATGTATGGCCTGTAATTCAAGCAGATGTTCTTATATAGGGGCTGCAGGGATTAAAGGCTTTCTGCACATAATTCTATTTGCTAACTACCTTCTGTCCACACAAACCTTCCAGCCTATGACAGAATTTTGCTAAGCCACATTTCTTTAAAAGCAAAATGGAACAGCAGAGAAAAATCTTAGAAATGTCTGTGTTTAGAGTTTAGCAGTTTGTCTGGCTTTAACCTTCAAGCAGCTGGGTGATTCCATTGGAATTATTACAAATGCATCCAACACCAATGACCTTGGTTGGCAGAGTTTTCTTTGGATATCCATTCAAACCAGCACTTGACTACTGTTGGCATATATGCACTGGTACTGCAGAAAGAAATTTTGCTCATGCTAAATATGAAGAATTCATATTTAAATAATATCCAGAGACTCCCCCCTTGGTGACCATGCTCAAAGATTTGTCAAGATAAATAGACGGCTCTAGAGAGAAAGAGGCAAAACCAGTCGAGTAGTCAGTCTTGTAATTCTATAATATGGCAATATCACAACATGATAACAATACTGCAAGTTGGGGGCAGAACATTCCAAAATTAGTGGTTTTAACACTTGCCTATCAGACACACTGCCTCCAGAATAAAAGAACTGGTGAAAACATTGAAGAATCCTAAAACTTTCATTGAAAATCATATAAATGTAACATATAATATAATAATATAAGCCTTTTTCTGTCACCACTTGTAGGCATATCCTGGACTTTCTAAATAGAAAATACAATATACGAGGATAATTTTTCTAAAAAGAAATAATTTTTGTTCAAGATCAGATCTCTATCAGTCTTCCTGTTCCTTCTTGAAAACCTGTGTAGTAGTTCATTTCCACCTGGGGTGAAAACCACAACACAAGTATGGAAGGAGAAACAACCATGAACTAATTCTTCTTGCCACTGTCATGTCTCTATGAATGTAAAGCTTGTAACAATAGCACAGTGTCTCAAGGTTTTTAAATAAAGCTCTATATATGTGCAAAGAGGCAAAAAGGAAGGGAACAGGATTCAGTTCACCATCCAGAACTGAATTTTCACTGCCCTATGTGTCATATTGTTCACTAGATTAATACACTAAAAAAATTGAGAGAAGATTAATCAAAACTTTCCTTTTATTTTATACTATAGCTAGTGTAAATTGTGTTTTTGCTGGATTTAAATAAAAATCTAAATCGTGCCTCACCACCCTCTGCAAATAACTAAAACCATTTTAAATATATAATTTCAAGGGCATCTTTATCTATATTTACATGTAATGGACTGACACAATCTAGTTCAGGAGTATTTTGTATAATCATCTTTTACTGTGTTGCAGCTTCATGAAAAAGTTTCTGATGCACAAATGCTGTGGCTCTTTAGCAGGAAGCATTTCAGTGCATTTCACTTTTTCTCAAATTATCTTTGAAATAAAGAACATAAGTCAAGAACATGATCCTATAAATGTGACAGCTAAACATAGAATCCTTAAGACTGTGAAAGACCTGTAAGATCATCAAGTCCAACTGTAAACCCAGCACCATGTTCAACACTAAACTATATCCCCAAGTGCCACATCCACATGCTTTTTGAGCATGTGAGGTGGCAGGATAAATTTCTGATCTCAGAATAAAGATAAACATTAAATCTTTGTCTAGAGATTTTCTTTCAATTATTCTCATATTAGAGTGCTTCCAAAGGAATCTGGATAGCATCCAGATAGTTTGGGATCACTTATTTTCTTTGAAAAGGCATTTAATATGATGTTGATCAGAGACACTCCCACCTTCTTGTGCTTCAGATATGTGACAGCAATGAAACCTTTTTTTTATGCCAGCCAGTCGCAGCACCTGCTCTTGTGTTACTTTTCATATTTCACCCTAGATTTGAAGCTTTGTATAAAGCTCATGGGCACATTAACTAATTGTAGTCTTCTTATTCAAGCTTTCTCTTCACGACACTGAGTATAAAATGGAGAATGGCACTGAATCCTCCACCCAGGAGTGTCAGTGTGAATACTGCACATTTAGGAGGGCTTTTGTCCCATATCACTCAGCAACTGCCTAAGAAATTTTGCAGATAAAGGTTGAAAAAACCCCAAACAATTATTCTATTAAAATAAAAGACAAATCATACTTATTGGTCTGTGGGTAATATCATACATACTAATTCACTAATTTTTTTTTTCTTTTTTTCAGCATGTCCAAAACAACTGATCCTCAGAAGTTGTGTTTAGTCAAAAAAAGTAGCATCATCAGGACATGAAAATGGAAGCTTTTGGGAATAGGAGAGATGCTGAGAGATCACCACTAGGCTATGAGACCTTCTTCAGTGACAAGTGGTGCCAAAGTAAAACCCTGGATAGGAACTTTCTTCACAATCTCGAGAGAGAAAACAATCCTCAGAGTGATTTAAAAATGAAACAATGTAGTCTGAATACTTTTTATCTTATTCATGTTTCTATTTCTGTTTCTAATCTTTGCATGCTTTTGCATCAGATATTAGAAGGATTTTTTTTGTGTGTGAAAGCTACAGCTAAAATGACATTAAGGTGAAACTACAAGCCCATCTATTTTTGGTAATGTAAGGCAGGAATTGTTTCCTTATTTACTTGCAATCTGAAATCTACACTGAATCCAACTGTGCCTAGAAAAACATTAGAAAAATCTCACATGGCATTTTTGTAGCATTTTCATAATTCCTTCATAATTATTTTTAAGCACTTGCTTTAAAAATCCGCACACTTTCTCTGAAACAAAATGAGTGGGAGAAGCAGATTTCTTCCTTTATGTCATAGACTAATACCTTCCTCACACCACTTTTAAACACTTCATTGGTGAAGAGCACATAATGAGAGATTAAAACATAGGATAAAGACACAAACCGACATGTTGGCCGAGAGAACAGATGGTGACATGCCAACATTACTGGTAGGAACCAGAAATTCAGAAGTGTAAGAGGAAACAACAATACAGGGCACAGGAACAGCACCAAATGAAACTTTTCTTCTGTACAGCTTTAAAGACTATTACTTGCCTGGATCAAGGACTTGTGCCACCAGTGGCCTTGATAAGAAACATATGGATGCATTTTACAATGGTGTGAGGATGCGATTCTGGTATTATTAGATCAGTCGGCAGCACTGCCCCCAGGCAGTGGGCATATTGTGAGCATAATGGTATTAATTCTACTTCATTTGCTACAGCTTAGTTGTTTCCTTCGCATCAAAATCCTCATAATGAAAGGAGAGAGGTCAGAAAGTTTTCCAGTGTACTGAAGGTCCACTGTAAGCCATTTGGGTGCACATTCCTAAATCACTGCTACAAAGGAGAAGTTATTAAAAAACAACAGTTAACACGCTGGCTTGTTAATATTTGTGCAGTTGAAGGATTGCTCATGAATGGAAGGTTGAATGGGAAGAATCCAATTGCATACATGGAGAATGAAGGATCGGTTTGGTGACAAAATCAAATCTCATTCTAAAAATCATGTAAGTGAAAAACAGATATTTCACCCATCTGTAGTTGTTAGACAAAGGGATTCTGAACTGTCTTCAACCTTTCCATTCTCAGCTACACCTTTTTCTTAACCTAAAGGATTTTTGCACTCAAAAAAATCTATAATGCCTGCTGTGTACAGAGTTTGCAAAGATTTCTAATGAGCACAAACTCTTAAAACCCCTCTTCTTTTTTTAGATAAACATATTTGATCTTTCCAGTCATTATCATTTTAACTTGCAAAGTGACATTATGCCAAAAAGAAGGAATTCATAAATTAGTTCCAATTTAGAAAGTTTTCTTGTCATTGTATAAATGACAGATCTTTAAAAAGACGACTTAAAATGAAATGCAATAAAAAAATTTCACTTTTGTGGCAGGTTTTTCTTTTCTCTCTCTCTTTTTTTTTTTTTTAAGACTGAAAGAATAAAACAATATGCTATAAAAAAAATGAGTGGTACAAAAAATCACAAATGTGCATGGACAGGAAACTAATTTAAATTTTCAGATTGTTTTAGGAAAGCTAAATTTAATTGGGACAGTAACAAAATAAAATGCAGGCAGAAAAGACTTTGCAATGCTAAATTCACTTTTCAGCAGAAATTAATAAAGCAGGATTCACATCCAGCTTCTTATTTTAAACCCTGCTGGTGGCTGGAACTATTGATGTTTGGGATGCAAACCTGCTCTGCTGAAGTCAACTAGAAGTTTGCTAATTATGTTACTGAGCCGACATCACATCCATGCATTTTGTTTCCATTCTCTTTAGGAACTGCAAAATTTAGACACAGTTTGACTTTCAAGTACTTTTAATGTTGGGGAGCACTTGAATTCTTTAAGCAGTGTACTTCTGTAATGAATTGATATCGAAAGAGATCATGAGCACAAGTGATGCCAAGGTGACAAAGAGACCAGAAATTAATGGAAAACTTCCTTCAGTGAAGGGGAGAATACAAATTCAGGGCTGTATATGAAGATCTTTTACTCTAGGAAAGCATTCAAATGAGGCAGCACTCCAGGCAGTGACCACAGAAAACTCCTGGGGCTCCTGTGAGCAATTCTTTAGTGGATTCATGACTAAAATGGGCTTTATCTGGGGTCCCACACACCTGTTCTGGACTTATGGATGGCAAAGTCATCAAAATAGTTATCAATGTACTGCAATGGAGCAATTTAACCCCCAACCATTTTCTATGATAAAAATTTCCTGACATCATCTTGTTTCCTGCCAACCATCCAGAGCTACACATAATCCCTTCTGTCCAAGATCTACCTGGCATTGTCACATTTACTTCCCTTTTTAGCAAGTAAATGTTTGGTTTTGCAATACTGGGATTTTACTGCTCACCTTTCTTATTTCTAGGTGTCTTTTCTGAAAGGTTAATAACTTCCAAACAAATAATTAAAATTAAGTTAATGGGCACTAATGGGAATTAATGGGAACTCTGTTTAACACCTCAGGTTTGAGTATTCACTTCTTAGTGAGATTCCACTACTATTTTTATCTTCAAGTTTTAGGCAAGAGAATTTTAGATGGGAGACAGCTACTTCTCACTCAGGAAATCAGAGAGCTGTCTTATGTTGCCTGCATCATCACACCCCGTCAAAGGCAAATAAATTAATTTCTGAGGCATTTTCACCTTTGGCAGCTCTGTAGAAGCTTCAGTTGAAAAGCAAGTCTTTAGACTGCTTACTGATAGCAGCATGTAGGTTAAAAAATACATCTCTTCCAAGCCAGTGGGTATCAAAATACAATAAAATACTCTGGTGTTTGTATCACAAATAGGTACATAGAGCTAAGAGAATGCTGCCTGATGTGCAGATCTACTGCCCTAGTGCTGGTCATTTTAACAGACTGTTATTTCTAGCTGAGACAATAGTGATTGCAGGACACAGTTTACAAATCCTCTCCCCTAGTGGGACAAAATTTGTTTGTCAATAGCTTTTTTTTTGGTAAGAGAAAGTTGAACATAGAAATTTCCTGGATGTATTGCAAAACTATTTCAGAGCAGTCGTGAATGAATTGTTAATTCCCGAGGGGCATTTCTCCTGAGCAGTTCTTGGTTACAAGCAGATTCCCCACTTAGTCTGACCAAATGCAGAGGCTCCTGGCAGTTATGGCCATTGCAGCACACATTGCCCTTTTGGCACTGGATGTGCAAGGGAAGACCACAAGCACTGGACAGGAACACTGTGACACCACGGGATCAGCTGCCAGCAAGAGTCAATTCCATTACCTGAACATTAACAGCTGCTGAAGTATAAAGAGTTCATAGCCTTTCATGGGTCAGAACTTCATTCTTCCATGGGAATACATTCAGAATGTCTGACTTCTCAAGCAACCAGCCTTATTTCAGGGAAGAAATTTGGATCTGAGTCTATCCAGTACAATTTCTAGGTACTGAAACTGCAGCTGACAGAAACTTCAACATGATTAGAATGATCTGTTATCCCCACATGCAAACTTTTCCGTTTTTCATTTTTACTTGTGTAGTAGACCTTCTTTTACTACTTTAATGCCTACATTTAAGGCAGAAAGTGAAATTATATTTAGGATAATGTTTTAGCGTCTGTTTCACAATGGTTTTTATTGAAGCTGTAAAGCACTTGCATGCACAGAAAAAAAAAGGTGCATTTTAGAAATAAAACTATTAAGTAACATTATCTTGCCATGGTTCATTCCCACTGGGATAGAAGAACCATTTGAAAAGCATAACTGAATTCAGTTAAAATATGATAAATTTTTATATCCACTTTACCACCTTTTCAGCCTGCATGCTGATCAAGAAAGTAATGAAAGCACGAGTGTTTATGTTTAGAAGCTTTTGTCTGATCATATGTTGTGCAATACCTTCATATTTTCCCCCTACTACTTAAAGTAAGGAATAACTTGAATAAAACAGCCTCCCCCTAGAAAGGAGGATGAACATATATGTTTCCTTATCTAATTACCAATATAAAGTCCACCAGCAGTAATCAATGTCACAAATGGATGAAGATATGAGAGATGAAAATATGCCTTTGCATATCATGGCAAGAAAAAATTGTCTCCAGGTAACAGAATAAAATGGCTGCTTGTATCTGGCACAAAGTCACAGAAATACTTATCCAAAGCAAAATTTACAGAAACAACTTCACCACAGTTTTTCTGGGGGCCAAACCTTAAGTACTGCATATATCTTCTTTTAGGCAAGCAGACACTGACAGGGACCATAAACATATGCCTATTAATTATCTTGAAAAAATTGTTTACTGATTCTTTCCAAAGAAGATAGAAACTGTCTTCTTTAAGAACTAAATATAGCAATAGTAAATACAATATAAACACAAATACAATATTATGAATAGAAAAAAATAACAAACAGTTAAATGAGAGTTGAATTAGTATGTATTTCTGAAATACAGGCCCCATATCCACTTTGTCGGTCACTGGATCTATGAGTGATCTGCACACAGGAGATCAAAAATGCCTTTTGAAGTATATTGGTTCTCCTATCACCCTTATGAACACTGCCTCATAGAAAAGTAATATTACAACCCAAGTACACAGTAGGGAAGCACTATTTCTGCTTTGCAGATGGCCAGCTGAGACATGAAGAAATTAAGTGATTTTTCCAATGTCAAACAAGAAACCTGCATCATAATGGAGAAAATCTAGGCCTTCTGAGTCTTGGCTGATTTCCTGAACAATCAAACTATTCTTCTCGTCTGGCATGAATAAACCTCTGGTTGCAGATTGGATTGGTGAAAGCATCAGTTCATCATGAGATGAAAAACAAAAAAGAGAAGAACTATCTGACACAGTACAATATAATCTCTACAGCAGTTTTCTTCTCCAAAATTATACCTCAAAATCTCAAAGTTAAGTAACACAGTAATTAAAAAAAAAAGAAAAAAAAAAGGCGAAAGAAAAATTAAGTACCTTAGACAAAGAGAAAAAGATGTTTCAACTGAGGCATGAAAATAAATGTAGATAATAATTATTACTTATGCAACGCTTTTATCTTCAAAATGCTGTATAAATATTACTTTTAAAATCCTCACAACACCTCAGGAGGTGGGACAATATTAAGCATAATGTAATAAGTTATATGCTCATATAATTTAAACACATTTTCATCCTAGAAAACCAAGTTAAAAATAAGGTTGGGAGGCTAAAAGAGTTTGTTTAAAGCACCTGAGCCGGCCACATCCCACAGAAAAACCTCCACTGCCACCTAAGAGGACTGTGGTCCTCACAAGCATACGTGAGTCAGATTTAATGAATCCAGTTCAGTGTCAGCACAAGCCCAGCAGCCAGGGTTCAGCAGGAGTGCAAAGCCTAGCCCAGAGTCCAGGTAAGCCCTACAGGATAGTTAGCCTGGGCTGCAGTCAGTAAGATGGGGTTGCTCACAGGATACAACCTCGTTACAAACGGAGTACCTCGTAGGAAAGGCCGTCCGACAGCTCCCACGTGGCACAGGCACTTCCAAGGCTGGGACTGTGGAGCTGCCTCCGAGGTTTCCTCCTTTAGCTCAAAGGCAACCAAGCAGGCACACACAGAGGCTGTTTTACACATGATGGAGCTGGAGATGGAGCTTTTCCACCTGCAGAGCCTGCCAAAATAATGTAAAAGGGCAAAAGGGAAGGTGGTAAGTCTAATCAAAGACAATGTTTTGAGCTGAATAAAACACTTAACTGCATGGAAAATTCCATTAGGTTGATTAGATACTTGCCTTAGGGTCCTCTTAAAACACCTGTTAAAAAAAAAAAGATAGCTATTGCAACGCGGCTTAAAAATATTGGAAAAGCAGGAAATGGAGCTTATTAGAGCTCAAATTAGATCCAAGATTTATGTGAAGAACAGTTGGCCTCTTTAAAAGGCCTGCTTAATCCCTAGATGGTTTTTATTGTTTCTATTATTATTATTTATTTATACAGTGCCATAGGTATACATGGCACTTTACAGACAAATAAAAGAAAACATGGGTCCTCCCCCAGAGAGTTTACAATACCTGATCCAGCAAAGAGTTAAGTACACAAGTAACTTCATTTGCAGAACTAACCTCCCTTGGAGCCAATGAGATTTTACAAAAGATCTATTTATTGACATGATTATCTCTTCCAGGTCGGACCCTCTTGTCTCAGACATTCAGTCTGAAGCCACAGGTGAAGAATCCAGTTCACAGGAATAACTACTTGAGTTGGGAGCTAACTTCTGCTGAACAAACCTTGCAATAGGATTTTCTTCCAGGTTATGCATGATAAAGATAAGCCAAAGCAATGAAGGAGGGAAGCTAAGCAGTTTCTATACTGGTAAGTTGGCTTCAGTGAAAGTCTTTTACTAGTATTTGTAATATTTTTTCAATTGAGACAGCAAAATTAGTCAGTGATAGAGAAACAGCTCACAACATGGCTTGGTGCACACCAGGGAAACGGGATGTTGTGTTCCTGCTTACTGCACCCCAGTGTGACAGGGCTGGCTCTCCAGGGACCACTGGCCAGAGATCTCAATCTGCACTCTGAAGCTGCTGAGTTGGAACCTTCAGAACATGCATTGTGCCTCAGGTGTAAACTTGAATAGCATTCTATGGAAGTGTTTTCTTTCTTATTCTGCAAAGGAAACACTTCTGGTTCCCATCAAAGCCCCCACTATTCATCTGGAAGATGAGGTGATCCTGTTCTGCTCCTTACTGTCCTGATGCCCCTGTTTCTGTGAATGGAAAATTGGAGCTACCTCAAGTCACTTCTCTTTTGGAGGGTAGTAATGACTACTCCAAATGTGCAACCCTATTTGCCTGCATATAAACTTTTAATAATGTTCATTAAACTTTATTAGAATTGTTCGTGCAGTCAGATCAGGGTTACAAATTAAAACCTCAATCCTGCAAACACTTATGGAGCTTTATTCATGTAACCAAAAGGAAAAATTTCTCTTTCTATACACACACATTTAAACTGAATCTGAAATGTAAATACAATGCCATTTATTTTCTTATCCTCTGGCATTAAGGTTAAAAACATGCAGGCAGGAAAGAAATTATACGTTACTGGTGCATAAAAAAAGAAAACAACTCCACAACCTTTATGAAACGACATTAAAAAAGTATCATCAAGTGGAAAAACCTTTGTGTTGCAACAGACTTGGAAAAGTCAAGGAAAAAAGGGAACTATGACTGTAGGTGCATAATACATAAAAGTGCTGAAGAGACACTGAAGTCTCTAGAAGTGTTGCAATAAACTTTATGGGCAAAAGGATCAAGCCAAATCAGAGCCTGACACAAGAACCCAGTGACGCTGGGAAGAATTTTCCCATTGATTTGAATGAATCTGAATTTCCCATGCTTTGAAACAGATGCAGTGACCAGCAAACTGCAGGACTGCAGGTAAAGGACCAGCCATAAAATCCAGAAAGTTTTTACAGAAAGCATACATGAGTGTCACAAAGCCAAGGTCAAACTCCACCATCAAGACAATATGTGTGAGAGGATTATACCTCTTTTAATGCTAAGTACAGTATTTATGATTATTTATCTTGGAACAAATGGTAATTTAATCCACTTATTTTAAAAAGCATGTTTTTTATTCCATTGAGTAATTTCCTTTGAAAAAGAAAAATGTTTCCTAAACCCATTAGCAGTTAAACCTGATTTTTTTTTGTTGTTGTTTCTAACTGAGATGAGGCTGCATATCATTATTCATGCATAATCTGATTCCAAGTGATTCCTTGTTTACAATTTGTTTTGTGCATTTTCTTATATAAGCAAAAATTAATATACTCAGGCATGGAAGAAATATGCTCTATTGTCTTTTATTACAATTCTTTGAAATGTGCCATACATCATCTTTAACTCCCAATGACATTCAAAATAGCCTGAGGAAAACACGAATAAATACACATATAAACAAGGAGAAATACACTAATAGGAAAATCATTTAAGTACAGGCTTGCATGTAGGTACATTAAGCCAGTGTAATATAAGCAATGCAAACCATGAGCTGAGCCCAAATTTTGGAATAAGCACAAAACCTGAAGTTCACATAGCTTTGGGGATAAGCAAAGCCAGAGTAGTGCAACAGAGTCACCGCCTGCTCTCTGACAGCAACCAGATGCCAGAAGCTCAGCTCTTCCATTGCGCTCCGTGCCTGAGAGGACCCCAGCACAAGGAGCTCCCTCTAAATGCGAGCACCCTCCAGTGTGCACACCCAGGAACACGCAGCCGGCCCGGGCAGCCGGTGGGACCTGCGCAGGGCCGGGGCCCCGAGCGCTCGGGGGCTGGGGGGCAGCGGAGCCTTTCCCTGACCCCAGCGCTGCCCCCGGCCAGATTGCAGCGCTCAGGAGCTCGTGGAGCCCTGCAGAGAGCTGCTAATCCGGGGAGAATAACTCACATGAGAAACACGGTGACATTTTGAGGCTTGCCTGCAGATCCAGACTTTCTAACCTCACCAGGTTTCCTGTCCTCACCCTAATGCGCTGCTGTTTCTCCTACACCTTTTCAATAGTTCTATATCAGAGATCTCAGAACGCCTTGAATCAATACAACCTGCTTGATTCTTTTCCCTTTGACTTTGTGATACTTTTTTCTCATGGGGAGTCACAGACCCCACAGGCTTTCATCATGTGAGGTCAGGCACCTCCCCTGTATTCCCTATGTGGTTAATTGTGAGGAAAAAAGGACAAAAATATTTCCCCCCGCTCAAGTACAGAACAATGTAAGTGCATATGGAGCACAGTAACACTCAAAAGGCTGGCCCATGTAACCCATTAACATTTATTCCTGAGCTTCTGATTACAATATAATTTTGATATTTTATTTTGGACTGTCTGTACATAGAATGACAGGCAAAAAAATTAGTGTTCAGAATGCTAAGAGACTATTTATCCTGCAGTAGTTAATAATACTGTTTCTTTTTCTTTTATCCTTCAGCATAATTAGCTTCTTCTCAGCAGCTAGATTGGTTTTTATTTATTTTTACTATCTAAAAAAAATATTTGCAGTTCTCTTTGTTTTTTACCTGCATGTAATAATGTATTTTGTGGCATTTTAACAAATTAAATTTCACATGGTCAAATTTTCCAAACTGTAATTCTACAAGAGTATTTCTCATGTTCATGTACAGGAAAAATGAAACAGATCTAATAACTCTAGAGGTAGTGACTGGGTTGTAAAGTTTGACCTTATGAAAGAAGTAATGTGATGACCATTGAAAACTAAACTGTTGGAGGTCTATGGTATTTTAGGGCCTGTCACAGTGTCCCTCTGAATGCTGCTCAGAGATATAAAAGCTGTCTAAGCTGTCTTGCAACTAAAATTAATGTTTATTCCTACTAATCTGTTCAAAGAGCCAGATTCTAAGGGCAGCTGTGACCTGGCAAAACACAGGTCAGGTCCATCTTTGTGGAAGAGATCTATGTACCTCTTTTCCATTTCAGAATTTCTCTTTCAATCTAAATTTTAACAAGAAATAAAAGATTTTATAGTAAATTTGTTTATAATTAAGAGCATATACTTGTCATCTAAATGTCTGATTTACATCACTGTAGGCTTTGCCAGTAGCACCTCCCAATGTGCTAAAACTCATCCTACCTTCCAGTGACTACCACAGGATTTCAAAGGTATGTGTGTGTCCAGCTTCTGCAAAGTTGCCACTAATGTTTTTCACCATGTTGACTGAAATTGCAAAAGATTATTTTTTACTGATAGATTGGTTTTGATACACAGAGCCTTAAGTAATGCAGCTGCTTTGCAATCTGAACCATGCACTTCATCAAGAACAGTGATGTTGATCACACTTCATGGCCAAACCCAGCCCTGCAGGTGAATCTGAGGGATATACAGGTATCTCTGGAGGCAAATCAGCCATATAAAAATCAATATAATCACACAAAAAATCTAAGAAGAAAACACTCGCAGGGTGCTTACGAATGGGTTTTTGCAACCTGTCTTTACATTTAGATTAATCAATAAATTAAGAACCATCACTGCCAATGTTTAGGCACATAAGATTCAAGGTTGTATTTTTCAACGATACAATTTTCATGGATATTATCTCTAATCAAAATACCCTACTTGCTAATTCATGCCCTAACATGGCGTTTTGAAAGAAGGTGTTGGATTCCCAGAGTTAGTTTAGAATATAATGAAAACAGAATGATCATTTTTTGACATATTTTCAAAAGGAAAACTCGATTACTTTTATCTGTAGAATTGTGACCTGGTCCCCATTGACAAGTCCCCCTGGCAGGCACTGGGGGCTGCTGAGAGGTCCCACCAAAGCCTTGTCCTTTCCAAGCTGGACAAGACCCAACACCTGAGCTCCCCATGGTGGCCCTTTGCTGAAGCCACTCTAGGCTTGTCAGTGTCTTGTTTTCTTTGGTATTTACAAATAGCAGCTATCACAAAGTGATGGGCAAAATAGAATCCCAGAAGCCAGTGCTGTCTTCTGATTAAAAAGATGTTTTCTGCTGGTAGATTCCATCCTGAAGTCTATCACTGGCACACTGTATTTCTGAGTTTTCTCAGTCTTACCTTTGATATTTATGGTGTCTCTCCCTCTTCTAGACATTTAACAACTTATCTGCTCACAAGTCACCTGAGGAAGAAAGTTGACATTGTTGTACTTAGAAGTATCAGAAATAATGGAGAGATGGTGCTTATTAAAATATGTTCACTAACTTGAACTGCATAGAACAGGCATAGTTAGTGAATAATTCCCATTCTTGTTCTCCCAGGAGCAAATCTGCATATTCACCCTTGTTTTCAGTTCCAAATTGCAGGAATGTTCAACTGAAAAATGCACCTATTTTCAATTAAGATACTCTTTGTGCTCCTGACTGCTCTTTTCCAGTGGTTTAACTTAACTGCAGCAGAGAGAGGCTGGATGGGAGCAGGGAGAGATGGCATCACATCTGTCTGAATTAACAAGGTTACAAACAAATACAATCAGTTCAGCTGAATGGATCAACAAAAAAGTAGAACTACTCTTTCTCGAAGCTTCCCAACATAAATCACAAGAACTCCAGCCTTTGGAAAATTCTTCCTTAAAGGAAGACCAATTTATTTCACATTCTTGGGTTTTGTACATGTTAATACCTTTTACAGGTCCTTATCCTGAACAGTCTTTTAACATGTCGAGGTTTAATGTGTCATATGTCTTTGAAACATAACTTCTAGGGTTGTTTCTTCCACCTGATTTTTCTCCTATACACATCATACATAATTCTGTGCTTACTGCCCCTATAAATTATAAAGGACTGTCTATATTAAAAATGTTCTACTATGTTTTATTTAATTTCACCAATTAATACTTGAATTCATTGACCATTCAAATACTTTGAACTCAACCAATGGAAAAACTCTCACAACAATAATTCAATTTTTTACATATGCAATGAAAACATGTATTTTATTGGTATCCATCATGTTTAGATCTGAGAAACTGGGCCTGGAAAAATCACTCCCTTGAGTTGGTCACCAACTTCTGTTTTTTCATCTTGACCTTGCTAAAATTTGGTGCTCAAGGTTTCTGAGTATTGGATTCCAATCTGCCGTGTGAAGGACTGAAGCTGCCTTCAGGGACCCTCAGCACGGGGTCATAACTGCAGAGGGCTTTGCCTCCTGCCTCTCCAGAGGAGCTGGAGAAGAAATTTATCCATACTACACTAAAGAGCAACTAAGGATAGTTAAGAAACATATTTACTGGTGGTTGGGTTAAGGAATTAGCTGGACAAGAGCCTGGATTAAAAAAACTGCAATTACTCAGGGCTGTAGGTCTCAGCAGATTGTCCACAGGTTTGCTTAGCTCAAAACCACCCTGAATTTTGGCAAAACCTAAGTTCTGTCTCTTCAAATCTCATTAACAATTTCAGTGACTTGACTGTTACAGAAACATTACCAAAGCAGGCTGCACAAGGAAGGAAATGTGATGTGAGGAAAGATAAAGGACTTTTGACAGATGAGTTTCTTGATCAAGTATATGCAAATAATAAAGGGCAGTTTTAAGACTTATGTGACCTGGACTGACAAGAGTTGGTGAGTAAATATCTCTGAGACAGGAAGCTGTAAGAAACCCTTTATTTGAGATTTGTGGTACTGAGCTGAATATTTTGAAAGTAAGACTAAAAAACTTGCTGAAGTCCCAGGTTCTAGCACTAAGAAAGAACAAAAGAACTGGACCTGCTCCCTATAATTTTTTTCCTGCTTCATTTATTTTCCACCCAAAGTCTTGGGCTTCAGCTCCCCTCTTTAGATCAACCATATCAGAAACAGGTGGGAGAACACATAATTGCAACAGCAGAGTGTGCAAACCTCTAGCTGTTCTCTGAGGAGAACCTGCTATCCACAACACTCAGTGCTAAAATTAAAAACCTCTTCTCATTGGACACTCTGCCCTTTTGCAAGGCCCGCTGAGGCTGCAGCATCAGCGGGGACAGATTTAAGTTTAATATTAATTGATTGATATTTAGTAATTTTTCTACTGCAAAAATTGCTGCAAGACTGCCAAGTCCTCCAGACCACACTTTTCCCTACACTTGTTGCTAAGAAATTAAAACTGCACCAGGTCATTGACTGATACAAATGGGAATAGCATTCATGTCTCCAGGGGAGAGCTACAAATTGAAATTATGGAGTAATTAGTCCACAATATTGTCATGGTTCATAAAGAATTCTTACAAATTAAATGATCCACAAGTGGTCTTATTTTTTCTAATTTTAAATTGTTTTCTAATTTTAAACAAATTCCATTCCCTTGCCCTCCTTCTAGGCTCCTTTCCTGGTCCTTAGAATTCCAGCAGATTGTAATAAAAGGGAAAAATAACAGTAATTTTTTCAGTTATGTGGCAATACGTCTTAGTACATCTAATGGTGATAACAGAAATAATGAAACTGAAGAGTATTTTCAATATTAGTCAATCTAGGTCTCAAATTTAATTTTCCACAGCTAATTTTCCCAGTTCCACATTCAAGAATGTAGAGAATAGGATTTTTATAACAACACTTTAACACCTATTGGTATATAAGTAATGCAGTATTTTCATGACTGACCTATAGGAAAATAGGAACAAATTTTTCATTATTTTTCATTTCTAACAAGCAAACTGAATAAGACAGAATAAAATTCTTTTCCCAAGAGTCATAGATTAAGCTGGATCAAGAGCAGGGGTTCTTGGACCTGTTATCTCCTTTAGCTCAGACTGCTAAACCTTTTTTTCTGAAGCCAGTCAGAGCTGTTGAGGTATTGTGGACTGCTTATTCTGTTCTGCAACACTGCTAATTCCATGCCAAGTGGTAGGGTTTAAATGTTTGACTTTCACCACTGCTGTCCATACATTTATCTTTGAAGTCCTTTTTGTTTAAGATTAGATAACTGAAGATAATATTTATAAAATCAGTAATATCACATAAAATTACCCCTCTTTGAGAAAAGACCTGTTCCACTAAAACACAAATGGACTCTAATAACAATTTTGCTGAGGAGCCCTCTCAGTGTTAGTGTGCAAATGACACCAAGAGGTAAGAATTCTTTAAGACAAAACTTACCCTGCTTTACTGGTTGCATTAATGCCTCCTTCTGTTCTCAGAGGGGACAGAGACATGGCAGGGAGAGAGTGACATGCCAGGGTCCTGTGGCACTCAGGTCCTCAAACTGGCCCAACACTGAGCACCTCCAGGGCAAAAAGCACCTCTTTGAGAGGGTCCTTCTACAAAGGATGAATGAGAAACACATTTGCCATTTTTGTATCAGACTGCTTGCTGCTGCCCAGACTGCTCCTGTATAATTTGGAGGATAATCTGAGCCAAATGAGGAAGATATTTGCATTTTGCAAATGACTGGCAATAGTCTAAACAAGAGATTAAGATGACTATATAATTTCTTTGCTCCTTCACCAGAAGCAACTGTGTTTATATTTACCAGAAATCTCTTATGTGAACATTCATTTCCAACTAAAGCTGTTCTACCATATGGATCAGATATTTTACTTTCAAAAAAAAAAAAATCAGTTAATTTATGATCGAATATATCTGACTATTTCTATAGAATGACAGCAGAGGAGACTGGTAACCACAAGGTTTCATCTGTACAAAGAGAAAATATCAATACCTGTTTGCTGCAAAAGATCTGAAATTGGAGCTGTTAACCTCAGGTACATATATCTGAAGGTGCAGAAAGTGTAAATCTCCTCAATCTGCAAAATGAAGAGCTTTTCACTTGAACTGCTCTTGTCACCGTGCTCATGCACTATAAGTTAACACTTAGAAAGACATTTTTTAAACAAAACAGATTTTTATTTAGGATAAATAGCATTAATATAATGACAAAAAGAATTCAAATTTAGATACAGAATTAACAAGAGACATGAGAGGCAAAATGAAGCTTGGGTCTATTTCTAACACACTAAACCCCTTACCATTGTCCTATCAAGATATGATTAAGCCTTATCAGCCATACAGCAAATGTTGTCATTTTTTTTTGTGTTGTTGTAAAAAGTTTTCAAATGCAAAAATGTGAAAGCCACAATAATTAAAGGAAATTGTGAAAGTTCATCTCTGTGAAATTAAAATTAAAAAAAAAGAAAAGGAAAAGGAAAAAAGGAAGGAAGGAAAGAAGGAAGGAAGGGGTTTAAAACCTAGATGTTTAGACAGCCCTGCAAGCCCCCTTGTGACCTTATTCTGATATTTAACAAAACATTAATCTTCTTGCCAGCAATTATAAAGAATACAGTGATGTAGCTGGGGCTCAGTGAGTGAGTAATAGTAATTCCATTGTTCTCTTTTATTTATGCCTTGGCTGTACCAGGCAGATGAGGTAAGTTGGGGCTTTTTATATGTTATTATTCTGAACTGGCAATACATAAAGGCTGATTACACAAATATCTGTCTGTTTCTGAAGCACTGTTTCACACCTCCTTCCAGCTCATGATCAAAGCGTTTCAACATTTTATTATGAAATCATGAATCCCTGCTTAGTTTGCATATGAATTATAGACTTTAAAAAAACCCCACACTGGTGTACAACAGTGACAGTGCCTTTTGAACCAAGGAACAAAACAAGGTGTTACACATTACTTCTGGAAGGCAATGGCTTGCTGATTAATTCTGTTTGCTGGAGCACAGTCCAACCTCCCTAGTGAATACATAAGCCTTGAGACCAGACATTTTTTTTCTCTGAACAGGCCAGTGATTTTTTTTTTTCTCTTGTAAGAAAGTGAGCTCTATTAGGAAGTTGAGAAAATGTTGTCATGTAGCTGTAACCAAAACAAAACTAAAAGAGTTTCCCTCTGCTTCTCTGAAGTAGCTATTCTAAAAATGGAAAATAATCCAATTGTCCAGTTAATAGCATCCCACTGTACAACCTGGCATTCTGAAAGTTGCTGAGTGGGTTCCACCCATGTGCATAAAGCACACTGAAAGAGGACACTGAAGCAGACTCCCTAAGCCATACACAGGTGTCCTGCACCTCCTTCCTAGGAGAACTGCTATGGTGTCTTCAAGATTCACACTTACTACATTTCAAAGATGAAAAAAACTCCTGATGTTCAATCTTTCTACTTCAGAAAGAGAGGTCAAGGTATCCACACCGATTTTGTACTTTCTGAGAAACTTGCATTTCGGAGTCACAGGGCTGTGAATCAGGGATGAGATATAATACTGAGTTTTGTAAGAACAGCATCCAGTTGCTGATGCTTATGCCAAGGTGTGTATACCTGTATGACATATACACCTAATTGAATGCCAGTGGTTGATCTTTTACAAATACCATGGTTTCCTCACAGTAGTCTGAAAAAGGGCCATTCCTATAAATATAAAATATGCTAAGGATTTTCCAAGTTTGCTTTGTATCATACAAATATGAACTTTGAACAAACTTATGAATAGAAATAACATTTTATTAAGGTTTACTGTCAGTGATTTGCAGCTATTAATCTTGTTGAAAGCCATGCAATTTCTGTCACTTCAGTAAAAGCAGGATTTGGTCCATAATTATTGACCTCTTTTATTTGTAATGACACCTTCCCCCTCTGTTAACATCTCTGTGTTGGCAGAGGCAGATGCAAATCATCTTTACAAATCTGATAATGTCACCAAACCAAAATTTAAGGTGGGAGAGTAAAGAGGAATTACTTCTATGTTTCATGACCTGCCAAAAGAATAATCTAAACTCTGATGGCTGCACTTTCACACAGCTGTACAGTGAAAGATCCTGCAGCCAAGGCAACAGCCAAGCTCAGAACCCTTGGTTTGTTAAAACATTTTTTCAGCTCATCAGTAGGTGGCTGAAGTAATTAAACTTAATACAGCATTTCTGAACAGCTAAAGGCTTAGCTTGTTACACTTAACAGTATTTTCCTCTTGGAGTAAACCCATGGAGGTTATCCAAAGGCAGATTCAACTCAATAGCATCTCACAGAACCTGGCTCTGTCTCACGGGTGGGACTCTGGGGCTGTGAACACTCACACATCTTTTGTTATGATATCAGCCAAAGATTTCTTTTGCCAGCCAATTCAACATATCTGAAGCATTTTGGAAAACTAGCTGCCCCTTCAGATTTTCTCTGTGAAATAACTCTGAATGTGGACCTTTGACCTTAAAATAATTTCTTCAGCACAGTCTAAAATTGTGTGGGTTTAGATTCTGGCATTAATTTTTCATCCTAGCACATTTTAAAGCAGAACAGAATGGCATTGCAGTGTTTGAGATTAGCAATTATACTTTTATCAGTATAAATATATTATTATTGAAACGAATGAATGAATATATAAAACCTCCATGTGCACACTTAATAAAAGTGCCCGACCAAAGAAGAAGAGATCCCTCTCTGAATATCAAACTTCAGGAAATAATCCATCTGCTTTTATTCACAGACAGGCCACATCTCAGAGTACCTTGCAAAATCAATGCTCTCCATGCAAGAGACACAAACTCACAAAGGCAAGAATTCAGAGTTGAGCCTTAAGCCCTGTTCATAATTTGTTTCATTGTTCCAGCACATATAAGATATGTAAGACCTCCAGCAGCTTTGAGGCTCCTGTTCTGTTCCTGCACAATAGGGGTGAGTTAAGGATTGCATTGTGTACATGTCCCCTCAGTTCTGGTGCCTGTGTAACCTTTAAAGAAGATATTTAGAGTTATCTGAATGAGGTTTTATGACAATGTTGAAACAACTAAATAATATTTGGGAAAAATAATAAAATTCTCTCTCAAAGTAAGATACATTAAAACTCCCTCAGTTTATCATGCAACTCATTATGTGGAATTACATCATTCCTCTGAGCTATGAATTTACATAGTACTGGAAACCAAGAGAGATAAGAAAAGGCACTTGTAGCCAATTCTGTAAGAAAAATATTTTTAATTTGAGCAAATATACATTTGCAGAGAGTTACTTATATGCTCAATCTAGTAAATTTCTACTTAAAAAATTAATTTTATGGAAAAAGTATTTATCAAACCTAATGCTACATAATTTGGTTTTGCCCATTTTTTACATTATTATCTTAATAATTATTTTTTAGTCTCATGAATCTCAGACTTTATGGGATAGATATTGCATTAGCTAGACTCTAATGGATCACAATGACAACTACTTTTAGAAACACTCCTGTGTCACAAGCACAGAACCCATCACCATGGAGTATTTAAATAATATTAAATCCACATAGAAAAATATCATAACTAGATGCAGTTATCACAAAAAGCTGCATTCAAAAGGCTCAGAAATCCTCATACTCTACCTATTTTCTGCTTAAGTGTATAGAACATAAGAATCTTCCTGTAAAATTTGTGAGAATGATACTTTCAATATTAGCATTACAGCATTAAGCTGCAGGTTGCACAAAAATTTAAAGTGCACCTTGAGGCACTCAGAATAAAAAAGCTACCCAGGAACACAATGGGATTGTATTATGCTGTACAATTAACATATTGTACCATTTGTCACCTTGCTGGCCCATGGAGACTTGTATTCTCTACTGAGAAATATCTGATGGTTTTGCAGGTAACTAAAGATAAGATTGTTCACAGTTCTAGAGCTCTGGGTCAAGATGACTTCTGTGTCTCTCAAAACTGGAACATGTAGAGAATTTTAGTTAAGTATTGCTGGCTTAAGGACATCTTTAAGAATGAGGAAAGAGTCACAGGAGAGTTCAGCCCAACCAGTAGAAATCCTAGAGCCCAACTTATTTTCATTTCAGGTTTCTGTATCAAGGCAAAAGCACTGTAATGAGGTTTTATTATCCAGAATCAAAGTTGTAAGTAGTAATGGTTCAAGAAAAATCCTGAAGAAACATAAGAAACAATGTGTTCTTTTGGGAGTAAAACAACCTTCAGCTTCTTTACAATAAGTAGATGCCGTTTCTGAGGGCTCTGGCTGCACTAAATTTGGCTGAACTTCTGAGAGAAGCAGTTATACTTCTCTTTTGAATACTCCTGCTGCCAGAATGCTGAGGGTACCCTTCTAATTTAGGAAAGTGGACAGGGAAGAACAAAGGAGGAGGATATAAACATTGCCTGATCAACACCCATGTATCTTATCTTTAAATTTTCTGAGAAATGTTTCGTTTCCTCGTCTCTCCAGCTGCACAGTCACTAAATTTCTGCCTAAGTGAATGAGGAAAACCTGTTATTTTGGGGCTCTGACTTGGCATTTAACACATGAGACTTCTGTTGGTGAGGTAATCTTAGCTTGCCTCACACTTGTTGCTACCATATGGAATTTAGAGCAACCTTTGACTCTGCTTTCTTCTCTCTGTCCTATTCTGATTCTGCTATTTCCACTTTCAACTGCATTAATACATTTGCAAACTGTGTTTACGGTGCAGCAGTATATCTAGGTCAGCTTCTAATCAATTACTGTAACAGTCTCCCTGACAAATTTGCTACACCTTTGCTTTCAAAAATGGAGACTTTGAAAATAAAGTAGCTCATATGATTTTCTAATTTTCCCCAAATTTTCTCATTACTCTGATGTTTGTTACATTTCTTGAATTCATTAATGTATTTCACACCAACACTCAGTTTGCACAGCCAGTCTGCAATACAACTGAAAAATACCAGCATTACTATGATCACAGAAGCATCTGATGATTTTCTAACTTTAAAACAAGCTTTTATGGCAAGACAATTCATAGTCTCACACAAGAATGTACAAACCCAAAAGGTCAGAAGCTCTCTCATGGCATTCAACCTCAGAGGCATGTAGAAGATCAAACCCACACATACTCAACAGAAGGTTTTCACTCAGAATTTGAAGTTCTGCTATTGGGCACACTTGGACCATCATTCACAGAGCCCACAACTAAAGCTTTCTTTCCCCTAAACCCCCATGGTTTGAAAGAATTTGCATTCTCCAAGCCAGCTGGTCACTCCTTTTCTCCAGTGGCTTCACTTCTTTTGCCCAGTACATGAAGGAGCTGCAACCCATTCCTAAAGTACTTTTAACCTACTTTTTCTACCTCCTATATAATTTTGAAAGAAAAAATTGCCTTCTGCTGAAGTCACTCTACATTGGCCTAAGGAGCTTTGGGATTGTTCATAGAACTTTTAACAGAGTAGCAAGCAATCTTTGTTCAGATAAATAAATAAGCACTTAAAATCAGGTGCAAAGGTACCAAGGTGCCTAATCTTGTCCAATTCAATGAGATTCTAGTACTTAATTCCCATGTTCTGCACCTTAGAGATTTTGGCACAAAGGAAATGAGATGCCACGTGTTTTCCCCTGCAACTTCATGTCACGTTTGGTACAGGAATGGTTTGCAAACACACACCAGAGACACCTGACTGCCACAGGCAGGGAGGTGAGCACTAACTCTGCAGCTTCTGCATCAGACATGTTGCACTGTTGAGCAGAACAATTGTTAAATACTTTTAAAAGCTAGACTCCAAATGCACAGAAAATGGCTATGGGATTAAGCCATATATGATTTTTAAAGATATCTTCTGTCTCTGTAGCATCTGTTCTCATTATGAACTCATTTTCTTATCTATGCTTGGGTCTATTTCTTAAATCTGAACACAGGACAAATATTTCCACCGACTTTTATGGGTAATTGAGTCTGAAAATCATACTTTCAATATTGTTAATTAATCAGGAAAATAAAAAATATATTTTTGCAATTTTAGTACTTCTCTTCCTTTAGTACTTCTCTTCCTTTACTGCAAATGTAAATTTACATGACTTTTTAAATTATGCTCACATTTATCTATATAATCTCAGCATCTTTAACAAATTAACAATAAGAAGTATCAGTGAAAAACAAGTTATATCCACTTGAAATAAATTAAGATGCTATTTATATCTGAGACACATTCTTCCCAGTCATGATGGGACTGATGTAAGACCATCACTTCAGTCAGATATTCCTGTCTCTCAGACATTTCCTTACTCTCTCTTGCCAAAGTCTCTTGTTAACTGCTCATGAAAGGTCTTCCTAGAGACTGATATGCTGCACGGGGTCCTTAGCATGACTCTCTTTATTCATGCTGAGATCACATCTACAGATTTTCTAGCTCTTCTCCTCCAGGTTCTGTGCTGCAGTCCCTTCCTTTTTGAAGTTTCTATTTTCATGGATGACCATTACTTTCTTATATTTAATTCCTCCTAAGTGCTGTAATTTCCCAAATGTTTTTAATTCCATAAGCTGTTTCCTGTGATCTTCTCCAGACTACTTCTCAGCATGGTTTTCAGCTTTCTCTGGGGCTATATTTTTTTTTATCCACCTCTTCCTCTCCTCTCTCTTCCCTCCACATACAACAGCACTGGCCTCCTTCAGCCATAGCTCATTTGTCTGTTTAGCATCTGTTTGTCATTCATACCCCTTGATGTTAGAACACTCATCTTTTTCATATTCTCATCTCTAGCCCACTGTGAATAGTTGCACAATGCCTTAGATTCACCATAAGCATTTAGTGCTATTTCTTCTATTAGGATATTTGCATCCTTATCTCCAATGTTCTCCTTTTTCCCCGGGAAGTTTTAATTTTGTCATCACTGTTTTAAATTTACTGTTTCCTGCAGCTGATCTTTAATTAGAAAGCTGTAATGGGACAGTGTATTTGCAGAAGTTTCATTTGTCCAGACTCCATGTATAAGGATCTGCTCTTAAATACACAGTTTGTCAAAATGTAGGTCTTCTATTCCTTTTTTTTACAGATAAGGGAGACCACTGAAAATATCCTAATTTGTCCTGATACTCAGAATTCACAAATACCACGAATAAACTGGCATCACCTCATGAACATAACATTGTAGAATTTACTTTAGACACAACAATTGCCAAAATTGGTACATAGTAGCCATGATCTTCTAAGCTTTCTCTGTTCTGTTTCTCTATGCAGCTGTGAGTCAATGCAAGCTAAACAAGGTAAAATTTTTACAGAATGTTCTATCCTGAGGCTAAATGATTTTTCCCCCATTGCCCTGAAATTATTGTAATCAATATTTATTCTTGAAAAAACTTGAAGGCCATAATCATATATCAAGGCCCAGTTGTGACACGTAAATACATCCATTTTTTATACAACAGAAGAAAGCTTGCAAGCCATGCCTCTGAGTGATACAGTGAATACAAAACAGATGAGGAAAGCCCAAGGTAACAGTGAGATGATAATGGCTGGTGTAATAAGCAGTGCTACTGCACCTCAACTGCTTGGCTATGATTAAACTAATGTAGTAACTGCTACCATGCTAAGAAAAGGCATTAATAGCAGAATGGTGGCTTATTGTCTGCTCTCTTCTGTAATTTACTCAGCACCAAAGTATTTATTAGAAACATATTTATTGTGTACTCACTTGTGGATGTGCCATATGTTCCTCTACTGATGATGTAATAATTTGTGTTTACTTTTTTTTTTAAGTGCTGTGTAAAAAGACTAAAGACAAAACTGGAAAAAGTCACCAGATATCAGTGCTGAATGTGAGATCAGTTTCATAGGAAGACAGTCATGCCTCTAACAAGAAGTTTGCACTAATGAAATGAAGGAGATCAAAGATGATAGAAAGCAAAGCTACGTAATGAAACAGTGATTTAAGAAGCCTGGGACGTTCATTTTATTTTCATTGTAAGATAGGTTACTTGCCTTACAGTTTGGTATTGTTTATTCTGGTGTCTGTACATGGTTTTGATTATATTAATTACATTATTGGCCAAATTCTAAACTGTTGTAAATCAAAATTACTATTCTGACTCCAGTGAATGACAGTGACTTATACCAGCTGATAATCTACTCTTCAATGCCTTACAAACTCAGGATAAAGACTTTGCAGGCCTTCTAAAAAGTTTGTTTGTGAAAATGTTACAATTTATTGCTGTTTTGCAAATGGATAGAATTTCTTGCTGTAAATACTTTAATTACTATTATAAAATGAATTGAAATTTAATTAAAGATGAAAAAAAGCACAGTGGAAATTTTTAAAGGGATAAAACCAGCGAGAAACACTCCCAGATTTGAATGTCATTTTAACAGTAATTTGAACCAACATCTGAAATGTGTTATATAATTTTAAACATATACTAAAAATTATTTTCTTCCAGCTTAGAGCAAGTGCAGACTCAAGAGTTGTTCCAAAGCTTTTAGTTATTTCCCTCCTCAATCTCAGGATGTAAACAAACAAGAATGCTAATTAAAAAAGTTACTTCAGGCAATAATCTTGTCAAAGTAGTTAAAGAAGGCTAGACTCAATCATCAGAACGTAGGGTAACCTCTAGAGAAAGCATTCATCATGAAAACACATTGCATTTATTCAATCAGTGATTCTCCAACAGTTTGAAACAAATGCCTTGGATATTTTTGAAAAATATTACTTTTTCTCTTAATGAGACATGAGATGTGTTCAATTCTCTTAGGGTAGAAAATGAATATGACACTGTTCCAAAAGGCATTTATGATACTGAATAAGTGGGCAGGTTTTACTGAAGATTGTTGTACCCTCAATTGCCTAAATTTTCCTTATTTCTCAGAGATAGTCAGCAATGTCTCCATGTGCTGTTTCTCCACTGTGACAGCAGGTTTATGGAGGGCCCAGTACAAAAGGGGAAACCTGATTTCTAAAAGGGCTTCAAACTAGTTTGTGTGCAGGCACCGTCAGCATGTCAGCAGCTTGGCTGTGGGCTTCCTTGAAAAAGGAATATAAACTCACCAGGTTTTATTTAGGCACAGAGGAAGGGCTGGACACCAAATGCATTGGTCAGGCTCTGAGCAGGCTACACACACATCTGGAGTGCCCCCTTGAAGGTGACTGAGGGTTTGAGCAGGCAGAGCTGTGGTGGGGCCAATGCACCAGGGCCTCAAGGGCCACCTGCCCTGAAGTTTGGGCACAGCCAATGACACCTGTAAGATTTCAGCCAGAAGGCATTGTCAAATGCAGTGCAAAATGGCAAGAACTTGAATGCCTCTTGAAAGAAGGCAAGCCCCAGTGAAGATGGAACCCCTTCTTGTGCTGACACAGAGATTTTTCATGGAGTCCTCCATGAAAACCAGCAAAATCCCTGGGGAGGCTGACAGCTCTGTTCCACTGGCACTCACTGGCCCCCCTGGGTGCATGTTTAGGTAGCTGCCTTCAAAACAGACCCTCCATGTTGCAGTGAGTGACATGCTGAGGATCTGTATTGATGGTGCAGCTCAATATGCAAGTCCAAATGAACTTAATGTTCTGTAATTTATGCCTTTCTTTTTAAGACAACACGTCCTCATGTTTTTCCAAGAATAGATGTATAACTTAGTCTTTTGGGCACTGATCCATTTTACACATTTCCTGATCTGCCCTTGTGTTACTGGAAAACATTATCCAGGACGAAAGCTAAGTTTGTGCAAGAAATAAAATCAATTCAATTGAACAGAGATGATGGTTGCACAAACATGTGTATATTGTGTTAAGCACAAATGTCTGACATTCATCAATATAATTTAGAACCAACCAGATAAATTTCTTCTAATGGACCAAACTTCTAGTAGTATATTTGCATAGCACTTCCATTGAACTTAGAACAGCCTGCATTCAGCATAATGTTTCAAATAAGAGTGCTAAAATGGTACATTTCTTTCCCATTGAACACAGATTTTATGTTTCTGGCAATGGTTTTGAAAGATAATGTACTTGTTAGCCAAAAAAATCACTCAGAAAATAACTTTACTCCTACTTTGATGTACAAGTATAACAACAGTTTTTTAGGAATGGATATCCATCTTATTTCTACACTTTATATTCTTTTATTTTCAAATGTCAAAGATACATATCTGAGTGAAGGCACTCTCCATGGATCACATTTCCTTATTTTTTTTTAGGCTACGTTCAAGATGAACGAACTTTATCTTCCCAGGAAGTTAAATTTTTTATTTAAAATGTGAAATCTTGTTGAGTCACAGGGTTAAGTGCATGGTTTCAAAGTTGATATGCTTTCAACATATGGCTCTCTTATTCCTAGCTATATTTAACGTTCTTTTATCTTGAAACATTTTACTCAATTTCTCAGAAAAGTCATTTGTTTAAAAAAAAATATAAAACTTTTGAGAATCAAGTCTCCAGCAGGATATCTCTTTACTCTGTTTATATACAGGACACAACCCTGGCAACAATTTAACTGCAACAAGCTGGAGAAATTCCACCTGGAGTAAGTGTCCCACACTCAAATTGGCTGTGTGTTCCCGTAGGTGGTTCACTATCAGATCACAACTTAGAGTATGTTGCATTTCTCTTTGCATCAAGAGAAATACAATAATTTATGCAGGAATTCTGTATAGGCAACTGGGCCTAAATTATTCCACTCTGTGCTGGGCCTTGCTCTCAGAGCACTTCATGCTGCAACTTTTACAGAGCCCCAGGTCAGCCTGGGATTCCCACCGAGTCTGGCAACAGTGCACTACCTCCTAGACTATGTACATTTCATTAATAAACCACTCCCAGATGTCTCCCTGTTAAATATTTCAGTAGAGGAATCAGGACCTATGAGATACAAAATCTAAATAAACAGAAAATATTTAAGTGTTTCAGAGTTACTCAGAAGAGAAATGCTAAGATACTTTTGGAAACCATGGTACTTTCAATGTCATTAGGACAGCCAATCCTGAATAAACAAAAGAATTTGAGAGCTGCAATAATTAAAACATGAATACAGACTTTGTGATGGCCAGCACTGTTTCATTGATGAAAGCATTCTGTTAAGCAGTCTGGATAAGATCCAGAGACCCCCCACCCCGAAACAGTGCTACCTCTTGCAATTCCTGGTATCAGGTGCATAGCAATGGTATTACATGGCAAGATGAGGCTACACGATCTATTAAAATTACAAGAAATAAACAACTATTGAAGATACTCACAATTAGGATACTCTTTAATAGGAAGAATTGAGTGCCACTTCCTTCTTATTCCCTGAGTCTCACAACCAGCCAGTTCTGCCCTTACACCTGCACAAGACAAAAAGGAATGGTTTGAGGTTTTAATCAAAAAACAGGCATCTAATATGGCCTAATCAGTCATACAGATGTGGCAGCATCCTCCTGCCTTGCAGATTCTCACCCCCTATATTCTAACCCCCTCCTATATACTTTCTGTATCAATTTTCTCACCTACTCCTATTAAGTTTTTAATATAGAATTCCTACTATTATTCAGAGACAACAGAATTATTGCAGAAATATTTCTACAGTAGAAATATTTACTGGAGTTGAAATTCAAAATTTGCTTTCACATAGGGGGGCATAATCCCAATATTTCATATTGTGGTGCAGAGGCAGCCCCTTAGACCAATCACGGTAATCTGGATGCAGTTATCTTTTTTTCTAGAAAAGTTCCACTTTTAGAACTTAAAGAGTATTACATGAATATTTATCTTTTTAATGAGATGATATTTTCTGTCAAAATACATATTTTCTCAAATTATTCTCAGTATTGCCTTACAAAACACAGACTTGTTGTGAGAAAAGGTAGTTAAAGCCCATTACACAGCCCCTTGTTTCCCATAATGTTACACTGAGTTTTATAGAAATAATCTACTGGAGAGCTACTGCTCAACATGAACAACTGTGAGACTCTGCCTGCCATGTATCTATCATGATCATCTAAGATAGCTACAGCCCACAGTATTCAAACTGTGCAAAATGGCACAGAACTGCACAACAGCTACAAAAACCAACTAAGATTGACTTTCTAGTACCATTAGATCTATCACATTCAAGTATGTTAAAAATGAATAATCATAATTTTAAAAATTATAAATAAAAGTCTAACTAAGGCTACAAGGGCATAAAAACCAATGATGACAGACAACTGTGTTGACAGTTCAAAAGGGATATAATTTATTTATGAGAGTTAAACATGTGCTACTAGTATTTTTATTAAATGGTAAACCTATACTTTGGAGATTTCTGATCATGACATATATTGGAATTTACATTAAGAAGAGATGGCTATTCATAGATATTAGTATTTATAAATTATATCTCTTTTCTGTAATATATACACTACCGGAATTATTTAAGGGAGTGCTGATATTGAAAAATGAGTATTGATTAAAAGACAAAAACAATCCTCAGGAAAATTAAGCATTGAAATCAGACAAAAACATCAAATAAAAGAATGAGCAGTACCCGTAACTTGGAGTACCACTTCCTAAGAAACACATATAGAAGCAAAATCTATTTTAATTGCATATGGGGACTTTGCCTGGATTATGCTCAGGCACATGACAAACCACTACCAAGTCCCCTGTTGGGAGTAAAGGACAAAAAGGGCTTTTACTTGGCTTGTTGCCACTTTTCTCAGGAACAATAAGTCAGTCACTAGTCACAAAACAAGAGCCCCCTGCATCAAGCCAGCCACCCCCCAGGGAGGCTCTTGCTGGCAGCAGTTCCAGGCAGCTCCAGCTTCCCCGTGCCCAGCTCGGGGGGCTGCAAGCCCCTCTCCTTGGCACCAGCTAAACTGGGCTCCCCAGTCATCCCCTCTCTTTACAACTCTTCCTCATTGCTCCGGATCACATTCTTTTTAAAAGTTATTGCATAGCAAAGAGAGGCTGTTTAAGACTGCAAGTCATGAAATATCCTCCTGATTAAGGAGTAGTCACATTCTATATTTCCAAATGGGACGAGTTTCATTGCCTCTGGCAAGAGCAATATGTACAAGCCTACTGCATCATGAGCAGGCTCGGACTAATCAATGGTTAACTGGCTAAATAGAGGACAAAAACTATCACTGGGGCCCCAGCAAGGAACATGATAAAGCACACAGAGGGCTTCTAATTCCTTCGGAGCCTAGAAGGCAGAGAGGTCCTATGAAAAGTGAGCTGCAGAGTCCTTGTAAGCACTCAACAAGTGCATTTCTAACATCCCACAGATGTCAGCAAAGATTGACCATAAAATCAAGGGATCTTCTCAGCCTGGTGAAACAGAAACAATCTCAGCTACCCAGAAACTCTGTTTTAATGAAAGATGGGGGAAACAAGATACCGAAAGATATCATTTGCAGTACACATTTTTAAATACTTTTTTAGCCCTCTTTAAAGAGAAGAGGAGGAGTCCCTTGCCTTTCCCATTGTGTCATTTGTCATCATGGTACTACCATAAGGACTTCGCCTCCCTCCACTTTCTGAGCTCCTAATCTGGTGATGCTATTACTCAAAATGACATTTTATTTCCCCAAGAATCACACATTAGTTGAACTAATGTCTGATAAGGAGGGTTCATTGTGACATTATTCAACATTTTGTATATTCACACTAGAACCTGCTCTATTTGCCAGTGCAAAGCTAAATATTTTTTGCATAGAACAGGGAATCTTATCTGTGGATTGGTATTGTACATGAATACTTTTCCATTAATACTTCATAAGTTTTTCAACTTATCTCAGAACTACCATATTTGCTTTTCTTATAGTATGGTATCAGTTTTATATCTTAAGAGATTTGTAGGAGTTCTCTACCAAATATAGTAATATCATCGAGACAGAAGATAAAAAAAAGCAAATTATTATATGACTTCTAGATACACCAGAAAAAAATATATAGACTGTAAAAATTCCCATGCTTACAATTTGCCTATTTTTATAATAATATGTCATATTTTCTACATTTTTAATACCACTGCACAATGAGAAAGTAGTTGAATTGTTACTTTCCCTTGGAATTGTGTCTGAAATGTTTATAAATAGTTGATTCCCACTTTTTCAAAGTTCCTTAAAAATGCAATGTGCATTAGTTAGCACACAATGCACTAATTAGCACAATGAACATTGGCTTGTATTTTTAATCCTACCTAGAATCCATCTTTGCATTAGTTCCAGGTCAGAAAAGATGTTAAATGCAGTATTTTCATAACTGCAAGAAACAGATAATAGAAAAGCTATAGGTTGGATTTCTCTGCTCTAGTTAATAACACACACAACAATAGAAGCAATTTAACTCCTTTAAACAACATTGATCCCACTACTGTGTTTCATGCCTTTGTTACAAAGGGACAACAACAGTTTCAATATTCATAATAAAATATAAAAATAAAAGTTAAGAATAAAACCAGACATCCCAAGCTCTTAGTCTTTAATGGCAAGAAGGATGAGGAGACAAAGAAAAGGTCCCCACATCTGCACAAACACTGACTAGTAAATTGTTTCTCACACAACTTCAGAGTAAATATTCTTTGACAATGAATTAGTTCCAGGTCTTATGCAGAAATGTTAATGCAACATATCTCAAATATGTGCATTTAATTGTTTTTCTAATTATGCATTCTGACTCTCAAAACAACACTATGCCCAAATTAGTGTGTGCAATTTTTTGGGGTTACTTTCGGAGAACTTCCTTAAGGTTTTGTTTTGCCACTTTCTCTGATTTTTTTTCTTGAAATGGTATCCAACCTCCAAAGCAACCTTAATAAAGTCAATGAAATTATACAGGTAGAAAGGACAAAAATGCAGTCTCTGGATTTCAAATAGTGACAACACCAGTCTCACCATTAAGTCTGACACAAGAACCTTTTAATTTAAATGTAATCTCCAAAAGACCAAATTACCAGCAACATATTCTCATTAATTCCTGTAAGGGATGCTCAAGCTTTGACCCCTTATTGTTCTCCTTATCAAGAAGTGGCTGAGTCATAGTATTAATAAGCCATCACTCATTTAAGTGGTCATTCACTGCTGGGCGGGGAAAAGATAGGCTCATCCTTTTGAAGTGGGAATGGGCAAGCCAGGCTGCTGTAATAGGCTGTGATTATTTTCACTATGAATGCTCTCCCAGCTTTCAAAAATTAAAAGGAGCACTCATTTTCCTGCTTGAGTATTTCTCACACTGGCAAAAAAATGAACACTTTGAAATGTAAATTATTTAATCTTTGCAAACCCCTGCTTCAGAGGGAGGTACAGCTTCATTTACAAAATGAAGACATTTTAGGAAATGATTATCATCGTAAAATTGAGGTCAGCAGGGAGTCCGAGTTCAAACTCTTAGAATATCAGCAGTGTAACAAGTTTGATCTTCCTTACTGCATTGCTTGCATTTGCTTCTCTGGGTTCCAGCAGAGAGCCATTGTCAGTCGGAACTTGTTCCCACTCATTTCCCTTGGTTAAATAAAATAGTTATGCTTATTACTTAGAGTTAGTCAGTCCAATAAAATTTAGGGCAAAACTGAAAATAAAAAAAGGAAGTTGAAATTTATTTTGATTAATGCATACAATATGTGCATATGCAAATTAAAACATTTAAATACTGGCAGGGCTGAGGACATTTTTTTCAAATGCTTAGTTCAGGCAGTAGCATTGGGCAGTATTACTATGCTGTCCTACCAAGGTTTCAGAAGGAGACCACCCATAATGATGAGAGAATATTTCATTTAAAATTTAAAAATTAAATCCTTAATCTCTCTTCTACAACATCCAAGTTTAATGCCAATTATTGTTGCTAGCATTATAGGGTTTTATGGTATCAGTCAGGCTTATTATGAACTGATGGAGATGATAAATTTGTATAACAAAGTGCAAATGATAACAGCTGCCATATGACAACAGCCATTATGGAGAGATTCCCTGCACTGATGGGCATTTCAGCTGAAACCAAGGGAAGTCTGTCAGAAACGAGGATGAATCTGAGTGAAACAGAAAGTGAGAAGTTACAGAATTTTATTGGTGATCTTGAGATATAAGTCCATCATTTTTAAATCAATGTTATATACTAATTTTCAGTGTAGTTACTTATCTTTCTGCCATTCCTGAAGAGATATTTCTGTCTCCCAGTCTGGTACACTGAAAGGTACAGCTAAAATTAGAATGCCATAATGCCATTTGCTTTACAAAGATCCTCGATGCACCCTTGAAGTTACACTTCAATAGGACAGATGAAACTCTGTCACTGTGAAAAAATACACCCATATCTACAACATCTCTATATGTGTATATATATACATATGCATAGATGCAAATACATATGTATATATACATATATGTATATATATAACATATATCAACAAGAGAAAAATACCAGATTAAGCAGAATTCAGCACCTGTCCAATATCTCAAAAAAGGAGAGGTAAGAATGAAAGGCTCGTATTCAAGTTAAAGTGATACAGTTTGAAGTCTAAAAGTGGGGTAGCCAAACTTGCAAGACACTTACCCAAACCAGCCTTTAAAAGGTTTGGCTTTACTAATGACAAAAAGCAAAATATTAGCACTGGTTTTTAATGCTCCTCAAAAAGAGAAGAAAAAAAATAGTTCTATAAACAAAATTGCACAGTTCCTCAAAATTACCAAAATGCTGAAAAATATGTTATAACATTTTAAAAGAGATAAAACAGAAAGTCTGAACAGCATCCACCACATATCCAGTCTCACTGCTTACTGGTTTTTCTGGTTTCAGCAGGTGTTTTGTTTGTGTGCACTGGAGTGTGAGGCAGCTGTTCTCCCGAGGTATGAAGGGCTCCATTATAAGCACCACCCTGCTCCCTTTCCAAGGCAAGTTTGCAAGCTGGGCAATCGCTGCAGGAGAGGAAAACTCCACACCCTGGCCTTGGGGCAGGACTGCTTTTCTTAGAGGAACTCTACACCTGACAAGTCGTGCAGGTGCAAAGTGAAGGAGTGTGACCAGAAACAAACGAGAAAAAGTCATGCACAGTAAATTGAGGTTTCAAAGCATATGGCCAAGTGTGTCTTGCTGACTCCTGGAAACTTTACATGAGTTCTGGATAACACTGGCCTGAAAGACAGCTGCTCAGCAGAAGACTGACTTCTTTCTGCCAATATTATTCCTTTAACTATTTAAAGGTGCCTATGAAGTTTTAAATTTGATGGCTTTTAACAGAAGCCAGACTGCAAGAGGTTCTAGAGCTGGATGAACTTGAAATTTAGCATGTATATATTTTGATGAACTGATACTGTAACAGACAACTAAAAGCTGTTTCAGACTGTAAACTGCCCGGGAAGGACTACTCCTTTTGTTTGTATAAAAACATCCACACACAGCATGGTAGGTAGTAAGCTATCCCTCAGCCTTCCCCCATCTCATACTCTCCAGCAGAGGAGTTGGGTCACAGGAGGGAGGGGAAATCAAGGTAGTCAAACTTAACTGAGCTGAAGGGAAATCCAGAAAATCCACAGAGATTCTGAGATCAGAACTTTTAAGCAGGTTGTGACTTTAACAAAAGATCACTTATTTTATCATGATTATTATGAACCCTTTCCTATTGCCAACATTGTGCCTCCCAGTTATTTTTTTCAGAAGGTTCAGATCAAAGGAAGGAGCACAAACATTGCATGAACTCAAGGCAAGAGGTACCAGTGGAACTGTTTAGATTATGCTTCTTTAGCTCCACATTCTGGGCAACTAATGCAACATTTTACACATTATTTTGCTTTGGAGAAGTTGAAATCAACTCTGTGTGACATCTGTGCTTGGAAATCTTTAGGAATTATCTGCCTTGAACTTCTTAACAAATGCTGTGCTTTGTCATTAACTTAATACTTCTGAAGTTCTCGCAAACTGCTCCCAAGTAATTTTCTTAATATTCTCTTCAGTGACAGATATTTTACACATTAAATCTCTTTTCCACGTTAGCTCAATGATCAAGAAGGCTGATGTAATCCACTGGAGGAACATATATTCCAGTTTTCATTCATGCTTTGGAGCATTGTCACAGTTCAGCACAAAGGAATAATCTGATTGTTTCCCATAAAGCAAGAACAAATCATGATTGAAGGATTTCTTCTATTTAAAGCTATGCTTTGCAAAGCCTATTGAACTTGCTAGAAGAGTCATCTCCGATGCGTACACTAACTACACAAAGCTGCTGCACAGTTACCATTCAAGGGCTAATTTAGTACCAAAAGGCCAATATTGCTGACTTGCAGATTACAAATATCACGAGATATTAATTTATTTATATTTAAATCAGGGTAAAAGATTAAGAGAACTTTCAGTAGGTCCATTTACAATTAAAATGAGGGTAAGTTTGAATTACTTTTTTATGATCTGGGTACAGCTGGGGTTTGAAAGAATTGCTGCCAGAATGATGCAAGGCATTTGCCTTTGACAAAGTAATGCAAAATTTGTGTAAGTGGGTGAAAGAGCATTAGATTGTATCACCTCGTAGGTCAGCTGGAAAATACAATATGTATTCTGATTATGAGAAAACAGTGAAAGGCCGAAAACAGGTGCTGAGGGATCGGGTTTGGGGCGCCAAGGGGCGATGGCAGCGCAGGGGCCGCGCTCCGCAGCCGCCTCGCCGGGCCGGGCCCAGACTCGGGGACGGCGCTCAGAGCTTTGACCTCTGGGCAAAGATAACTCTTTCATACCCCCTGTTCCACTTTTCCACTTTGTATCCAAGTCCTCTGCTATAAAATGTAAAACCAGCACATAGAGCACACTGCTTTGGAGGTCTGCCACTTGCATTCAGGCAACCATTTGTACTTTTGCAGGCGTAATCAATCTCCTGTTGCTATCAGCAGGGAGTGGGGCTTTGCTGCTTTATGGCTTAAAAGTAGTTTTGTGCAAATTCTGCTTCCCTCCCCCCTCCCTTTAGCTCCACAACTCACAGGATTTCCAGGGACATGGGCTAGAGCTGAGAAAAGAAGCTTGTTTGATTTAAGCACAGAGGGGTTTTTTGTGTGTGTGTTTATATTTTCTCTGCATCTATTAAGGGGTGAGGGGGAGAGACTTCATTTATATGTTAATATTAGCCGGCACCCTGACTAAACTGACAGAACTATTTCATGGGAAGCTGACAAATTTTGTCAGCTAGGCTATCTTTCCACATCTCAATAGTGGCAATAATCTTGATTAGCAAAACAATTGGGGGCCAAAGAAGTCCTGCTGCTCCAAAGACCCTCTTCTCAGGTTACAGTTTGCTAATGTGATGAATCCAGAGAGTCCTTCAAGCTTGAAAAAATTCCCCAAAGCAGCTGAATTTAGGCAAATGAAGGGAACCATTTTGGAGGCTGGACAAAAGGGGTTAATTTGATCGACCATGTCTCCATAGTCTTATAACAATCATTTACTTAACAAGCATATAGAGAGTCATTCCATGGAAACTGGTGGAGTTAACAGAGGAAGTTCGAATAGAATATCTGTTTATCCCAGATGTGTGGGAATTTTAGCCAAAAAACAACACCACATAATTGCTGCTTGTAGTATTGATTCTTACACAGAAACAACGGCAGAACTAAAATGCTCTGAGCACGTCAGGAAGGCCTCAGCTACTAAAGCAGTACAAGCTTCCATTTTCATTAGTTTGTTGCATTGCTAATAAAATAATTAGAAATTAACTCTTTCCGGGAAACTAAATGAACTCAAAAGGTTTGTGCACTCCCGTTTTCAATGCAATTTAAGGCAGCTATTTCTGTTTGCAAAAATAAGGGCTTCTGTAATATTTTTGATGCATATTCATTCATCTTCTTGCTTTTTATTGTACTTTACATAACAAATTACATTACATTATTACATAATTTTCTGAATTATATTCATGCATCTCAACTCTGGTGTATTTTTTCTAGAGTGATTAGACTGCTTTTGCTTTAAGAACAGAACCAAATAATTACTAGAATTGTAAGCAGATGAAAATTTACTTGGTCTAGGTCAGCATAAATATATAATCAATATATTGATTACAACAAACAATATAAAATAGACCTCTTACTTTTGGGTCCTATCTACCACTTATTTATGCATGTCATTAATTTATAAATCTGTCATGAATTGGTCTAGATGAGATATTATTAATGAGATTCTGTTTAACTCTCTGATGCAATTTTTAAACTTTCATTGAAAATTTTATTGTAAAAGTACTAACTAAAGCTTTCTCTCTTTTCATACTCTTGTTCCCCCCTGCCCAATAACATTTTTTGGAATAATTTCTTATTCTGTTACTGAAAGAAAAATTACCATTCATAATGTAAGACTGAGGGATTTGACCTGGTGTGTACATACTGGTGAATATTAGCATAAATATACATTTTGCCAGACACTAAATACAGGATTCTTAAAAACTGCTGAAGTCATCTGTCTTCAATAAGTTTCAGAACCATACCTTACTAATACATTATGCAAGTATGAAAGAGGAGAGGAAGAGAAACTCTGGCATTTTTATTTCTTGCTCTTTTGCATATTGGTGGTGCTGTACACACCATCTAGCAGGAATACACTCTTTAAAAGATGCTACTTATGATTGGGAATATTTTGATACAGTCATCAAACTCCCTCACTTCAAGTTATTTTCTTGGTAATTTAGAATGATGGAAGTCTCCAACTTCATGAACTTTAACTTAAGCAAGTAAATTTTTTTCATTATCCCTCAAATTTGTGATAAGATGTGAATGGGAACATGATTTTAAAATTGATTACTTATACACATGAAGATAAATAAGTGGACAGAAAGATTTATCCAAACAGAATTGGTCCATAGTCTCCCACAATGACAACAGTCAGCAAAACATATATGCAGCATCTCCACCCATGGAGAACCTTCAACATCTACATTGGCACAGATTAATACTTATTTATATTTAATTTCTAAGAAGGGTATCTGAACTGTAACATCAGAAATTCCTCACTTGCTTTCAATGTAATGCCTTTAAAGATCAGGTAACACAGATTACTCAGAAAAACTCTGTTTGATGTCAGCTGAAATTGTGCCTGAGTTAAAAAGCTTACCAATAGCATGGCACAATTGCAGCTAATGAAGCTGACTTATAAGAATGTGTGTGTCCCCCCAACTGTTTAAAAACTCTGCACAAAACCTCCTTTTTTTCAGCATTCTGTGCTTCCAGATGTTCAAAACTGGGTTAATTTTGGAGGAAGCTGAGGTGCTCTGCTGTATACCATCTGTCACACACTATCACAGTGAAAAAGGGAAGGAAAACACACTATGTGACTAACATCAAACTGTTACATGATCATTAAGAATCTCATCTTTTTCAGCATATGGATCTCTACCTGTGCACAAAAAATCCATCCTATAACTGTCTCATTTAGGGCTGCTTTTAACAACAGCACAGGTTGCAATGACAGTACCAGCAGAGAAGATATGCAGCCTTCATGTCTTGAAGCTGATAAGGAACTCAATCTACCTATGATAAGTGAGAATTTTTTCATTTTCATTCGTTCAATCTTTGAGAACAGCAGACAGCATTTAAATCTGAAGTTTTAAACCAACAAAAGTTTCCTTATGGCCTCATGCTTGGTTAGTTTCCTTTTAGGTTAATGTGGTACAAATTTTCAAACAACTCCTGAGATTTGGAAGCTTTTGTACAATTTGAGTGGATCAGACCTGTGATCCTGACTGTGCACAACTCAGGCTCTTGCAATGGCTCTGAGGGAAGTTTTCTCCTCTGCAGCCAAGCCATGGGCACAGATACTGGAAGGCAAAGTGCTCCAGGCTGTGTGACTGAGCTGAAGTGCCTCCTCTGAGGGACCTGGACATGGCACAGGGCCTTTGCATCCACCTCCCCAGCAGGTCCTTGTGGGACAGTATATTCACTTAGAAGTGTTGGTATTTACACAGTGAGTTCAGATAGTGACTGGCTATAGTTCCTATTAATCTATAATTGTTCAAGTGACAATTCAGATCCTCTGCTTGATACAGTGTTATTGAGAGAGACAGACAGAATTCCCATTAAGGCTTGGTTTAGGCAGGATATCTAGGGCTGCTGGCTGTAAAAAGATGGAACTAGCATAGGTACTAATACTGCTCTGTGCTAACATTTCCTCATTTTGACATGATCCCCAAAAGTGAAGTGAAGAAGAAAGTGACAATAAGCATGTTTAACACAATTTTAAGGAAAAGAGCTTTGGTCTGGTTCCAGGTATCGTCAGCAGGATGAACACACAGGGCAACATTTAGTTATAGATTAATAATCCAAGTACAAATAGTTCTGAACAAATAGAAAAAAACATAAACCCACAATATTAAGCAAACCACAGGACAAAGATCAGTCAATTCTCTGAGCTATACTATTTTTAAGTGGGGAAACAAATCATACAGAAGTCATTGAACTCTGTGATGTCGATATCAAGGTGAACCAACCTGAATGAAACATGCCACAAAGAGTTATGAAACATAAAATCCAAGTAAGGCATGTGGAGTTTACATGAAAAACAGTGAACTCACTGAACCAGAAAATGGACATTTTTTTCAAAAGTTCTCAAACTTCTTTAAGTTGGAGAGTATAATGGCAAGTCATGTATCAAATAAAAAAAAATTCACAGGAAAGCAAATTAACTATAAAATTCTGTCATTCTTGTATTACTGTAATATTCCGATGTCAGCAGAATCAACTTGAATTATATAAGTCAAGACTTGCAAGACTTTACCTAAAATAAGTAATAAATTGTCCACTTTTCTATCAGTAAATGAAGAAAACAAAAGACAGAACTATTTCTCCCACCAGGAAAACAGCAATGCTTTTCTCTGGAGACACACATTTTGAACTACTGCATAAACTGCGACTCACCTTACACAGTCTGGTTTTGCATTGTGTTTTTCAGCTGGTCATCCTGTAGCTCATGCATCATTACCACTGAAGAATTATCCTAAGAAAGTTAAATGCAGTACAGGCCAGAACCAACATGTAAAACCTGCTCATTCACCCTCCATTAGAGGCCTAGAGATAAATATGAGTTGAGAGTTGAATTGTGCCACGAATTTTGCATTAATATTGCCACAATAATTCTGTTATATCACTATTCTAGGGCATAAAAATTTTCTGTCATTCAGTGATAACAGCAGAATGGTCATCCGTCTATCATTTTAATAAAACCATTTTGTCAGAACAGGTTGTTCGATATCACACAATGAATGCTAGGCTATCAAATTAACCATTCTCTGTCCATCCCAGACCATCTTCAGACTGTGATTCTCCTCTAAAAATTAAAAGATACAACATTGAAGATCTCAGGTCACTGGCACATGTAAACCTTCCCATCATATCAGGGTTATTTATAAATAATGCTTCCTGCAAATTCATCTGCTCACACTCCAACATGGATCTTTGCAAAATAGTCCTTACTGGGTGACCAGAAAAAACCCAATACATAAAGACAGATAAACTTATAACACAGAGACAAATAATTTTGTGCTCTGGATTTAAAAGTAGACATTTTCATTACTGTTGCAGTTTACTTCAGATCTTTCCTAAGATCTGTTACCTAGTAATATTTTATGTAGGTGAAGTGTCACAGAAATGGCTATATCCCCAGTGAAATATAAACTCTGAAACTTGCACAGTTGTGCATTTTCTTTTGACAAAAGAAACTTGGTCATGTTTCTAGCTGTTTCTCTTAATGAATGTATTTAATTTTTCCTTATAAATACATTGAGAATAAATTGAAAAATTCCACATTTAAATTTTGAGTTCAGCTGCATAAGTCAACATTTATGATAAAACATAGTAAAGAAAAAAAAAAAGGATGATTTTTCATGCTTTGAATTATCACAATTTAGACATGAAGATTTCCTGAACAGTCTGAGGTCTAATAACACTTGTGTCATAACTGAAGCTGTCCCATGTCCTCTTAGCTTCAACTCACAGTATTTGGGTAAATTTGTAATACTGGGAAACACATAAAACAGCTTTCTTTTATTTTCTAAACAGACGATTTTTTCCAATTCTTAATGAGATATGAATCAAACTTTGATCTTCAAGGTGAATCATTCATTAATCATAAACAAAACATGATTAAACCAGGGACACATTAGCACATATTGTAAAAATAAAAGCTTGCACAAGCCTTTTATTTAATATTAACTTCATTATGTTTTTATGTGAATTCTTGGAAGTTGGTTATCCCAGCTTAAAGTTAATATTTCCTTAGGAAGAAGACTGTATCATGTGATTATTCTTCATGTGGTTAGGTGGCTTTATATATGTTAATGGTTAAACTACTTCAGAAATGACATTAAACCACAGAGGAGAGCAGAGAGTTTCCACTGATTCTGTTGTGTCTTTGAGTTACTCTGACATGTAGTACAGACAAAAGTACATCATTGGAAGAATGAAGAAAATAAATTCAGAGAAGCATGCGCTGCTTTATGGAACTGCACATGAGAGAGAAGAAAAAGAGAACGTATTTGCTGTTCTCTCAGGATGATCTGTGGGCCAGTCTAGATCCTACTCACAATTTAGAGCAATTCTGCAAAGAAATACTCTTTCTTTTTTACTGTTTATTCTATTTTTAATAAATTGACCAATCAATTGAAACAATATTCTAGCTGCAACAATTCATGAGAGAAGAAAAGGAGTCCTACCTTTGATAGTTATCACCATTTTCACTAATAATTGGTTTGGGATTTTTTGCAGGGGGCTGGAAAAAAAAGGGAAGTCATCAGTAAAGTAAAAGTTTTTATCCCGAGAACATTACCTGTCTCCTTCATACCTATTTCATATCCACTTCAAATTTAATAAGCCTCAAGTTCTCCCACTTGGAGGATTTCTCTCCCACCAGAACAAGCATAAGGCCTAGTGAAGGCTATGGCAGCTTTGGGAGGAGTTACCTCATCTGTCTGAAAAAGCAACAGCTGAAATGTGAGTGCATTAGCACAAAACTCCAACTGCCAGAAGGCAGCATCCACCCCCAGGAATGTACCGAGGTAACAAACCTGCCATTTGGAGAGGAATGTCTTTCCTTTCCTTTATTCTCTGAAGGGGTTGCAGTTCAAAAGTTTGGAAGGCACATATAGAAAATCACAGAGCACATCTCAGCACCTGTATCTCTGTGAGCACTTAGGGTTTCAGGAAACCCCAAGAGTCATAGCTACTAATGAAAGATACAGTTTATTGATTTTTTTTTTTTTTTCTTGCAAGGATTTATATGCTATATCCACCATACATACAACAGTAGGCCATCACCTACTATCAATAGGCCATGCATGTAACAAAGAGCTGTGTCTAACTCTGACAGAGACACTGTATCTGTAAAATCCTCAGAGGCTGCAGGAGATGCTGTCAGGCTTAGGAGAAACAAAATATCAGCCTGAGGAAACACCCGAGACACCCAGCATCCCAGATTTGTTTCAGGAAAAGCACAGAAGGAAATAGAAAAGAATGAAATAAGTGGGAGAAGCTTCAAGGGGATGGATAACAAAAGCCAGTATAACCAGATAATTGCTCCCTGCTTTATTGCCCAGGTATTGCACACCAAGTGTCAAGCAGTGGTTAGTTATGCTGTAAGGCGACATCCAGCAGTCACAAAATCTTCCTTAGTAAGGAAGTTCCTAGATTCAACAACACCTGTGAGACTACTCAGATTTGTAAGCAGGAAGGCAAGTTTTAAGAAAATATCCCCCTAATCATATAGGAAATGGCACAACTAAAAATCCAAACCAAGAAAGCAATCTGCACCACAGGAAAGTTTGGTCCCAGGTGACCACTAAAGAGTTGAGACAATCATGTCCTTACTTTCAAGGGTTCTAAGCACTGCTTCAGTGAAATGCATGAATGAAATGGAATGGAATAAAACCCCAAACCTCAAAAGACACCACCACTTTGTGTCACAAAGTTCATGTTCAAGTTTTCTACAATTTCCCCAAAGAAGAGATACAAGTCCTGGAGGGCTGTGACAGTGTCTCTCTCCCCATCCTATCCCCTCAACCTCTATCTGTTAATAGTGATCTACGTAATCTACATGTCATGTGATATAGTCATCAAAAAGTGATGTACCTGCACATAACACATACAAAACAATATGAGAAGATATTTTTAAGAAGAAGAGAGAACCTTAAACATTAATAAGTAGGAAATCTGTGAAATCAAAGCATTTTCCTCCTTTTTTTATAATAGCCTTTCATTCTTTTTATGATTTGTCTTTGAAAGCTCTTAAGCTCTTCCTGTGGATGACAGTTGATATTGTTCTTCCATCCTGCTGCAGACAGCACAAGGGAGGGAGAGAGAAGAAAAAAACCCCTATTGTACAGCTTTTAGTCTCTGAAACATGATTTTTATAATTAATATATACAACTGAGAAGAGAAAGGTACGTTATAATGAAGTGCAATTAAGAGGTGTTTGTTCCTGTCCCACACATAAGATGACTATAATTTCCTTGGCTGTTTAGAAGTCAACCATTATCATTACATTTCACACATCTTTTCTACTTTTTTTGCACTTCTGATTTTGTTTATTTTCAATTAAAAACTCCAAATAAACATACATACAGAAAATCTGATATTCAAGTAACATCATCTTTTAATTATATTGTGCAGTGATCATTAAACCTAGTGCTTATACTAACCCTTTTGGATTTAATTTCATAGGCATGAATGGATCTGTCAATTTTGCATTATACTGAAATTCATGCAAGGGAGAACAGAATGTGCATTTACACAGCCTATATTGCATGTAACCACTGATGTATTATTAGAGGAGTAATTTAAGGGTATTTTTTTGGCATTGTTGTTTTTAAATTCCACAAATCCATATATCACAGCACAGTTTTCTGCTTTACATTTTGCACTAATACTATTTGCATTACTGCAGTGACTACCCTCTCTAATCTCACATACACCCACACAAAGAAACAACCACTGCCAGGGAGACCTTACAGAGGGAAGACATTAAAGGGACAAAGCATGAAGACAAAGATATATTCTCACTGATGTGATAGTGACATTTTTGTTAGCCTTAAATGCATCTCCCTTGAGAGGGTTCCTTCCCATTTATGTCCTGGATGAAGTTGGGACTAGTCCAGCTAAAGCCACAGAAGATCAAAGCTGGGAGTCTTGGCTGCCCTAACTCAGCAAAGAGCCCTGCAGTGACTGGGGAAGTTCAGAATGACAGCTGAGTCTGTGTTTTGAGCTGAACTGCCATTAATGGGGGATCTAAACAAATGCTCTCTTTCCAGGTTAAATTTGTAAAACCTTTATAAAGTGAACCCAGAAGGATCTACAAAGGACCAGTTACTGACAGACAAACAGGCAGACAGACAAATTGAAAACTATGGCCTGATTACAGCCCATAGAAACATATGGGAAGATTAACGTTGAGCACAGTGGACTCCTGCAGAGGGGCAATTTACCTCGATGGGAAGTAGATGTTACCTTATCTTCAAATAAGAAAATAATCTTTCTGTTTAGGTACTTCTATTGCTGAAATTATTCTTTGACACTAAAATTACTTGATTTTTTTCCCAGTTTCGCTCAAGTGCTACTACTTCTGCTGAAAATTTTGATAGACATAATTGTATTTCTCTATGTGCATTTGTGCCAATTAAACTAAATAACTCAATTGTTCTTGCAATGAGTATGAACTCATTTACCAGAGCAAATATTTTCTTTTGATTGTTTTTGTATATTTTTGTTTCTACAGAATACTTCCTGAGAAAAATAGTTCAGCTTTAGTTGTAACAGACTACTTCCAATCTATGTAAGACATGGTTGTAGTTGCTACTGCTGTTTGCCTTTTTTTTTGTGGCTGTAGTTCTAAAAATACCTAAAGGGATACATTTATTACATTTTCAATATTGGAAAAATATGTATCGTCCTTTTACCAGCTTAGTTTACTGGCTTATCTTCATGTTTGTGCATTTTCCATCTCTCAGTATACTGTTCCAACAAGTGTTCAGCCTTATTTGATTGACATGGAGTTGCTATAAATTAGGAGATGGATTCCTATACATTACATTTTTCAGAAAAAATTAATCATATTATTTTCCATTTTCTGTCAATATTAAGTGCATTGACTTATAGTTGATATTTTCCTAACTTTAGTACTGCTTTCTTCAAATATAAATTGATGGAAAGGCATTTCTAATAGTTTGAAATATTTCTTGAAACTATGCAATAGAATACACTATCAGGTTAACATTATCTGCCATTGATATATTATTTTACATTATTTCCCCTTTATCTTCTGTTTTATATTAGAAGAAGTCATAAAAACTTGTATTGCAAAAAGCCAACAATTCAATCAGCTCTATTCCAGCAGTTAAAAAAAATTCAGTTTGCCAAAGCACGGAGCAAATCCCAGCTGCTCTCTGGTAAGATGTGTTAGAGTGACCATAGAGATTTTTCACTTGCATGATAAAAGACAGACTTGGTGGTATTTGTACTTAATTCATTGATTAGAAGCAAGGAGCCAGCCAGATCCCCATCTTTCAACAGCTATAGAAGATTAAAAGTTATATTTTAAACTGGAGAATACAGCACCAGTTGAAAAAGTTTCCAGTCTTGCTAATTTTATCCTTTGGATTGCACAAAAGTAGTAAAGATAAGAAAAACAAAAACTTCCCATCTTGGTCTCTTTTCTAGACTTCCCAACCCCCTTATTAGCCCTTCCTTCCTCCTCCTTTCCCACTTTATTGGGAATCATCCATAAAGCATCTAGAAGCTGTTGAAAGGAAAGAAACTGAAACTGCATGAGCTAACCAGCAGCTGCCCAGTGAAGCTGCATGCAGCCTGCACACAAAACTTCAATTACTAGCTCTGCTGAGTTCAAAGTGATTATTTCTGGGAATAAATGTTCCGGTGTTCTAGCATGGACACAACCTGATCTAAATGGAGCAGTAAAAGGGGCTTTTCTCCTCCTCTCTCTTGCCCTTTTTGGTAAAATCTCTTTGAACATTTATGTTTTACCTGATTATTTCCCTACTTTTCACCAAAGCTTACTCACTTTTATAACAGTATGGTTTAGACCTCTATTATCCTATTAATAAGCCTTATAACATCTTACCATTTGGGCTATAATGACAGAAAATACTGAGAATTCAACATTTCAGAATGATAAGCAGTGTAACTCATACATTTCCAATGAAATTCATAGCTTGAAGTGTTCCACTGTTATAAGACATATTGTTCTAAAGAAGGGATTTGACAATGCATCTTCACTCCTCCTCCTTCCAAGGTAGTCTTTAAATTCAGGAACAACTCACACTTCAAGTTTGCTTTGCTCAGAAAGGCTCTAAATGCTCCCTGCAGCACAGCAGGAGGGTGCTTTAAGGCAGTTGAGATTGGTGGGTGGATAGAGAAGGCAAGAGTCCACAATTACACCCCATTTCAATGATATGTCTGGAGCTGCAGTGACTCCAGACAAAGAAGGTGAAGTGTATGGAAGCTGATTTCTCTTCAAGACAGACCTAAAAATACCTGTCGGGGCTGCAGATTTAGAGCTATTACCAAGAGCAATTCAGACTTTTCCTGCTGGGAGGCAAAGATGCCACAGAGTCATTTACAACAGGCTGTGTGGAGTATCTGTTTATGAGAAAAGTGAAGCACAAATGTTTCAGAAGTGCACTGGAGGGAATTCATCAGCACCACGAGAAGATCTGAAAGTCTGGAATAGGATTCAGAAGCAGGCAGGATCTGACCCACTCAGGATACCCAACACAGAAACTGAAAGTAGCTAAACTCTGCCATTTTCATGGAGCTAGGAAAAGTCTCTAATACTCACATACCAGCTCTGGGACTTATTTGGACTCTTCTGAAACTAAGCATCATCGATATTAGCTCAACACATCAAGACAAACAGCAACTTTATTAGATGCACATCACTCATTTCTGATTTTGGCTAAAGCACTACGTACAAAATTAATCTGGTGTTTAGAACAACTGAGTCAAAACACCAATCTTAACAACTACTGAGTGTCTGAAACTGCTTCCTACTCCCATGTTTTACTAGAAGAAATATCAAACACAAGATCTTGCAAAAAATATATGAGAAAGATTTCTTGAGAAATCACCTTTGGCTAAGCCTGAATTAAAAACTCAGTCCTCTCCCCGAAGTGAGAGGGACTCTAATTTCTACTAGGAAAAAGGAGTAAACCAGTGTTTCCTGATCCACTAGGGCATAAGACTGAGGTCTCAGTCCTGGAAATAGTAACAAAATCCTATTTGACTTCCCCATATTTATTCTTGATCAAAATATGAAACATGTTAAACCCCAGAAATAACACCTCAGAACATTTGATATTATTATGCAAACATCACAGGCACAGTGAAACATATGGACATGTCATGTAACAGACATGAGTTTATCAGCTTAGCCCTGAAAGACATAAGTGAAGTATTAATTTGAGAGCATCATTTGAACTACTCTGAAATTTAGAGATAATTCTGTGCAATTCCTAAACCATAATGAAAATATTTTCAATTTTCTCTTCACATGGAGGCTCAGTATAGATTTAACTATTCAACAAAATGCATCCACGTCTCCCAGATGTTGCCTTTATTTTCTGAAGCATATGTGACTCTTCTGTGAGCTATCTTAAAATGAAACCATGCAGTAACTCAGAGAGTAACACACATGGTGAGATGCATTTCATGCAAATATCTGTCTCTCAATACATTTCTACACCAACAAAATATCTCTGGAGGCCAATAAAATAATCCCTGAGTCCACAGCTCGTGTGGACAAAACTTGCTTTTGCAGTTATTTAATTTGAAGTTACTTTCTTCTGGCAAGTCCTCACACCAAACTTTCTCTCTTCCTCCATTACTAACACCTGCTATACCAGAGCACCTGTCAGGTTTCAAAACCTGAGATGTTCAATAAACTTCACAACCCTCTTACGTGAAACAATTTATTATCTCCCTCTGAAGAGGAAGAAAAGGTTTACTCCATGGAAAATCTGGATGCAAAGTTTTTCTTTGAAGTCTGTAGCAGAGACCTGTGACTTAGGTATTTGTGGTTTGAAAAATTTGTACTTAAGTATTTTTACCATCTGTTTATTTACACTGGAAGCTTTTCAGTACTCTTTAGGAGCACATCACTCATCATATGCTCTCATTTGCTCTGAAAATTAGATGCTTTTTATTTATTTATAAAAGCTTTACTGCCGAGCTGCTTCCACTGTTTTCTCCTAATTTGCACATTCTCCTAATCTCTACAGGAAGAATTATAAGTTTGAAACGTTTAATTTTTTATTCACTGATCTGGAATGCACACAAATACTGCACTCATTGAAGCAAATGAGGAAGTTTTTCATTTCAGTGACAGAATATCACTTGGATATATTTTTAGCAATAATGTTGTCACAACCCGGTTGCACCTCTACTATGAAGATTTCTGTAAACAACTTCACCTATCCTCATGCTCTCCAAATTTACTTTTCAGAAGATATATCACAGGTTTTGTGTTAGATGAATTATGGAGAATATGATATTATGAAATAACTGGTTAAATTGAAATGAGCATTTTTTTATTAACTTCAATGAAGGTAGGATTTCTTGATAGCAATGAAAAAACTGCTGAAATCTTATAATCCTGAATCATCTGACCCTGATTATGGGAATGTAGTGACTCTTCTGATGTCAGGTTTCTACAGTGAAGTTTCCACTGGCCCCTAAAGATGGGGATAGTAGAAACTTAATTCTCTGCAAATCCTTTTATTAGCAGCAAAAAGAACATTAAGAAATACTCAGAATTAAGACAGATACAGACACCAGAAAAATACAAGTACAGATGTTGATGTCAGCTTTGACAGCTACACTGCTGACTGGCATATGCATGTTGACAGCTGAAGATGAAGGGCTAAAGTAGGAGGACAAAAATATTCCAATTCAATTTAATTGATGCAAATGACTACGGCATAAGTAAACTATAACATGAGCTATGAAACAGGAACACCAGATGCATGCAAATTTAAGTACTTTGTGAATTTTTATATTAAATTTATACCAGCAAGTGATCAAAGTCATCCTCTCTAAACGTAGGTATATTTTAAAAATCATTCTAAGGAAAAATACTGCAGTTACCCTGATGAAAATGAAAGAACTAAGACAGTACATATACTGAAACAGTTAGTTACACAGTGGATCATTTCAGTAAATGCTGATAGACCCAAAACTCTGCAGCCTAGAAATGAGCTGGGAAATACACTCAAGGATAACTATTTTGCTATACATCAGGGAGTAACATACATTTCCTAGATTTTTCCCTCTGCTTCCCATTATCCCGTGTTCATAAAATATTCCCAATTCAATATTTTACAAAGAAAAATGCAAAAGACAGATTTCTGTTTCCTATGAACATTGGTTTCTCTTGATTTGCCCTGTGCTGCTTGATGCACCCTTCTGGCTAAGCCAAGTGTTGGGAGAGCTTGCAGAATTTGGCAAAAATACTAAGGTTTCTGGAAGGTTTTTCTGAAATCACTGCCAAACCTGTTCAGCAGTTACCATATTTGTGACTATAAGGGACAATATAATTTCAAAATGCATCAACATTGAAGACTATTCAAAATAATTTATACATTGTGAATATCAAAGTAAATAAAGATCAAGTTTTCTAAAACATGAGTTCTAGTCTACCTTCAATTCAAACTACAATTTAAAATAAATAAATTTTGAATTCTTTTAGCTGCAGCTGCCCCATTTGGTACTTAAAAAAAACAACCAACCAAACAAACAAAAAAAAAAAACCAGAAAAAAGTTTAGGATTTTTGCCAAATTTTTTTAATGTCCCAGTTAATAAAAGTTTCTTCTCCAACAAACTAAAAAGAAAACAAAAAAAAATTAGCACAAAATTAAACGTCTTCTTTAGAGCATTTTAGCTGCTTATAAAAAGTAAAGGCTTCTGCAGGTTGGAAATACAGGGATAGATACATGAAGGGAGGGAGGGAGGCAGATTCAACATTTTGACATTTCAACATCTTTTTTACTCGAATATATTCACCAAATTTAACCTAAATTCATTGCTACTTTTAGGTGCCAAGAATCGAAGTACTCAGTGAATCGGTATTTATCAGGGGAAAAAAAAATACAAAGAGAAGTCATCCAGCTATCTACTGTAACTTAAAGTATCCAGAGAATAAATCCCATTGGACTGTATATTTTAAAGATTCATCGTGGAAGAACAAAATTAACATTTGAAATAAACTACATTTCTTTTTTCCCCCTCATCCCCAGAACCATCTTCAAACGAACTGTTCCAGAACTGATATCTTGCCTGCTCACAGGCAAACTACCTGCATGGACAAAGCACCTGAAACACACAGTTCAGAGCACAAGCTTTACTTGTGTCCCTTCTGATCCTGAGCCTGGGCTGCTCCCATGAATGCCCATGAAATGTGGATTCAGACAGGGCCACTGCTGCTGACCACCCTCAGATCCTGCAGCTGAAGCTGCCTGGGGGCTCCCTGACCACTCTTTCCAAAGTTCCCTCCCAAGGCAAGCTTGGGCCATGCACATTGTCCATGTAAACAAGGGCAGCAGGACCCTGAGTCAAACTGGAGAGGACTCCAACCATGGGACTGTTTGCCCAGACCACAATCCTCACTGGAGAACTTCATGATAAGTAAATTGCCAGTCAGACTCAACAGTCCCAACTGGCCACAAGATCTCTACTTCAAGGTGCAGATAAGTGACCCCCAAGCCTTGCAAACACTGCTGGAACAGCTCTGCTGCATTCTGCTCTGTATTTCTCCATTGATCATCAGAGGACTCTGAGCTGCAAGCTGTTTATGCAAAGAGCTGGACCCTAATTAAATCAGAGTTCAATATCCCAAAATCAATGAACAGGAAAACTAAGAAATAATATTATTTAAATTTTTAAAATACTGCACACACACATGATCACACAAAAGGTCAATCAGACAATAAATACCATTAGTCAGTGGGAAGTCTGTTTCATGGGTGCTCCTATTTTGAAGGCTCAGTATTCATGAATGAAACATATTATTTCAGTCCTCAAATCTGTGTACAATTTACTATGAAATGTTGATTCATAATTCTTCCCAAGCTTTTAATGCAGGAATTATATGTATATTTTAAGATAACGATACAGGACACTTCATAAACACTGTCTTTGATGCAAAAGATCAGACAACTCTTACTGGCTTTTATTAGTAGAGGAGGAAAGTGAGGTTTGGCGTCAGCAGACAGACTATTGTATGTACAATATCTGTGACTTAAGTTTACTCCAAGTTGGCTCCTTTGTAAATTCCCCAGGGTCTATGAAATCTAGATCTGGGGCTGATAAAAACACTGAAAAATAAAAAGGCATCCAAAAAAGCATTTTATAAATGCAGCATATTTTATAAAAAGCAATTTCAAATCTGCTCCAGGTAGACACATAAAATCTTATGAATAAGTTCAAAGCATGGTTAGAAAACTTTTATGCACTCCCTTAAAATAAAAAAGAATGCATATGCATGTTTGGAGAATCTTTGATATAGGTATGTGTGTGTACACAGCAGAGTCTGAATTGAATAATTTCCTTGGTATGAATATGTAAATGTCAGTTTTTGCTAAATAAATAACTGTTATTTTTGCTCTGACAAACAGATGCTGCAGCAACAGACACCCTCACTCTCTACTTGATTCATGGTGCTGTTCATTTTCTGGGAAGTTCCATATGTAATAAGCCAAGATAGGACACTGCCCAAGCAGAAACCACTCTGTCCCAAGGGACCAAACTGCCTGGGGCAGGGGTGTAGGTGGTGGAACCAGGAGAAAGGCCATGCTTGTGGGAGATCTGATTCACTGGGCCTCCCAGAAAAAAACCTTCTCATGACATCTTTATATGGTAAATGTAAAGGTGAGTTCTTGTAGTGAAATCCCAAAGAAGCAGCTGTGAAAGTGTTGCTGTTGCATCTTCTCCTCGATAGTGAAACCCCCAGAACTCTGGAGGCCCACAAGGATTAATCACAAGCTGTTGGTAACAACCAGTGTACTTTTTATATATCTTGAACTATTCCAGTACTACTTATGACATTTAAATAGACTAGCATTAGTTGACAAAAAAGTACTTCCTTTCATCCTGCTCACCATCTATCTAGAATAGAGATCCCTTCTGCAAGCCTTCTAAATTCCTTGTTTAATGAGAGGGAAGGGAAGGAGGTGTTAACATGCTAACTCACTCTTTCAGAATCAGATTTTGTATATTCCAATAGAATTTTATTCTTTTTAATCTCTATTATTGCAAACCTATATATTAGTGGCTTAATGAACACAGTATCTGCAGAACAGCATTTTCAGCATCCATTTAAAGTATGCTGCCACTAAAATATGGAATTAACATCAGGATGCCATGATTCAGTGAAAGCAGAATGTGAGGCAAGGGCTCTTCTCCTAAATCCTAACCTTGAAACCCACACAGGAGAGCCATGCAGTGGCTGAAGGAATCCGTTACCAGGAGCTTGTCTAAATGAGTGTCATTCTGCTACCCACTGCTCCATTACCTGCTCTAAGGGAAGCACTGGGATTTTCCCTGTAAAACCTGTGAACACAAAAATAAATTTCATATAAAAAAAGAGCAAAGTTTACAAACAATCATCTCTAGAATGAATTACAGGCTTATAACAAGGTGTAACACAAAGAGCTCAGCCTTAGATAAATAGATATTTCAACTGTTCTGAAAAATATTTTAAAACTTAACAGGAGAAGAATTTTGGTTAAGATACCTGGCTAAAAAGGAGGAACACTGCATTCTCCTCTATGGTTTGTCCTAGAGCTCGTGACCAATGGTCTATAAATCTGTGATTTAAGCCATAAATTCATGAGTTTTCTAGCAAGAAGCAGTGGCTTAAGCCCTTTTTACTACTCAATTCAGTGCTTCTGTTACAACTGTTTCTGATATTCACCTGGCAAACTGCATTTGGGTTAAAAATAATGAGGCAAAGATGAACATTTGAAAGACACCTTTGTTTCAAGTACCCTATTTGATAAAATATCCACCTTTGAGCATGGTATTGACCCAAATCTTTTTCTTACTCTGGGTTCATCATCTACCTACATAAAGCCTAGGACAGGATGTGAGGGACTCTAGGAACCAAGAGTGACTCAAAAATATACATTTGAAAAGGCATAATGTAATATTCTCAGTAAAATAATCCCTGACAGTAACATAGAGAGCATTTAAAGAGACAGATGAGTCGATAAAGGGAGGTATTATGGGCCAATGTAATTTCATCAATCACAATTGGAACATGGCATCCTTTGGAACAGCACTGGCACGTGGGAGCCTCTTGGAACAGCAGCAGAGGGGAAGATGAGGAATGGTTCATCAGTGCTTCTGACCGCCAGAGAAAAGCAAAAATATCCAAGGCTGTGAAGTAGCTGTTTAGCATCCCCTTATTTACCCACTTCATTTAGTAAATGTATTAAATTAAACTGCAGATGTTCTGCTGTCAGCACAGCAGGGCAGAGGCAGAGTATTAAGCAGCCTCTTTCCTGATAGAAACATTTTATGTACTGTAAATAAACAAACACCACTTTGTTAATTAGTAAATGAATTATTTTTCAAAAAATGCTCCACTAGGCTTTCTGTAGCCCAAGCTACATTAGTTCCTATTTTTATCAGAAACCTTGCAATCAAAGAGGGAAAATGTTCAAGCTCTTGGAAATTGTAGAGCTTGAACAACTAATTCTCACTATTCCAACCACTTTTTAAGCTAAATATTTTATCTGTACTCCTAGTATCAAAATCACAGTAACTAGACTGAGAAGGAAATCAGTTTGAAAGAAAAACAACTTAAGAAAAATATTAGCAATATCATGTCCATATAATTAATTTTATTTTTTAATATACTTCTGTCATTAATGATCAGAGGGAGATTTCCAGTATATCAAGTTGGAATAATATACAGAAATAAAAAATAATACGTAATAAATTTAAACACAAAGACTCATATCATCCATCCACATACTCTTATAAGACACCACAATAAAAGACTTATGAAAAGAAAGTCCATTTATAGTTGAGAGAAAACACACAGAAAATCAACCCCAAAGTTAACCTTATGTCTGATAGTTACATATCATTGCATCATTGTGCTCTTTTTTTCCAACTTGCTGGCTCAGTAAAGTTTTTCATAGACAGATGGCTAATTTTATAATTTCAACCCAATTTCTTACTGGACCAACTCCAAAGATGCAGTGTTAGTGTAATGCCATGGATAAAGGTCAACAGAATAAGAGGAGAACATATGCTAATGTCAGCATTTCACGTAGTCTTCTTTAACAGAATATACAGTGCTAAGCTGAGGGATTTGCACTGGCTCAACACTAACACCATATGGGTGGCCTGTTGAAAAGTAATGATGGCCTAAGCATAGAATCTTAATCAGGTACTGATGGCCAATGAATCAAATAGCACCACACAAGTAATCGCTAAGTGATTAAAAAAAATTACAGAAGATATATTGCTGAAATTACTCTGCTAACTAGAGAAGTGATTTGGTCTCAGCTAAAGCCTGTCACATCATTACATCTCAATCTTAGCCCCAATCTTTTTTATCCTCATACAAATCTTTCACAAATAAAAGGAACTCGATTTTTGTTTGTTATGAACATTCATGTGCGTAAGGAAAATGTACTTGCAATTTGACAACTCTACATTATTGATTTTAAGAATTTAAGAATGGTCCACATCAAGAGCTGTATTCCTCTCCACTAACTGTCAATAAGCAACAGGAAAACTTCTGGCCAATTTCATAGACAAGCCCTTATTTATTTTCAAAAAATTTGTTTGAATTGATGGAATTACTTGGTTTTATTAGGTAAGCAAGGCTTGGGTCTACAGTCTATGCCTAATAATTGTACCCCACATTACTGCTGCCCATGTTAAAACGCTGCTCACTACACAGGGCAGGTTGCCCCACTTCACAGGGATCTGTGCTATGTGGAGGTAAGAGGGGACCCAAATATCCTTCACTTTCTTTAGGAAAAAAATGCAGCCTGGTTAAGATAGCCTTCAGTATAACTGGAACTTATCAGAGAGAAGGCCATAAAATGGATGGTTAAATAGATTCCATTTCTCAAATAAATAAATAAACAAACAAACAAACAAACAAATAATCTGTTAGCTGAAGAGTTTCAGACAGTTTCCTCAAAGAGGGGCTACAGAAATTCCTGAGAAGTAGTAGCATTATACTTATAAACCCAGTTTCAAAGATGATTTCATTTTCTCACCCCACCTTCAATTCCACAATGTATCTCACAGGGAGCAGTTTTGTGCCCCAGCTAAAGCAATCTGTGTAATCTAATCTCAAACGTGGCAGTCTCTTCCCTTCCCATCTTGTCAGATAGGTGTTTTCATTTTTTTTCCTTCTCCATTTGGTTCAGCAGAATATAGAAAATTTTCTATTGCTGATAGGAAAAATAGAATAGTCTTGGATCAGCTAGAGGACAGGTTTACCTCTGAATTAAAGGGAGGGTAGGAGGGAAGGGGCTTGTAGAACTGCCTCTTTCACTCTCACATTAGCAGAGATGCTTTGTGAAGAAAGACACTGAAACTTATCTGCTTAAATCTGCAGAGAGATGAGATGTTTTCAGTTTTGAGCACACAGATGTTTGGTTTGTGTACAATTGATTTACATGCATTTAACTGGGGGAATGGGGGGTTGGGGACACAATGGACAGAAAAGAACTCACACAAGAATGCTTTTTCTTCAAAAACTGCTGTAATCTTTTAAAAATAAGTAGTTGCACTTGAAAGAAATAGTTTCAAATAATTGGCCTTGATACTCTTAGTTCTGAAGTAGTGGGTACAATGTTAACTGATATGAACACAAGATATTTTTGTAAATAGAGGTTTTGCATTAAAGTTGTATCCTTCTTTTCATAGAACACAGTTTACACTAAGAAACACTTCACCATGCAGATGAGTTACCCTCACAAAAGGAGAAAAGAGATTTTAGAAGTGTTTCAAATCCTCTTTTATGAAAACTTGATCAATTCTAAACCCAAGTAGTCTCTGCAAGGAACTTTGTTCCCTAAATTTCACTTCCTGAAAATGACTACCAACCCTTTCAGGCATGCTCACAGGAATTTATTCAAAACAAAACAAGTAAGTGGAACAAAGCCTAAGATTCTATCTATAGAAACCAGCCTTCAATAATGCCAGGAAAATACCCTCAGAACTCAACTTTTGAAAATAAATGATTCTATCATACTACTTTGAAGAGTCTGTTTAAATATCCATAAAGTATTGCATTTTATTTTTACCCAATAAGTACTGAAAGCAGATTCCCTTATAGTGGGATCGCTCTCTGATTTATATTTAAAATTAATCTGGGAAAATGAGAGACTCATACTCTAGAGTAGAACTTTGCATAAAGCTTAGAATCAATACAAATGGAAAACTGTTTTCAAGGGATAAAAGTGATTTACAACAGAAAAATCTCAAGGTAACTCAAAGATTATTTGAAACTAGTCAAGGAATTAAATCTTTACAAGCTTTTTAATATTCAAACCTGAATAACTATAGCCTTTATTTTTACTGCTAATATGAAATGTTCTCACTAAATTTAAATATTGTGAAAAAACATTCAGACTTAAGACAAAACACAGATTAAAGAAATGTCAGACATGTACAAAATTACTGTGAAAGAGGAAAAAGAAGAAAGAAAACCCCCCAGAAATTAGGCCAGTTTTTCGGCTACAAGCCAACTGTTTGCTCTACTTTGCTTTATTTATTAGTTCTTAAGGTATTTAAAACTTCAGCATTAAAACTGGAGAATGATTTGCAAATGAATGCAGTTGCAGTTGTGAAAATATAACTCACAGCTGAATGTGGGTTATTCAGACAAATGGCTGCTTTGTTAGAGGAGGGGAAGTGAAGTTCTGTGTTAATTTATTACAAACTGCAGCATTTCAACCCTGATGTCCAGGCAACAATGTTTTTTATTTCAAGTAATTTATAAGTACTTCCCATAGCACTTAACAGTGATGTCTTTGGCTGTTTCACCATGGTACTAGAGTGTATATGTATTTACTGTGGGAATTTGTTTTTAATAAAACTGTTGTAAGGCATTTTTATTCCTTCTCTTTGTTACATTAGAAACATTCTCTGCATAAGTAATGTATTTTTTCCAACTTGAAAGGCAGTGGATTATGGCCGGCACTGGTTTTGGTTGTGTAAAATAATGATAGGCTAAGAGATTTCTCAACCAAAGCAAGTTATTTCACTTGTCATGATTTAAAATTTTCTTTCCCCTCACTACTTTAATACTGGTGATGGTGCAGGACTTCTTTAAGGTCCCTGTGTTGGTGTAATCATGTCAGTGACCAGATAAGATCAGGTAATATAAAAATAAGAATCCAGAAAAAGAAATGCAATGTCTGACTTATCAAAAGTAACTGTAGCATCTTTGAAGATATGATGACAAACCTGCCATGTCAACAGCTAAAACTGCTTCAGCAGCCAATTTTTGTGAAAAAAAAATATAAATTTTACAGGTAATCTTCATTTAACTCCAATTTAGACAAATATCCAGCTAATGGGTAATGTTATATTTTTGTAAGGTCTTAAAAACCTAGATATCAGAAATGTATCACTCAGAATAGTTCTGGAATATGTTTATCCTCATACTCTTATATCATTTGTTTCAAAGGGTTAAATTGTTGCAACTCTTATGGCAAATATAATAATCTTAGTGTAATTTAGTTTTGAATGTCATGCTCCAGAGGCTTTTGCAGAATTATTACAGCAGTAGAAAAAATTACAAATCCATCCTTATTTAAGTCTCTTAATACTGGTTAGTGTGTGTAAATTTGTGACATTTGATATCTTCTAGTCCTAGATTAAGTTGCTTTAACAAGAAGAATATTTATAAATAATACCAAAATAAAGCTCCTGTAAGAATTGCTTTACTCTTATAAAATAAAAGAGTTGATAGATATTGAAACATTAAAAAAATTGCAGGTAACAAGTTTGTTTTCTTGGACAAATTTAAAACTATTAACTTTCTGAGCCTCTGCTCTAAGGTTCAGACTCCTGCTTAAACACAGAGGTTGAGATTCTTGGCAAAGTTGCCTATTCTTTAGTTTTCCTTTTAACTTTTTAGAAAAACCCCTCAAAACAAAAAGATTGCTGAAGTGAAAGCCTCAATTCTTCAGTTAGTAGACTCATGTCTGGAATTTTATTGGCCAAATTCTAACATTCAGTCCATTGTCAGCTACTTTATATCTACCTCAAACCACTTTGACATTATTTATCAAAAACATTTGTGAGCAATTATTGCACAAAAAATCTGCAGAAAACGTCCCATCTTTGGTAAAAAACAATACTGTTTATTTATATTTTTTCATGTATTTGTTTTATCCTCTTCAAAGCAGAGAGAGGAAAAAAAATCAAGAAAAAGTTCCCATAAAAAAGCTCTTAAGATGAAATGCAGGGAAATAGAAAATTTCACCTCAGAATATAAGTGCATATTTGGCATTGTTTTAGAATAATTTCCATAAAGCTAAGTAAACACCTGAAAGTTCTCTCACCAGAGGAAACTTGAGCCTGTCACATTTTCTGTAATCCTAGTGCTTTTCAGTAAAAAGAGATGGAGTTTTTGGTTTGGCTCAGCAGTTTATTTTATCTCAACCCCCTTTTTTTTCTCTTGTACAATGCCACCAACTATATTTTTATTCTACTTCTGAATTATTCTAATATATTACGTGGGGCCATGTCATAAACCCTGACAAATTTATTTCATATTTAAACCCTTTTCATATTTAAAGGGGCAAAATACACTTCCCTGCTGCCAGTCTGAGTATTCCCCACAAACATCACACAGAAACAGTGTGGGGAAGAAAAGCTTGCAGAGCCATCCATATTTCCCATGGATGAAACTGAGTTACCCCCTGGTGTGCATGGAGTGCCAAGGGAGAAGCACAAAATCCATGGAGCAAAGTTAATGCAGCAAATAACAAATTTCTGTACATTTGTGAGGCTGGTTCCCAGTGTTACACCAGAAGCTAAAAGGACTGTGAAATATGGGTTATAGATAATTAGTTTTTTATCTATAGAGGTGGAGAAATTGGAAAGCAAACAGCAGCTTGTGATTATTCCTATATGATCTCAACTCTCTAGCTGAAGCTGAAGAGAATGGACATCCCTTACAATGCAATGTTTCCTGGGAAAGTTTCTGTACATTGAAGTGCATTACAAAGGAAATATGCCAACAACTTCTAAAACATGCTAAAATCATATGATTTTCCCTAAAATCTAAGGGAGTTTATTAATTTTGTGCATATCCGCTGGATTTCATCAAAACACAAATCCATTAGGGCATATCATAAATTAGTGAGACCCAAAAAGAGGGATTTGGATGACAATGGAACTCATGAAAGAAGCACACCTCCTCAACAGCAGGGCTCAGTGGGCACTAAGGCATCCATTTCATGAAAAATTAAGACCTTGAATTATTCTGCTTTTCAATGAGAAACCAAACTAATACCTGCTGTCATTTACCATGGAAAAACTGTCAGAAAGTGTGACATCTGACTGACTCAACAGCTTGGTGATCAGAGGTATTCATGAAAATTTTAGAAACATCACATCCTAAATGAAAAACCAAACCAAACAACCCCAAACCCAACCATGATGGTTTCCCTCGCCCTCAGTGTGCCCTACCCACTTTTCCAGACGGTTCCTAAAATACATAGAGAACTCCTCTGGGAAAACTTGAGCTTCCTGAAATTGTACCTGACATTTATGCAACCCTATGCTTCTTTCCTCTCACTCTTGGATTTATGTTTGCCTGCTATTAGTATTTTTGCAAATGGAAAGTGTCTTCCTGACAATATCTAAGAATCACATTCAATAAATATTTTAGGAGCACAGATACTGAGTAAGTTTAAAAGTGGTAAAGAATAGTGTTTAAATAACCTTCTTTCAGCCACTGTCACATCTCCAGCCTCTTTGTGGAACCACTTTCTGGTTCTTAAGGTTGTGTATGCTTAGAATGTGTTTTTAGGAGTGGGTAAAGGAGACAGATAAAACCAGTGAAGAGAAAATAATCTACTTGCAGAGTGTGCTTTTGGCAGATAAATAAGCTTATGTTAAGTTTCATCTTGTGTGCCACTTAGGTGACTTCAAGACAGTCTAGACAGGCACACAAGAAATTATCCAGAAAAACTCTGAAGCATGCTAAGTAGGGCACACAGAGTGTGGGATACACCCGCATTAAAGCTGTCTCTGCATACTTCAGCTGCCTTGCATGCATGCATGCAGATACAATTTTAAATACTACCAGAGTTTTTGTTCTCCTTGTTGTGCAATGCAGTTTTTATTGCCACAACCTCTGTAACATCATGGGGAGGGTTCCAGGAACTATAAAATAGGTTGTAACATCAGAAAGTCTTAATCTGTCTTTTGGGCTCTCCAGTGTTCAGGTATGTGATTGTCCAGATTATTTCCAGACGCTTCATCACACCATGCCGATTGGAAGTTTGGGGTTTTTTTTTAAATCTGCATAATTAGATGGTCAGTTTTTCTCCCTACAGAGCACCAACAATACCTGACACATTATTCTACTCCCAAGGCACAGCTCATACCTGCTGGGATCAGTGCACCAGTTATTACAGAGCTGAGACAGCTCAAAGATGTTTTGTCATCCATACTTAAGTGAAGAAGGAAATCTGCAAAGCTTCTTAGAAGGTCAGGTTGCCTGAAGTATTAATAGCACATTTTACAGTCAGACACAAGGTGTTTTGGCATACATGCATTCTACAGAGTACTGAACAATTAACCTTGTCCACTTTATTCCTCTGATTTAGGCTGGATTTCAGAATACGGGAAAATAAGGGGAAAATAAGGTTTACTTTCCAGAACAAATAGGAATAACCAAACTGATGTTACTCAGCCTGCAAGCTTCTCTGATGCGAGATTCTTACTGGCATTATTAGGAATGTTTGTAGTGATACACTGAAGGTGAACAACCCTACAGCTGATACCATCACCACTACTAAACTGCAGACTCACACTAAACTGCTTAGATGCATTTCCTGGGAAAAAATATATATATTTGGAAGTGGAAAGGATCCATTCCATGAGATTAAGTCACAAGTAAAACAAATTTGCAAGGCAGGGCTTTTCTTCCTTCATGTCATAGCTGACAGGTCTCAAGGTTGAGAAGTTCAGGACTGGAGTGATGAGAAGCTGTATTTATAAATCCACCCTCATATAAATTGGACATTAGAAGTACAGCATTTTGAAGCAATTTGGAATTTTCTATTTTGAACGTGCATTTAAATCACTGGGATTAAAGGAGACCCCTCAGAGACTCCATGAACAAACCAGCAGGATCCCTATTTGAAGACAAATAGGGATCATTCTTGTTCTAATAAGCATGCTCACAATAACAGGCCACTGAATTAAAATTGTTACAGATAAATGTCACTAGACTTTGAATGAATCAGGATGAACAACTAAATTTCTAAACCCTAGGTCCTCAAGATTCGTGATCCAAATCCAGACTTATATTAGAACATTCACTTGTAGAGCCAAAAAGTTGTAGAAATACAAGCAAAAGCAGAAACATAGACACTGTATTTGCAGTGCATATGACAGTGAAACACCACTAGACAGAGTGGGAAAAATGAGGACATCTGATGGCATCTCCTTGACATGGTCATTGATATTTTTTAAAGTTTGGAAATAGAAGAACTGTGCATTTTTAACTGTATCTCTGAGACAATTGTAACTGTGCCTCCAAGACAGATTGTAAATGTCTGCATTCTTACCTATTTTACAGTCAAACACATTCTAGCCAGCCAAAAGAATTACAAACCTTCTTCAACAGACATTGAGAGGCACTGACACCAAAGTTTTGCTCTTTCTTCCTATGTATGTTTCTGTAGTCTCACACTGACTTAAAAAAAATAATTAAATTCTGGTTTCCACAACAACTTATTTTCTTCTACCTCTTTATTCTGACTGTATGGTAATGGTAGACTGACATTTCAGAGACTTGACAAATACAACCATACAGAGGAACTAAGGTAAATGACACAAATAAAGCTCTCTGCCTCACTGCTGGGGAAGCCATTTTGACATTATCTCTAAGCCCCAACTGAGAAGTAGTATCTTTCAGACATTTAAATATTCCACATTAGCTTAATCAGCAACACACAAAGCTGTGTTTTGACTCCTGCATCTTCACCTGTTTGCTTTCCAACACCTACCACTCCTGGAGCTGTGACAGAGACACTCCTTGCACGTTCTCCTACGAGCCAATTACAGGCACTGCAAACTTTCTGCTCTGCTCTGTGTTGTACATCAGTTGCTTTAACACCATTTAGAAGCCAACAAATGTACATACAGAGATTTCTGTGGTCAGGACATCTGCACTTTCTCAACTGTTTCTAAAGCAGAAAAAAATGCCTATTAGTTTAAAATTTGAAGAAAAATTGCCCACAGGAGGAATGGGCATTAGCCATGCTTCAGTTCCCTCCTTTTTGTTGACATATGAAGCACTTTTTTCCCTTTCTTTCTTTCCAATTCACAGTGAGTCTAAAGAGGTGAATCAGTGCACAGAGAAAAAGAGAGAAAGAGAGGAAAAAAGAAAAAAACCCACAACCCTCTTTTTCCAGGGTGGGTATGAAATATGAAGGCCCAACAATTGTCTGAGCTCAGTGCATTGGAATAACATTGGTTAAATTATGGATAGTTTTGAATAGTGTCACTTTTTTTTTCTCTGCAGATGGTTGTTCACACAAGGAGTCTGGCCTGCATAATTGTATCACTAATAAGCAGTAAGGCAATTAGTTGTGTAAGTGTGCTATAATCATTCTAACAGAAGAGATGACGAAGAGACAAAAAAAGGAGGGGGGACAAAAAATGTCTTTTCTCAATTCATCAACTGACAGCCATAATTAGATATATATAATTGAAAATTCCACAGTAGGGGGGCCAGCTTATACAAATGAATTTTCTTTGCTTCTCTTATGCATTTTTTTCCTTTTGCCTGAACATTCCCCCCAAGAAAAAGGCAGAAAATTTGTCATTCCAGGGGAGCGTATACTGTATGAACCACAGGCTGCTCATTCAGAGCAATGATGTCAGAATAACATCTTTCCCCCCCACCAAGAAATAGACAGCTTTGAACTGAGCCTTTATTAGCTGTTTTCAGTCAGTAGTGAATTAAAAAAACCCAAAACCAAAAAACCCACAACACAACAAAAAGAACTCCAAATCAACGCAGCCTTGGATGATCTATATCAGTTTGCAGAACATGAAATGTAAAACTCTGAGAGGAGAGGTCACCTTTTTTTTCCCATTGACATGAAGACGGCTTGTTTTAGGTGCTGGGGGAAGAGTTCGGAGTTATAATAGAGCATTACATCATCAAGTATTATGGGAAGAAGGGGATTTCTTTTGAGCAAAGCCTGATTATCAAAGGCTATAATTAAATTTGGGCTAAAAATGCCCAAGTGCTTATGAGTTTGTGGAAACTATGCACAGAGCAGCTTTCCACTGAATTAATCAGCTTGCAAGTTTTCATTATTCTGGAGCTTCTCTTTTTAAACTGTAAGCTCACAATCACAGCTTTTTTTTTTTTTTTTTTTTTTTTTTTTTATCAACAAACTCTTCTAAAATTTAATTGGACAAACCTTAACTGATTTTTTTTCCCCTTAAAGAGAGAGAATGTTAAGGATGGAGCTTGTTAATTAAGTTCTTTAAGTGCCCCCAGCTGTGCAATAAATTTTCAAAGCTCCACCACTGCATTTCTTTAAATGTTTGCTCCCATGTTTTTTACTTAAAATATTTTTTAAAAAAGAAAAAGAACAAGCAACAATAACAGAAGACTTCAGAAAATTCCTATGCATATGGATGATCCCGGATGTTGAAAACTGAACTATTCACGAACTGCAGCTGATTAAAATGTAGCTGCAACTGCAGGAATGTTTTCAAGGACTGCAGTTAATTAATTTCTTCTAAAATAACTTAGCACCTCTCTTTACTTCTTTTTTGTTTTTTTAAGAAGGCTCTGTGTTACATGTGAATAATTTGAAGTATCCCATATAATTGTTCCACAACAAAATGCTGCTATCTTACATCAGTGAAATGTTTTCTGAAACATTATGCAGAAACTTCCACTAATTCAAGGACCATATGCTTGGCAGGATAAGTCAACATAGTTCTATTATCTTAAAAAATATCAGTGGGCAGGATTCAAATCTGCAGGCCTGACAATGAGAGGATGAAGATGACATGAAAAGTTGTATCTTAACATCAGGTCACCTAAATATATATTTTCATGATTTATTAGCTAGCTATATATGTTTAACTTCTTAATGTATCAAAATATACAAAATATACCAAATTCTCCTCTACACACACAAAAATAAAGGGATTAGATATATACCTGTCAGGGAAAATGTATTGAACATGCTGATCCTTATAGCTACAAGTAACAAACTTTTGGCAGCGTGGGGCAGCTCAGAAAATTTGTTTCTGAAGTACAGAAATAGTATTATATGATCCAAGACTTTAAAAATTATCGTCTTCTTGCCTCACACATGCCAAATCACTAATGGTCTAATGGGAGATCATTGTGTTCTCCCTCAAGAAGAGTTCATCCTGGAGAACCCCAGCACTGACTTTTACTCATTTTAGTAGCCAAATTCACTCTATCTTATCCCAATGTTCATTGTTCTGGAAGTCTGACACATCCTAACTGGCCTTGAAAAGGCTGAAGAATGCAAATCAAGACAGCAGCCTTACAGGCCAGTGACAAAACACGAGGCAATGCTTTACCAGCCCGATAAAAGCCAAATACATCAAAAAAACACATTCACAACCGTTTGTCTCAGGTGAGGCCCCGATTGCTGAGTTTACTGGAACCTGTAATCTCCAGACTGAGTAAAGTTTTAGACCAGGTGAGGCGAGGCCACCTCACCAAAAGGAGGAAGTTCTTCCAGCTTTTCTACTCACACAATGTTATCAAAGCTCTGACAGAGGGGTCCCCTCCTGGGCAGCACAGGAGGGGGTGAACAGCCTTGAGCTCACACATCCTCCCAGCACTGAGGTCTTGGTAGGGCAAGCAGAGCAAGGGGAGTTTTGCTTTCCCCTTTTAGGTTTGTGGTGTCAGGCCCACTCTAGGCCTAAGAGCCAAGTTAAGAGCTTTTGGTGTACTTTTACCCAAAATTTCATATTACCATTACAGAGCCAGGGGTTGTGCTAAAATTTGGAGTGAAATCCCTGAGCGCTTGAAACCCCAACCAGTCTTCTGGAGATCTGCTGGTGATTACTGACAGAAGCATCTTCTGATTTTGGCTATTAGGAATTTTCTGAGTGACCCAAACACACCCAAGGATGCCACTGACGGTGTGAATAGAACCAACTACTGTATGAATACATTTCTCAACCTGCAGTATCTATCACATTCCAGAAGAGAAAATGAATACTCAGTTAAAGTCCTTACTTGTTTGTTCATTATTTCAAGCTGTTTCCTCAGCTCATAAGACAACATTTTTCATTAGCAAAAATACAATCAGACACACACAAAGATGTGAGACTGATTTTGGAAATGCCTTTTTGAAAACCAAAAAATAACTACATTTTTCCTTTTGTTAGAGCAGCTGCCTCAGGTGTTCTCTTTCTTGCAAACAATATAATTTAACAGATATTCTAAAAATCTATACTTAAGAAGTTAAATGAATGCACATTCTACTGTATTATTTTTCTTAAAGAATTGAGGGTTTTATTTTATCTTAGAAGATTCTTGGCTGCATTTCCATGGTGCACAATGACACATTTGGTTCTTTGTGTTTCTAACTAAGTAATGACATAGTTCCTCTAAACCATGAAAAAGGTTGCATTTGACCAAACAAGAAAGGATGAACTTCTTGGAAATTCTATTGACTGGGTCTTGAATTAGACCCAGAACACTGGGACGAATCCTTTCTCCCTGCAGACCCCTGCTAAACCTGGCTATAGCTGCAGTGGCACTGCATTGTTTCCTCCTTATTCACTGGGTACAGTAGTATCAACACAAACTGTACTCAGCTGCTGAAAGCTTGATTCTCAAACATATGGATATGTTGAAAATTAAATTGCAGGGTTTATTTGAATTTATAGACAGCTCGGTGAATGTATTTTTGAGATACAGTCTCCGTCAAGGAGATAGATGTCACCTGCCATGAGGAACATGATTGTATAATGTTAAAATGCCACATTCTCTTTGTAGGTAATTCTATTCAATTGCTTCCTGCAAAGATTTGGGTAATGAACACTTGAGCATCTGTGGTGTGGTGTTTTTTTTTTTTTCTCCTTTTCCTACTCCCCTCCTCCCCCTTCTCAGAACCTTTCTCAGGATTTCTATTTCTTTACTGAATATAAACCTACCCAGATTCCTTTTATCAACTCCTCTTTTGCATTATGTTACTGTGGTGTTCCTACTCTTTTATTAAGATACCTACCACTTCTAAACAGGGGATGTGTTGCAGGACAGAGTAAAGAAGACCCATGTGAAATTACTGAACCTGTGAGGCAAATTATTCTCTGGAGACTGCCAACACTGTGGGAAAGGTTCAACACCTTTTCAGTTAAAGAGTTGCATTATCTTGCTTGTTTAGACTAAAAAATTTCTTGTTTTCTTTTTAATCATCTATTCAATTGCCATTACCACTTCATTGGACAACTTAAATCCAAGCAATATTTCTCATATCTAACTCTTTTTCTGAAGAATGGCATCTGGTCTGGAATACTGAGTTCTATCATAGCAAACATAAGTAAACAGCTTGCAGGAAATAACTTAGGACACACAACTCTTCCCTCCACCTGTAATTTGTTTTGCTGCTTTTACCCATTCTCTGAGTATTTAAATTTTTAAAACACTTTGACAAATTTATTCTATTTGTTCACAGTCTGCAATCCTCAACTAACTATTATTTACTATTTGGAATTTTATTAACTCAGATTAACAACTCACAAACAGAATGCTAAACTAAGTTCTACCTGTCTTTGCTGTAATTTGAAAATGTGTCATGCCAATACCTAATTATTCCTATCATGATCAAAAGTAAATAACTATACCAAACATTTAAGTTCAACCAAAAAAAAAATCCAAATAAACACCAAAATAATACGAGTCATCTGATATCCTTTTCTTCTCCAACAGGCTCTCAGGCTGGATTAGAAAATGCTGATGAGAATAACTAAATGTACTGACAAACTAGAGTATAAGATTACTCTTCTTGATGTAGAGCTCAAAATAGAAAGAGGAAAGTATTTCCAATGGTCCAGAAGACTATTTTCATGATTCTTTTACTTGCAGCAAGGTCTAAGAAAAGAAAGCAAGGCCTTTTATGAAGATCAAATACCCCAAAACCTTGTTAAAAGTCTGGGGTAAAGACAACTTCAAGAAGTCAGAGATCAGAGATTTGATTTTGTGATGGAACAAACACATATACAGGATGACATTTTTTTTTCTTTTTAAGAGTGAGGCATCTGCTTTCTGTGGGATTCCCTCTAAACACAGATGATATTTGGCTTGATAATTTTTGAACGCTCATCCTGTTTCCAAATCACCCTTTGAGGTTTCTGACAGGAAATACAGCACAGTATCACTGAAACACACTTCGTTGTTAAAACTCCAATATTTTTACACCAATGTATGACTTAAACTAAACAAAACAAACATCCACAGGTAACAATTACACAATATACTGCAGCAGTAAGTACATAATTACCGCAATGACACTAATTTTTTCTGTCAGTAACTTTAGAAAAAGGACGATCAGATATTTTCTTTTTTGGGGATTGCAAACTGCTACACTGACTGCTCTAAAGGAAACTTTTGGGTTTATTTTCATCTAAATAAACTGCCTATATTATTTTCATGTACTTAGTGTTGGTTCATAGCTGAGAGAACTGTGCTCTAGGGAGAAGATTTGAATCTTGTTCATGACAAGAACAGAGGAAGAAATAAGGTAGTAACTGTATTTCTGAGACACAATTAAAAAACAACTTCTATTTTAAAACTACAGCGGAATAGATTTTTAAAATCCCAAATATTTAATTTTGCATTGTGAATAGTAAATAACTGTGCAATAGTAAGCTATTATTGTAAACCTGACTCTCTTTTTCTATATGAATTTCGTGTGTGCATACTGTTTTTTTCCCAAGCAATTAAGTAGAGGCAGCACAGTAAAGAGTAAATGCTCTTTCCTGGTTTCTGAAAGCTCATTTTGGTATTGCTGTGTACCTTTTACACAGGTCTACAAGTTGGAACACTTAAAAGTAGATTAAATATTTCTCTTCATGATTTATGGCTTCTGAAATTACTGTCAATCTCTAACACTCCCAGTTTTCAGATGGCAATAAAGTAACAGTGAAAGCTGAAGTCATCAAATGTCTTAGAAAACTGACAAAATAAATACAAACCCAAACCTCTTTCATACCTCCACCCTCAGTGCCCCATTCCTCAAACCCCTTACAAAGAGAAACAAAACCCAAGACAGTATCAGGGGGTTGGTAGCCAGATATCAGAGCTGAATATGGGAATCAACTAAACTGCAAAGCACAAATTTCTTTAAAAGATTTTCTAAGATGGGAAGTACAATAAAAAAATATAAATAAAGTGCCGTTAAAATCTTTCCAAGTTTATGATTAGATGATTCTGGCCCCAAACATGCTGATATTCTGTAGTTCAGCATATTTTTCATTGTAACACATTAGCAGTGCCAGCATCCACCAAAACTGAGAAACTGTACTGAGGCAGGAGTCAGCCAGTGCCACCTCTAGAATGGGAGAAAATGGGCTGGGGAAATGTGATACAGGAAGGTACATCAGGAAACCTTCTTCTACCCCACTGGTTAATTTTTACTAGCAAATCTCTTGAAAAGCACTATACTGTATGAAGGGCCTTGATGTTTTTAAAACAAAGAATTTATGGGCACTAGAAATGTAACCTACCTTCCTTTGTTCACTGAAATACATCATCATTTTGTGTCTTGTGGTAGCAAAAGTAATTTAGAGGATGCTGACAGAAATAATATATATATCATTAAATCTGTCCATTAATATACTTGTGGTATTATAAACATAGCAGTTTGTGGATGACAGAATCTAAAACCAACTCATTTGTTTGTGTCAGTATTAAAATGTAATACATTTTCTTTTCAGATTCAAGCCAAGTGAGGAGAGCCTTCTGAGCAGAAAGTTATCTCTAAACAAGGCACAAGGAACTCAGAGATTAAAATGTAACCTTTGAACATAATTTCCAATTTTCTGCAGCTCTCAGATGTATTGAGAACAATGGTCTCAGCTCAGGTCCGAGATCGGGTTGCTCACAAACAAACAATACTCATTATCATAAATAACATTGCTACTTGCAAGGGAGCTATAAACTGTAAACCCAAGGCTTTTAGAAGCCTAGTCTGATGTAATCAGACAATGGAACTATTAACATCTATTTCTTATAAAGAAATCTAAACTGATTTATCAGAATGGTAAGACCAAAATGAATACTGAGCTATGCAGAATTCATGTAAGTAATTCTCAAGACTTTCTACCTGGACAACTTAATACTTCATGGAGCACATATAGTACCCTTCCATTCATACATCAAACATAAATGTCTTTTTAGGTACAGATGAAGGACAAGAGTAAAGTTACAGGAAAAAGGTAACTTTTGCTGCTAGACTGCACATGCACATTTTTGCCAAGGAGGAAGTGATCATAGGGCATCTCAAAGGTTATGCACCCCTGCAGGACTTTACCCTGAGACAGAGCAGCATCACACAAATAGCTGGTTACAAGTAGGACAGGGTATATGAAGCTACCACTGGTCTCCTGAGATCCAAAGTCTATAATTAATAGCTAGATATTTTTAGAATGTCTTAACATATAGAATCTATAATATAAAGTAATCATAGCAGCAAAACCTATCAGGAGAGGAATCAAACATACCACGTTATTAATATAAACATGTCTGGAAAAAGTCTTCCATCACCTCCTTGGGGAAAACACTGGTAGTTGGTATGCTTTCTAAAACTTTCCAACTCTAAAAGAAAAAATTACTAAGTCACAAACGTGGCAAGACCAGCATAAATAATCCCTTAGAATTTTACTGTAAACAATAATATATCATGCCTGGAAACATCTCTGAATTTCACAATGAGTATTGCCTACAAAGTGGAAGCAAACTTCCCCCTTTTTTTATCTCCTTTGCTTTATGTCTCAATGTGCAGGTCCAGAGAAGGGCAGCAGAGCTGGGGAGGGGTTTATTTGTATTCTACTACAGTAAAAAAGGGTCTTTTGAAAGATTCTAATGGTTGCACTAAATGTCTGAATTATCAGTTATGAGAATGAACCTCTTTATTAAGGTCTAAGATGCTGCTATAGCTTCCCACACAATGCTAGGCAGCTCTAAGCAAGCCCTTGGAACAACAGTCCACATTAAGGTAATTTATTTCATTAGCATGACTTCAGTTAGCTCATTTTCACTGGACATTTTTTACTTTTCTGGTGTCAACAAATGAGCATTAGGACTTTTGTCTAATTTTTAATACAAGAAAAAAATCTTAACCCCAGAAATACTACATGAGAGCAGGAGTGCCTATGCCAGCAAATGTCTGAGAGCAAGTGGAGTAATAAGCATAATAAGTTCAATACAAGTAGTATCATTAAAAAGGAGCAGAGGCACAGCATTGACTAATGCAGGTGTTATGGCTTTACCAAGGTTACTGGCAGAGCACAGTGATAAAGCAGCCAAAGCATTCAGTGTGACAGGATTTGTGCTAAGATCTCCTGCAGAGATCTGGAAGAACAGCTGATACATAACGCGAAGACAACTGCTGTGCTTTTCTTGCTTCTGCACATGCCCCAGCACCAGAATTTGAATGGCTGAAGAGATTAATTCAGACAGTAAGGAATTCCCCAGAAAACTGAGCAATAAATGTTCAACAGGCACTTTACTGTTCAAATATTTTGTGCCCACTGCAAAGGATGCTAATGAAGTTGTTGACAGGGTTCTCATTTATGCTAGTGAAGTGAAATATCCATAGTATCTGGTGAGGCACTATGTGCCATTTCCTAGTGATAAAGAGACTTGAAAAATAAGTGCTGATCAGCAGCAAGAGTTTTATGGGGAAAGAGCTGCTGAAGAAGCAAGGCCACAACCTGGGGAAACATGGCCAGGGCAGCTGAAAACTGCCCAAGCCTTTCGTTTCCCTGAAAAGGTGTCACTATCAGATCTGACTAGAGGACAACCAATACTGCTTGTGACTGGTGTCCCAGTATCACACATGCTGCTTTGAACAGCTCCATAGAAAAATAATTGTTTCCTGGTTCCCATTTTCATTGCATGTGCACAGATGCATGTACCAAACAGCAGGGATGCTTCCTGCATCACAGGAGCCAGGTCAGGTTCTTTTTCTGCCTGATTCAAAGTAGAGATTTCCATCTCTGATCACCCTGTCTAAATCAGAGTAGAGATGTAAACATGCTTCTGCTTCCTAGAGCAATTTCTAAATTATTTCATACATAACAGAATCAGACATCTTCTGTTCATCCTCTGCTTCATGAAGCTAATTAGAAATAAATCATTTTACTGTAGTATGTTAAGCTGCAGTTAAGGTTTTTTTACCTGTGCAGTACTGAAATCTGTCTGCAATTCTCACTCTATTTTGACTCTTTTTTTGTTTGCTTGTGTAGTTTTACAAAGTTAAAGTCTACTGTCAAAACCTCATCTTGATTAGCTGGATTTTCAGAATTTTGTTCAGGACTTCTTTAGAGATCTACTTGAACAGTAGCATCCATCTCCACAAAGTATATGAAAAAACTCCCTAACAAATTTAAATTATTCCTAATTAATATAACAGATATGTGCAAAAGTTCAGATTTGATTCAGCTGCTGAGCAATTACTGGATTTCTATTCATGATTACCCCCTTACAAATATCTGGTTTCCAGAAAAAGAAAAAAAACTAGGCATTTATTTCACATTTCTAAGACATTCACTCTTCCAATAATAGAGCGAGAAATCTGGGCTAACAAGGAGAAGTTTATTTACCCTTATTTCTGCTCCTCTACCACTCTATTTCTGGGGACCAGTTATCACAAGCTGCAAGTCAGCAAAAATTTAATCAGGCCAAATGGACAAGGCAGAAGGGATACTGATCTGAGCTGGTATTGAGGACTGGCCAGCTCTGCTCCCCAGAAACTTATCCCAGGGCACACATCCTCTGACTGGCTAACACCAACAGAGCTGGAAAAGGCAGTGTTACACCAAGCTCATATCTAGAATTACTGCTCTTGTGTGCTGTGTTACTGCAGGCCTCTCAGAGAGCAAGGCCTGCCAAAACCAGAGTGCTTTATCTGGAAACAGGACTGGCTTTTCTAATAGCCTGTAAACAAAGCATCAGTGTGACCTAGGAATGGATGTACAGTGTGCAGTTTCTCTTTCTGAACTCAGATTTGGTTTCAAACGGAATTCTTTACTATGCTTATATATGGGTATATAAACATATTTATATACACACACAAATATGCACATCATACCAAGAAAAAGTAGATTCTTAATTTATGAAATTATTTTGCCATTTTATTAGAAGAACATGGCTAAAATTCTATTCTCACTGCATGTAACACACTCCATCAGCCTTGATATTAGGCATCTCGGTCATTTTCTCATATCTAATTTACAAAGCAAACAATCCTTTTTGCCATTCCTCCCCCCCCCCAAAAAGGGGACTTTTCCACCTTGTGATCAATTTAATGCCATTTACTTAAAACAGAGATATCAAATTTTTAAACATTTTAACCACACTATGTCCTGGTAATTCAATCCTTTGGATTTGCTTGGGTGTCCCAAAGTGTTTTGAGTTCAAACAGCAGAAAGAAACTGCAGCGCTGGTCAGTCCCCTCTTAAATCTTCTTATGGATTTCATTTGCTGTGTGGCCTGAGAGAGGTCAAAAGGTTTTCTCACAGAAGTAGAATTTGAGAAATAATCACCTTATAGACCCACTAAATCAATCATAATTAATGCACTTGCCTAGTTCTGTCAGAGAATTGCTGCTAGAGGGCAAAATAAAGAGGCCCCTTCTAATACAATTTGAAAAGAGATCAGATCTGTCATTTCATCTAATAATTGAGCCAAATGAGAAAAGAGAAGGGTCAGAGTTCATCTGGTGACCTTATGTAAACCCAATAATACATAATTCATTTTCATTTTATGGAATTTATAAGATGCTGTAAACTGTCAAGATACAGACTCATCTGCTTCAGCTTCCAACAAAACCTTCCTGCTCATCACGCAACACACGCTGAGCTGCCAAAACTTTTAAGTGGTATATTCTGGCAGAATAATCCAAAAGCCTTCAACAAGGACTGGTATTTAATTCATTCTTCCAAGCGTGTGAAGTTAATAACTGAATAAATCACTCGCAGCTCTTTCTGAATGATATAAAACCTGTAATTTATTTACTGAATGTTACAAATACTGTTAAAACATGTTTTCATGCAAAATGGTTTCTTTTTTATTATTGTTATAAAACTTTTTTTTGTGAACATACTACATAAATATATATGCCCTCAGAATAGAATACTTCAATCCAGGTCTTAACTGACCATAGTCAGTAGAACTCATTTCCATTATTAACTACAAACTAAAAGTGACCTGAAGACCCATTAAGGAAATATTTCTCTAGTAGGAAGGTTGCTCTTAAAGCTGAATATTAATTAATAATATCAGAGAGTTAGATTTCCAGTCTGACTTAGCCCTTTTAGTTCCTGTGCTGGGCTACATTCTTTACTCACTCCCACTGCCACAACCAAGTTAGAGCCCTATCTAAGTAATAAAGGTGAATTGATGGTTTATGAGTTATTCCTCAGTGCTTTGTCTCTTTTACTGTCAATACAACCAACATGTAGCAGAGCATCTGGGCATTCATGACAGAATTTCCTAAGGCAAGTCTGGACTTCTGGGAAGAAGAAATTCTTTTATTGAACCAGCCAACACAGAAGTGATGCAGAATCATCAGCGATGCTTTTGACTAATTCTAAAGTTTGAAACAGAAGCAACAAACTTGGGAAGAATATTAAAGCTGAGAGTAAGTCTGAGTAGATATGCTAATCATACTATGATGCAGCACAAAACTTGATTTAGTGATGTCCTTGGACCATCACAGCTAGGACAGCAGTACCACTAGGGAGGTTTATAAAACACTCCCAATACTTGGTTTATTTAGAGATGAGGTGTTTCCATACTGCTTTTTGTGCCATTTGTGAAATACTCAGGCTGTAGATAAGAAAAGATTTTAAATAACTGGACCAAGATATTCTAGACTATATTGTCCAGTACTAATCCTTCTGAACAGAAACTTTATGAAATACACTGCACTGTCTGCTTGATGTTTCACTGGCTCAACACACTTGACCTTCAAACACTTGCCCTACACTGAACAGGTTTGTAAAGCTGAGAATATAAAGCTGCCATAAAGGAGAACAGCTGATTCTCCTTGACATAATGCATTTCTGCACTAATTATCTCCGAGGCCTGGTAGAAGGTTGGGTTAGAAAGTACTGAGCAGACTTCATGCCATGGTCAGGAAAATCACACAGTGCTCTGACAGGTTCCCAGTGTATTTGGTAAGTGTAACTTAGAGCTGTCTTAGATTGTTGCAAAGTCTGTTGTGTTATCTGGCCAGTTTGTGTAATGGAAACACAGATTTGTATTAAGACCTCTTTCTTCTCAGCTGTAGCAGACTGAGGACTGAGTCTCTTTCCTTCTGTAATACAACTCCACAGAAATCACTTTATCAATTAAGAGAGAAAAATAAAATTCCACACTACACTACCATATGGTGTAATGTTTCCTGTTAAATGGATAATATATGAATCAGCTACTCAGCAGCAGCACTGATAGCAACACTGCCTTGCCCTCCTGCCCTGCCATGAATACTTACTTTTTGAACAGCTTCACCAAGGACCATATTCTGTAATATTTATAGAGAGGAAAACAAAAGCACAGAAATAACAGGTTATTTTACATCAAGCACTAAAACTGAAACCAAATCCTGTGTTCTTTGTGCCGTGTACCTTACCAGCAACCTTTCCCTTGTAACTCTGACCTCGTATAGCAAGCCATCCAAGATACATTACTTGCTATTTAATGGCAAAAGTCGATTTGTATGCTTAAAACCTGCAAGAAATAAGTATGTCACTCTCAAGTTACCCTTTATCTATTTACCCTTTTTTAGTTTGAAATGACAACATCCTTGTATTTGTCATATTGTTAAAATCTGACCTTTGATCCTTAAGGTCATTGCACTCCCTGAGGTCATCTGCCCATCTGATTAACACATTCCATAATTTTGGAGGTGGCCAGTTTAGTGGTCTACCCCATTAATCATGGCACTAGAAGCAGCATGAAAAAAACACTAAGGTTATCAAATCCCCACAGGAGATTAGGAAGTTAGATAAGCACATGAAGTTTAACAAACAAAAAGAACATGGACAAACCAAAAGGCATTCAAGGCCTGAAACCTGACACAAGCAAAGCAGCATGAGAAAAACAAACATGAGCAACTTTTCCTACTCCTAGTGTTTCTCTTACTAGATTTCATAAAGCTCTGATACTGCCTTTTGTAGGTAACACACGTTTTTGGTCAGAGGAAAAGATGAAATTATTTTAAATGTTAACACTATCCAAACTCACAGTACCATGCAGAGCTCAGAAACAACTCACGTGAGAGGAGTCACCAGCAGGGGATACCACTGACAGAATAGCATCAAACAATCATCAACATGTGCAGTTATCAAGGAAATCATTAGGAGTGTTGAAGCTTGGCCAGCTTGTGAATTAGTTGCTAAAGGAAAAAATGCATTTCTCATTATGGCCCTTTTTATATTGTTTATTACAGAGTAAATAAAACTAATAATACTGGCAGAAATAAATTAGAAACAGCCTCATATAATAGGATGTTATCCTGAGAATAAGTAAAGTTTTGGATCTGGTCACTTTGCTGTCTAGGAGCGTTGTTCAGCATTTTCAGCTCTTCCCTGGTCTTTCCTTCAAACATTTTTAGACAGGAAGAGCTGGAAGCTGGTTACTGTATGTCCATTTGCTACCAAAGTGAGATTTTGCTTGACATCTTCAACAAATACAGTGGCTGGATTTGAAGAGAGACTGTGGCAGCTGTCTCATATAGTTGGTCTCTCTTTGCATTTCTTAATCTTACATAAATATGAAATTCCTATTCTAGTTCCTAGAATAGCCACTTTCAGTCTTGGAATTTCTATTTTAAATTAAACACTCCATTTATTGAAATGTATTGATTTTGCATGAAGTATTATATTCCAAATAAAAATAACATTTAAAAAAAATTTCCTATTAAATTAATTTTCCAAAATATCTGGTTTATAATCAGTCAAGTCCTGGTATACTCTTTCAGAAAGCAGTAACACATACTTTCATTGTATGGATTTATCATTAATTTTCTCCTATATATCTGTGTAGGAGAAATGTGTATGATAAAATACTATTGGCACATTACAGCTGAATATGTCATTTGACATACATTGAAATGTGTAATATTAACTGTCATAATTCTACTGCCTGTGAAATGTTACAGTAAACAATAAATAGATTAAAATTTTTTAGATTTGATCTAGATTGAAAATTTAGTTATTTGGTTCTGGCTTGAACTACCTCACCAACTTTTCTAGATTAAGAGCATCATTTTTCTGTAATAATGAAATAATTTTTCATCTTATATTCATTATTCATCATAATTTTGGCTTGTTGTGAAATTCAAAACTCAATAAAGTAACAAAAAGAAAAATTAGTAGTTAAGGCATTATTTCTTAAAATACAATATTTAGATTTTGTCTTTTTAATATTTAAGAGTATAAATTAATATCATGTTAAGAAATGGCTTTTGCTAATGGAAAATTACTATATTGAGATTCCCTAGTTCTTTTCCCTAGATTTTCAGTTATTAATATGATGGAAATAAGCACAGAATAGTACATATTACAAACAAAATAACTTTATTTCCATAGGAAAACTGGTTTGTTGTTTTTTTTTTTTTTACTTCTCAATATGGACTTATGTTTGCATTTTACAAAGTGTAAAATTTTATAAAAGGAATTTTAATTTCTACTAAAAATTTTTTTGAAAGTAACTTTCTTCTAAAAACAGAATTGCAGGATATATTTCTCACTACTAGTTTGATGAATGCCTTCACAATTGATACAAAATAAAAATAACCATAACCAACTAACTTGTACAAAATTGCTGTCTCAACACCCACTGCACTGGAACAGATCTGTTCATGACATTCTGCCCAACCTGGGTGTATACAGTTATTAAAATGTTCAAAAACTACGAGCCAGGCAATACGTGCAGGACAGGGGAGCTGCTGTTTGTCCCCAGCCCCAGAGGGATCAGCACAAGGGCTTCTGGCAAGCCCTGCCTGCAGCAGCAGCAGCTGCAGAGCTCGCAGCTCCCTGGCCAGCACAGCCCTGCCCTGCACTGCAAACCTGCCCACAGGAGCAACACCAGGACACAGCCAGGGCCAGAGGAATGATATTGCAACTCAAAGGTAGCTGAGAGCCTGGGGGCAAGAAACACTGAAAATCTACCCAAAAAATCTACCCAAATCTCCAAAACTTCAAAGCTCAAAGCAGAAATTGTATTTATCTCTATGTTTCCATTTAGCACAATTGTGTTTCCCACCTCTTAATCCATTATGATTGAATGTTAATGAATACAAGGCTTTAACAAAAAGGAGATTTAAATTTGTGTCTTCAGTTTTAAATGTTTAACTGCTAGCTCTTATAAAAATACAACTGGTGTGTGGAAACAGGAGTTTATCAGATCAGATGGAGATTGAACAGAAAATTTCCATCTATTTTCTTTATCATCTCACTTGACTGTTCAGGGCATGTTGATACACTGACCAAGGCTTGTATGAAACACATCCCCCATCTGTGGCTAAACATTTAATTGAAGTTTACAAAGAGGTTTAGGATTTGGGTCACCTGACAGACAGAAGAGATAGAAACCACTGTAGATATAAGCAACTGCAAATAGTTCCATTTCTCTTATAAGATTAGGAGGAGATTTAAGCTGCTTGAAAGCATGCTTGCAAACTTTATCTGACATGGGAGGAGGGGATAGAAGCAGGATTCTTTAGAGGGTCCCAATATTCTTCAGCCCTGTCTGAAATGCCTTCTTCACTTCCCTCCTGCTCTAAAAAAGTCCATTACTATGGCCTTCCAAAGGACACTCTTTTCCTGGTTTTCAAGAGGGAAACTAAACCCAAGCTACTCCTCTCTGTCCCCCTAATGGCAGATCACAGCTTTGAATGAGAGTCATGGACTACCACAAACCCTAGGAGGACAAATTTCGTTTGGTGGGATATTTGTACTCACCTCCCTAAATCAGAAATTTCACACAAATGGCAAAAGTTTTGCATGATGTGACAGAAGTTAATCAGCACATACTTATCTTTTTAGACAGTGAGATTCAGGCCATGAGGTTTAATCTCCATGGGTATACATTTTTTCCTGATTTTTCAAGAATGAGAGAAAATAAATTCTCAGCCTTTGAAAATTTACTTTTAACAAAGTTTTCTTACTTTTCACCCTTAGGCTATGAAGAATTTGAATGGGACTTGCCTAGTTAAGCATGGAAGCACAGAATACCCTGTTTCCCAGCTGTCATAGTGTGTTATGAATGGTGGGAAGGTGCACAAGGCCACAGAAGGAAGGCTGTGATATTTCTCAAAATTTATTTTTCCTCTTCTGCTACTCAACACTGCCAAAGACACTCCTGAGAAATGAGGATGCCTCTCAGAGAGATGTGGTTCCCAAATCCAACAGGCAATGAGGAATTTCAAAGCTCAGTGTAAATGTCATAAAATATTCTCTTCATATTTTGATTGATTTTGTATTATCTGTAAAATATTGTCTGCTACTCCTAAGCCTTTTATTCAGGTCCCTTTTTACTGCTACTGAAATATTTTTGACTGATTCTCTGCAAAGATAGAACATGACAGACACCCTACTGTTATCTGCCTAGATTCTAGGGAGACATTGCTTTGCCTGGTTTAATTAATTTATACTTCAAAGCCTTTTAGAACAGTGTCTTAAAAGTCCACCCACAAGCCCAGCTCTAGAGGAACCGCACAAGTTAATAATTAATATGAAATATGCGTGGTCACAAGTTGATTTGAAGGGACAAAAGGAACTACAAATAGCTTTTCCACAGGTGAAAAGTGAAGCACTACAGTTGAGGTGGTATGAATAAGTGCATAAGTTAAGATTTGGATTCAGAATCCTTGGATTGTATTGGTTCAGATAATTTTTGCTTTCCTATGTTTTTACTTTTTTTTGTTGCTGCTCTCTGTATAATATTCAAACACAATACCACCACTGCTCTCTGCTTATAACCATGTCTAACTCATCCCCAAGTCCTTGCAGTTTTTAAGGTGTTTATATCTTTACAACAGTGAGATAATGAAGTGACACAGTCATTTTGTTGGTGCAGGAACTGAATGAGTGCTTAAACCATTCAGAGGGTCTAGCTCATAAAATTTAGGGTCTCCAGTTCCTGACTCCCAGCTGCCTGCCTGGGAACAGAATCCAGAACTGTGGAGGTACTTCAGCATTGTACAAGGAGAGATCTGCTTTTGGAAGTCTCAGCCCAGCTTTTTTAGATGTTTTCCTGTTTGACAAGCTGTAGATCCTGTCTTTCATTCCTGAAATCCATGAACTTTCTACCAGGATTGAGCACATATTCCTCTCTGCCTAGATTTGTTTTGTTCTGAAAGCACAGCTATGGCAGCAGAGTTTGTGGAAGAGCAGAACAGAACTGAAGCTTCAAATGGCTGCATCCTGAACTGATCCTCGTATTAAATCTCATCTCTGTATTCTCACACCTACAGGTGAATAAAGTAGATTACCCCACTAATCCCCACACTACTATTAAATCTTTCTTTATAAAAATATGGTTGACAAACTTATTTTTCTCCTTAATTAAGTAGTCTGCCAGATATTAAGAGAAAAGTACTTTCCATTCTTGTTCAAAGGAGGAATATGGCAATTTAAACAAAAACACTGCATCAGAAGATTTGAATTATACTTCTTTGATATCTTAAAACAACTGGCAAGGGTTCTGTCTTTCCCATGCTGAGGAGATGCTCATATTTAACAATGCAAATGGAGAGTTATGATTGTTATCTAAAGTAGGGGCACAATTAAAGAAAATGAGATTTGTTTATGGAACAACATTGCCTTAGTTTTTTCTTAGTTACTAATCATGAGTTTAATTTTTAATGGAAATGCATTGCTAGCACAATTAGCACTCAATTTACATGTGCATCCATAGAGCCAATTAATTAAATTTTATTGATGCCTAGTTGCTCTTTAAAATGCTTTCCAAATGCTTTCAAATTGATTTTAAATGGTTGATAGTGAAAGTCAGTATGTTCCTGGTAGTAACCCTACTGATTTTCATACATATGTACCTTCCCTACTGTAAGTACTCTCTGCTTTCCACTTGGTGTCTGAGAAGGTGCTCACTGCTGAGCAATGTAACAGAGTATTTGGAAAAAAGTTATGCAATGAAATGCAAAATATCAGAATTAGAGTTTGTGATGAGGACTTTCTCTTCTACCTTTCTTAAATGATGTGCTATTTATTTTTTTAATCATACTCTAAGAGAGTAGCTTGGGTCATTGCAGAGTTCTCCCAGCTCAGGAATGAATAAAATCATCTTTGTGATGGGCCTTCAAGACAGAAAATTGTTATTCCTTCTGTTTTGTGTTTGAGGAACTGAACCACAGAAATCAAGAAACTGATTTTGGATCACAGTAGGAACTTGTAGTAGATTTTTACACTAAGTGACTTTCCTTAAAGTCCCGACTGTGATTGCTTAAATTTAGGCATAGTGTGCTTATAAAAAGACTGTTCTTTATTAAATTAACTGTATCAATTTTCTCTATTTTTCGTATTTTGCTATTATTTCTGTTAACGTGCCCTTCACGGTTCTCTGAGTGGTGGAAAGTTTCTGCTTTATTTTCTAGCCAGGGGGGCTGTGTATTTCTGCCATGCAGCATTATGACAAGACCCAATAGTTGTAAAACCTTCTTCTCTGGCTCTGTGGGAGGTTGATTTCCATGACAGACTTGATCCTCTGAGTAAGCACCTGCTTAGCCTGATTATTACCTTGATGTTTCTTACCTAGATTATCTGTAATGTGAAATGCTACCTCAGCTACAATATGGAAAAATAACTGTCTGCCTGTCTCATAAATATGTTTTTAGCAACTACACTTGTTACAAATATTTTTGACACATACTGAGTTTTAGTGAAGTATCAGTTAGTCTAAAAGTCTAGCTTTTAGTCATACTTCATAACTAGCTTTTATTTATACAGTTTATGTATTTTTAAAAGCTAGGAAAGTGTATGAATGTGCATTCATATATATATATATATATATTATAAATGTAATATTACCAAGAGACAAATTAAATGCTATAAACCTACATTCACAGTCTAATGAAAAAACATTTTTCTAAATTGATTATAACATTAAAGCCTCTAACAAATACTATCCAGAAGATTCTACACTATGATTTTTCATTCACTTAACATTGTGATTTAAACAATATTAACTATCATATCATTTCATGTTAACAGAAAGACAATCAAGATGAAATCTTAATTACTAAAGAACTGTCAAGAGACATTAACAATTTAATGCTGAATTTTATAAATGTAATGATTGTCCTATTACATATGCTGTAATTTCCCTTTCCTGACTGCTCTAATAGTTTCCTCACTCATTAAACACTTATTTTCTCTCTACCTGCCAGCAGTTTCATAGGTGGCCTCATTTAGGGAAACTGAAAGAATATGAAAGAAGATAATATAAATGAAAAATTATAGTGGACAAGAATTACAAATGTAAAATATAAACCCAGGTAACCATGTAAAATACAGTACATATACATAGTGCAGCTGGAATTGAGAAATGTTTAAAGGGATAATGAATTAAGGAAAAAAGATGATAAATAATATATGTAAAATCTTTTTCCAAGAAATATAACTTTTATGTGTGCACTTGTTCTGTTCCTTGAGATAAAACATAGTAAAGCTTTCATATCAAAAACTGGCATCAATGTAAAATCAATCATTTAGAGAATTAATTGGTTTCCAGGTTAGTTTTATCTGCCACTGAAAGAAGGACTGAAATGTCTCCCCAAATATCATATTTCTAACTTGTTTCACAGGGACAAATGTGAATGCTTGGTGGCACCAGGACTGAGGATCCTTTCATTAACAGCCACCTGGGAACAGAAAGTATTAATTCTTTAAAATGAGATATTAATTTAAGCTTTGTCACTAATTTTCTTAATAAAACATTTTTTTCCCCAAGGGAAAATCTGAACACTCTGCCTTCTCAGACCAAACAAAGCTTTAATCAAGGAAGATCTCTCAGCATGCCCTGAAGTCTAGTCAGATGCAAACAGCTGCCAAACCAGTGAGGACTTTCCAGGATAATTACCTACATTTGGAGGAATATCTCTGAATAATTACCCTGTTCAATTCAGAACAGATACCTGGATATGTTTACCCTGCAAATCCAGTGAGTGATGGAGCAGAGAGTGCACGTGCACACATCCACAAGACTGAAAGGTTTCTTTTCATCCCCAAAAAATCAGTAACATTTTTTTAAACTTTGGTTTCATCAAATAGGCAGAAAAATTCCATTATAATGCAAGTTTTGATTTTAATATTTTTTAAAAAGAAAACTGATAGAAAAATATTTATGGAATCATTGGGGAAAAACAAAACCAAAACAACAACAAAAAAACCCAAAGCCAAAACCAAACCCAAAGAACCCCAAAACCTCACAATGAAGTTTATTAATTTTCAGGCATTTCTTTCCTCAGTAACTGTAGAAAAAGAGAAAATTGGTATAAGTGTCATATCTACAGAAAAAAAAGAAGGGAAATTCCTAAAAATATTCTTCTAAACTTAACATAAAGAAGTATTGCTAGCCTTATGACATCCTATAAATCCATGTATAGGTTTTATAAAAATTCAGTTTATCAACTCAAAGAAAATTTATCTGTAAAATCAAATATTTTTTTGTCTTTATCTGCCATCATTTTACTTAACCTTAGTCTAATATTTCTGAAGGTCACTGGATTAAAAGTCTCTAAACTTCAGCAATGTTCTGCTCAGAATCAATCACCTTAAAGATCCTTTTTGTGGGTTAGTGATCAGAGAACTGCTCTTTGGAATGCATTTGCTAAGGTTGAGTCTGTTCCTCAGCCACTCTCACAGTGCAGGAGATAAACTGTAAATCAGAGTGCTCACAGCTGGCACCGGCCAAAGACACCGTGTGTGTGGGAACTGTACAGGAAAGTCACACACAGGGCTGAATTCTGGCTACCCTGGGAGGCTGAGTTTGCAGATCCCTTTTCCAGAAGAGATTCCATTAGAAACTAGGAAACAGAAAACGTGTCAGAGATGTGAAAAAGCCCCAGACACCATGCTGTAAGTATGCCCAAGAGTAACCTTAAGCTGAAAGACCTGCTTGGAATTCATATGGTGTAAGCTAAGAATTTAAGATCTGGGTCATCAGATAATCATCAAGGTAGAATCTAACTGGCTTTTAGGGTTTAGGAAAGATTTTCCTTTTTTCCATATGGAGATTATGGCACTGTCATGGTGTAAGAGGGCTTGTGCATTTCATTCACCTACTTCCGAAGCCTCTGGTCAGACAGAAGATAATGGATCAGAAATACACTGGGTTTAATTCAGCACACTGGATAAGCACTCTAAAATTTCTGCAGACTTGTCAACAGACACCCTCTACAGATGCTATATTCTGTTACCTTTAATCTGCACCAACCTTTTACAGTGACATTTCGAGTAAATACCAACACCAGCAGAAATGAGAAGAGATTCAAGGGCTTTAATCACCCTGGAGCCATGCACGGGTTGCAGACCACATCCATTGCTTTCTGCCTTAAGCAGAACTTCCAGTACACAGTTAATCTCCATTTCTCCACTACTTCCAGGGCTCATGGTGCCAGTCTCTCCTCCTCCTGACTGCTGATTGAATCTGAATGGAGTGTCTAGCTGTAATCCAACATGAATATCTGAAAAAGTGGCATTTTTTTTAGCAAGACACATGCTCCTTACACAGAGAGTTGCAGAAAAGAAGGTAAAGCTCCTCAAACAGCTACTGAGTGCTCAGGTCTTGTATAGCCTGATGGAAATGCTACAGGCCAGCATGTGGGGAATGTGGAATTGCCTGGCTGTTGTCAATCACTGTCAAATCCCTAATTCTATTTAAACACGAGGTTTTGGCACTTAATTTTAATCCCAAAATAATAAGAGCCCATAAGATGGATTTGTGAAGTGTGTCAGCACTTAACACTTCACTGTAAACAATTTGTTACGCAGCATGTTCAATGTGAATTAAAATGTTTGTGTTTCTGGATTTTGCTGTTTAGAAATTTTTCTTTAGATTGGGATTTATTGGTATTTCAGTTCCAAGCCAATAGAACAATGTTAACATTCTCACAGGGATGTGTGAGTAAGAGTAATCACTAATAACACTTCAAGAATATCAGTAACTGTCATTCAGGAAAGTTCTTGCCCTTCCCCCTTGCATCCAGATTTAAATACATCATCCTCTTTAAAGTGGGATTTAAAGCTCATCAATACATCTTTCATCTCAAAGACAGGCCTGTGCTGCATGGTAGCACTGTATCTCCCACTACTTAATATTGCAGCAGTTTTACAGCTCCTGGTGAGTGGCAAGAACAAAGTTTAAGGATGTTCTCTTATTTCACTGTGCAAGAATTGAATTAACACAGCATAATAAGCTCTTTGTGCAACCTCGTCTTTCTCAAATATTCACAAGAAATATACTCAAACCCAAAATGTTCACAAGATCCTTGCTTTATATTATACCCTCCCCTTCATTTTGAAATATCTTGCCTCATGCATGGTGTAGGATCCTTTTCACCTCCAAATGGGGAAAATATGGTAGAGAAAGTGACCAATGCAGTTTTGCAAACAATAGCATTTCATCTAATGAGGAGCTGCAACAGAAACAGCTTCCTGTACAGTAAATTCAGCCTTTACCGAGAAAATCTGGGTTTCAGTTTTTAGACTCCATAATTATCCATCTGTTGCACTCAGTTACCATTAACTTAGTGTTTGTCAGGATCCATTAACTTAGTGTTTGTCAGGATCCATTAAGGCCAATTAGCACGTCAACAAGCACAGATAATGCTGTTAAATATCCATCTAAAGCCCCTTCATACACGGTGTTCTTGAGCATGTACCTAAGGCAGCAGCAGAGACGGGCATGTGCACCCCCACACAGGTACCTGCTCTATTAACGCTGGCCTGGAAGGGACATTTATACCAGATAGTATCTGAAATTTAGATTATCAATCACTGGAGTAATTCTTAGCTTATGTGGATACTTACAAAGACAAATGACATAATATAAAACCATGGATGATAAGAAATAAGGGCCTCACTGTAGTTTCAACCATAACATTGAAGGATGTAAGCCAGACAAAACTGGTGGATTAATTAATACCTTTTTTAGAGTGGCCAGTATAGATGGGAAGAAGCAAGGGAGTACCTCTGGAAACTGAAGTTATTAAAAAAGACCTCAAATTACCAACCAACCAAAACTACCCCCCCACACCAAACCACCCCCCAAGCTCCCCAGTTTACAAGACTGGGAAATTTCACATCACAAGGAAATGCATAAAGCAGTCATTTCAGTAATATTTTTTGAATCCAGCTAAGTGAGTCACTAAGATCATCCACAAACATGCAACAATTCAGTTCCCAGTATGTGAACAAACTTAACCAAGATGAAAGTTGCTTCCTTTGGATGACTTCCAGCTAAATGAATTAATACTTTGCTTAGTAGGAATGCAGTCTATTTAAATTTCTTTAAACAGCTCATATCAATCTTATACCTCCAATTTTCTTATTTATGAGGAATAGAATATTTCAGCTAAATCCTGAGTATTTGAATGGATAGACACAACTTCAGCTGTGGGTTTTTTCATTTATAAAAATATGTGTTTCAGCAATTTCAAAAATTCTATTGTAATATATTCCTACATTTCCTTGGATCCATTTGTAAAGTATCACTTTACCCTTTCCAAAATAAAGATAGTACAGTGGAAGGCCTTGTAGATCAATGAAATTTCTGAAGGACTTGAATTTTGTTTCTGTTTTGGTTTTCTCTCCATCTTGGCCATACAATTCCCAGCTTAGACTACAACTACAAGTGGAAGAAAGAGAAAAGGTAACAAAATCCCTGTAGCTGCTCTCCCTGAATGTGCTGGACCTCAAATGCTTAATACTTTGTGGAGCACATTTCTACAGTAACAGACCATGTTGGGGATGAAATACAACAGTTGCAAATTTCAAAACCATTCCACAGGGTTGAACAATTTTTATATTGGCTCTTATTTTTATCAAGAGTGATTTTTAACTGAATCCAATAACCCACCTGTGCAGATGTTAGTTCCAAGTAGGAAGAAAATATTCCAGGAAAAGGAAGAAAACATTCAAGAACGCACTTGAATACTTAGAAATTTTGCTGCATTGGCTAAAATTTTATCAGATTAACTCCTGAGATTTTGGTATTTATATCCAAACCTAAATCCAATTTTACCCATGATATATCTTCAAATCTAAGTATCTGAGTTTTGATAAAATTTAAATTTGTACTAAAACACCTTTTGACTGGGCACCCACCCCCTATTTATGTGATATTAAATTGCTTAGAAAAGCCCTCTGCTAAAATGGTTTGCAACAATACAAAGCTTAAATGAATAATTTCATTAACCTAGCTGTCGTTTAATTTGCTTGTTACACCAAAATTCTAATAGAAAAACTTGTTTTCTTCATTCTGAATTTGCGTGTTATCTGGTCTGGAAGAAGACTTTAAAACTAGTGGAAATACAACCAAGAGAGGTTGCATAGACTACAAATCTGCCATTTCCCAGAGCAAGAATGACACTTGAGAAGTACCACATAGTTATAAGACTATGTTTTAATTCAGCCTGAATATATCTGAAAAATAAAGAAAATTAGATATGACTTAAAAGGACTAGCAAGAGTTACAAGAGGAAAAATTATTTAGAGCCTCACAAAAAGTATCACTACAAAAGCAATAACCCCAGGTCACACCTGTGGTACTCTTGCTTTTTTTTTTTTTCTTCCTTAAAAGCATTTGTCTCCTTTTTTATTTATTTTTTTAATGGGGACTTCATAGGCAGTTGTTAAACTAAAAACATCCCTTTAGGTTTGGGATGAAACTAAAAATCAAAATCTTCCTCACTGTAGAGCAATATTACATTTCCCCCTTGCAGACTTATTTCATAAAAATGTCAGCTATTAAGTTAACATTATTTAAAGGGCTTTAGTTTGTAGTTACTGAATGCAACCTAAGCTATATCCATAAAGGTCTGACATTGATCCCTGGTTGTATAAAACATGATACAGAGAGGCACTAAATAAATAATCTGTATACTGCTTCCAAAGCATCTCTATCACTGCATTAATGATAAGGATCTGATTTAAAGTGAACCCTAGCGAGGGTCAAATCTGAGCACAAGCTGTAATATGATCTGCAAGAGTGCTGATAACCTGAAACAATTTGAAGAAACCCTGTCAGATAAATAAAACAAACCGGTTGTCCATTAAACAGCTCAGAAATACACCAAGAAACCTAAATATGGACTGAAATGTTTCTTTTTTTCTTTTAAAATTATTTTATCTTAAAGAAGCACAGAAAAACTACACCTGAAGATTGAGTCAGTCTAAGGCTAAAGGAATAACACTCAACAGAATAGCAAAGACGGGTCCTTAAAAAACATACAGCTACCCATGAGAAAATTAGATGTGCCCTTGCACCTCTCAGAGACCTCAAGAATTATCCCTAACCTCTAAAAAATCAAAAGCAATTGTTTCCAAGGCATCCTCAAATGTCTGATGTGAACAATCTAGATTCTGAAAGAAAACTATACTTTTTAGGCTTAAATACATAAATTCTTTAAAATCTTATCATATAAATAAAACTATCTCATGACTTACTGAAGAAAATTCTCATTAATCCTTTTTAACAATGCCAAAGGTTACAAACTCTTGTGGAAAAACAGGGGGCAATTGCATTTGATCAGTGCCTGTCATAAATCCGTGCCAAAGCCCCCGAGTGTGAGTGTGCAGAGAGCCCTTTGTTGGGCTCCAGGCCCACTGGAGCCCCTGCCCAGCACCCTCCGGCCTGGGGGCTCACCCGGGATGGTCTCTGATGTCCTTTGGGTCATCAGCCAAAGCACTGACAAGCTCAGGGCTGAAGCTCAGGAAAGTCCCATTCCACGCCATTCTGCTGTCCTCAAACTCCGTTATGCTTAAGCCTGTGAAACTAAACAGATCTATTTTGATCTTTTGATCGTTTATGTTATTTTTGTTGTTTGCATTTCAGTAAATAAGCAACATCCCACCACTTCAGGCACAGACTGAACAAACAAAGTGCTCTTTGGCCTGAAGACCACACAGATGACATGGCAGGGAGGGAAACCAAAGCACTGATAATTTATCCAGACCTCATACTGATCTTTAAATTTAGAAAGGCTCCCAATTAATAGTTAATAGCTTTTCCTGACGTTAGAACTACTTTCTATAGCTTATTAAAAACAGTAATTTAAACAGAAGAAATAGCAGCAAAAACTTGAATTAGTAGCACTGCACTCTAAGGCTTTATTCTACTGGACACCTATTGTGCTTAGGTAGGTGCAGAAAATGTTTCCAAATTTCATTCACTTTCTGCCTACCACAGTCTCACCTATTTTGCTTTGAGCAAGATCTCTTTCCCCTTCAATTCTATGAGGTTTTACAAAAATAAATGAAATAAATATATTCTAATTTTTCTGAAAGATTGTGGAGGGAGGCTGCAAATATAGAAGAATATGTATTTGCTAAGCAAAAGTGAACATCCCTGTGAACTTTTTCACCACTTCCTACTTCTCCAAATGACAATGAAAGCAAGAATTAGTATAAAAAGGAAAAAAAAAACAGGTACCTACATAAAGGAAAATATGTGACTGTTAGAAAAAGACAGAAGTGAAGAAAGAATCAGGAAAGCAGGAAGGTTGTGAGCAACAAAAGCCAGTTAGAATTGAAAGCACAAGAGTCTGATAGAGAAATCAGAAGGGAGCAGAGTACAATGAAGACAAGATGCATGTAATAAATACCTGGAAAAACAAATGTGTTTACATCTGTGCCTTCCTCTAAGTGCTGAGTACATGGTTTTGGTTATTTTTTTTAATATGTTTACATGCTTGCCTGGATATTTAAGCACAATGTGATGGTCATGTATGAAGAGATGTTCATAACTAAGACATGAAAGTGCTTCTGAAAAGCTGAATGAAGACATCAGACTCTGGGTTCCATGATTCCCACTGCTCAGCTTCAGCTATCATGCAGAACATTATAACTCATCAGCACAGTGGCAGCAGTAAATGCACCATCTTTAGAAGGAATTGCCATGGCCCAGCAACCACCACTGAGTAAAACAAGTACAGGGATTATTTAATCACGTGGGTTTGTACTTAGGTGTCAAGTGGTTTCAGAATCTTTTAAATAAATAAATGAATAAATAAACAAATGAACAAATAAATGAACAAACAAACAAATAAATAAATAGATAAAATGTATGGGGAACAAGGTTATAAAGCATTTACCATATGCTAATAAATGCATAGACAACTAGAACTCTGTCTAATGAGATCCTGTGCTGAAAAGTCTGGATGGGAGCAGCTGAGTCCTTTTATACTACCCAAAAAATCTTGGTAAATACAGGAAATCAGTCACAGAAAGGTGAAGGAGAGATTCAAAGCAATATAAGAAAGAAAGATGTAAGCTAGTTTCATAATTCTGACCTTTGCCATAATTATTAAAAATATCACAGAATCCAAGGTTACATCAGTGCAACAATTTTAATAAAGCTATTGATAAAATTGTAATGTAAAGATAAAATTGTGAAGTAAAATTGATACCTCTGACACAATTTCAAATTACTTATTTATGAAAAGATTGACCTTGAACTTTCTTGCAATTTTGCTTTGCACAATTTATGCATTTACTTAGATTATAAACAATGTTTTTATTAATAGTTCCAATTAATTTTGAATTCTCACTCATTTTCCGAACAGTCCCACCAGGTTTTGCAAGCAAGACGTGGGTTGGATATATTGCTCAATTAAAATCAGTGATAATGGAACAATTACTATGGAACTGGTGGGAACTGGGCTCAAGACTATGGGCCTAGCAGAATCTTTTCCTTTCTATAACAATGTATGTTATCAATGTAAAAGGAAAGAGCAGTTCCTCAAATAATTTATGTGACAGTTAAAAGCAATATGACAACTTCCTAGCAACAAGTTTTGTGATGAGAGAGGATTTAAGTTTGGCCCTGCTGCTGCATTATTCAGGTACCAAACAATTCACTCCATTCAAAAGAGATAAAAAAAATGGGGGACTGTATTATTGGAGCAGGCAATTCTGTGTTTGCACCATAAAACATACCAGGAAATTTTACATTCAGGTTCTGCCCAGATTTATGCTCTGAGAAATGTGATTTAGGAAAAAAACTGTGTGTGAATGTTTCAGGCACATAACTTTTATGAAGCCAGTGCTCTGCTGCCTGGAGTTGTGGCCTGGCTGTGTGAGACAAGTGCAGTGTGTGACTGGGGCAAAGACAAACTGAAGCTTTTTCTCCAAGGTCACTATTAATTACCCCTCTGTTCTGCCCACTCCCCATTTATCTTAAGTAAAACCATGTTAACAAGATGATTACACACCTATTTAAAGGCATAAAAATATTTACTGTCTGAAGCTCCATTAGAACTGCCTGCTCAGGACTCTGACATACTCTGCAGACACACACAGTAAGTTGTGAGCAGCTGCCTCACAAACATCTGGGTTTCCAAGCTTTGTGCTGGAGCCTCCAATTGCTTCCCTTACAAAACTGTGTGTAGTTCATTTATTTCTATGAAAAAGAAATTATTTCATTAAAATATCTAATTAAAGTAAATTTAATGAAAAGATAGTTTTCATTTTAAAAACCTCAGAAAATATTAGAAATAGAGCATTTTTACAGCAGCTAGCATAAAAATTAATGCTTGTACATTATTCATGACCTCTCAGGCATTGGGGGTTTTTTGCATTTTAGAAGACTGCATCTCTAGGCAATTGCATAGCTCTGATTTTGCAAATTGCTTTTAATATGCATTTAGGCAGAGCACGTTGAAATTTCTTGATGTCTTAGGAAGCCAAAATGCTTCATATTACAGGGCAATTATGTGATCACTCCCAAACTACTAAATATTATTACAAAATCTGAACCAATCAAGGCTATACTACATTAATCCTTAGCATATGAAGGATACCTTCACTAATTTATAAGATTTATCTACTACCTGAAAATTGGAAACCTGTTGCAGGGTAATTTACACTTACAGAGGTAATTATCCTGATACAATATGTGGAGATTCTCTGTGTGTGTGTGCACTGCTATGGCCCTGGGAGCTGCAGCCCCACAACGAGGGGTGTCTGACACCCCTCCCCAGCATTGCCAGGACAGCGACAGGCAGAGGAAAGGCAGAAACCTTTTCCCTCTCCCACACTGTCTTTTAATCCATATCTGCCCTCCCTGGAAAGCATTGCTGTGGGAACCTAGAGGACAACTTCCAAAACTTCAGCCAGTTTTTGAAGTTATTGTAGACGAAGTCAGGCTCCTTTTTCTTCATCAGCTGACCATCCATCCACACAAAGGAACCTAAAGACTGCTGTGTCTTGTGTACTTTACTGCGTATATAACCCTGATTTTCCCCACCAGTTATCACACTCCTTCATAAATACACCTTTGATTTATGTTCATTATCTTTATGCTACTAGACATACAGCTTGCAGCAAAACTTGTGTCTGCAGATGGATTTCAGGAGTGTGTTGCTCCTCAGAGCCCTCACCAAACTTGTTGCCTACTGATAGAGATTCCTGCGTTGACTATTTGCATAAAAGTGCATTTATTACTTTAGCATTACTATGAAAACCATAAAAAAACATAAAAAACCATTACTTTAGCATTGCTATGAAAAATATAAAAAACCTCGGAAGATACACTGAACTCACACAGAAATAAAATTAAATCAAACTAAATTTTTGCAATGGCAAAAGAAGATAATATTTGATAGTGAATTCTATATTTCAGATCAAGCAAAGCATTTAATTTTGAGATATATATAAGGAAAACAAGGGACATGATAGACTGCATCCAAGAAGATGGCAAAATGAAAGTTGTCATTTTCCTTATTTTTTTTCCCCTTCTTTCTTGGAGAACACATGCCTGAATCCCCCAGTTCCTGGGAATACCCTAATTATCTGCACTCAGTGTACATCTCCACCTCTTGCAGACTTCAGTGCCTGCTACAGTAAATGTTTATTTTGATTAGTTGGAAGAGGGTCCCAGGTCTCTAGCCCAAGACAACTCCATGGAGGTGCAGGTTCAACAAAAGTAACCTGAGTTTTCTATCTTTTAAGGTAATGCAATGCATACAGACTGACAATAACATTATGGAATATTAATTTTGGATGACCAAATCTATATTTTTCTATTACTGCACCATTCAAACAACTTCCAACAGCTGTGTCACTAAGCCCGTTGAACTCTGCATCTCTCAAAAAGGCTGCATACCATTGTTATTTTACTGTTGCAATACAAGTGGTTAAAAGGAATTTAAACCATTAACCACCTACAATAAATGCTGAATAATTTTATCAAAGACAACTGAGACTTGTTTTCTACACAACCACAAATATGGCCTGCCTATGGTTTACCAAGGAGCCACTTTGTGTCCTCTGCACTGACAAGAAATCCCACGTGCTCATACCGTGTCACTCTGCAGAAGTAAGTCAGCCATGGATTAACTTCCATATGTTCTTTTAATTGATTTAACAAATATAGATAAGATAAAGATACTTATGTGGCATTGTAAAGAGCACAGACTATGACCTAGTCACCTTCTGAGCCTTCCCAACACAGACCTTTGTGGGCATTTCTTGTGAAAGGAGCTGACTTTACAGCACATTTACAGGAATTTAAAAAGGATGACACAGGAGAGAGGGGGTTCAGTTTTAACTCCTTGATAAAATTAGTGTCACAAACTTAAAACTCTCAAAACACTTCCATAATTGCTTTCTTTACAGTTTAAAATAATACTAATGGTATATTTCCAAGCCTAATTGCTATGATTTCACTTCTGTGAGGATTTATAATCCATTTTAATCTCTCACAGAACATACCCTTTAAAGCAGAAATCAGCTTTCTAGACACCCCAGAGAACTAGAGGCCTTTAAAAGAATATTTTACTGTCCCTTTGCAGACACAATCACTCCCACAGTGCCTTGTTTTCATATTCAGGCTCAGAATGGATGCAGGGGCTTGTTTCTTTTTGGTCATCCCACATTACATGCTGAGACAGTGACGATCTGTGGGAATTCACTAACCCGCTCGGAATTCTACATTTTATAAGAGAGAAAATGTCAGATGTGGTCAGCCTCCTACCCTTTTATGGCTGACTTTTATTATTCACTCCTGCCTCTTACTGCCTACACCTCCTGAGCAAATGTTCAAAATTCTATTCAAATTGCAGAAGCCTACTTCCTCTGCAGAGAATAATACAGATTCAAAGGAGGACAAGTGTTGTTTATTAGCAATTATCATGAAAGTCCTTCCTGTAATTAACCTCAGCTTCATGGACACTACTATTTGCACTTCAGCTATCTCATAAACAGGGGCTACATTTCCATTATTGTTAGGGAAGATGAGTCATTGCAGAAGAATGCTTATCTCAAGTCAGTTTTAACTAGCTTTTGTCTGCATGAGATATTAGTCACTGGTACCTACAAGATTACAAGAAAGTCTGGATTTGGGCTTCTTTTTTGAAAACCGTTTTTTCTCTTCCCCTTCATACATTCTGAATTCATCAGTAGCAGCATAAAGGCCGGGAAGTATATAAAATGCTCTTTTCAATTAAACCTACACTTTGTCTGTATGATCACTGAATCATAACCAAGGAGAATTCCAGATTCTGCCCTGCTAATGGGAGGTCTAAGACACTGAAAACCCCAACATTTGCTCTGTAGGCCATAAAGAGACAATGGCGAAGGATTTGTTTTAACATTTTTCAAGCTCTCAAAGAGAGCTGAGCTACAAATCAGTGCAGTGATGTATGCCTTCTGCCCAGTGAAAAACCCCCAAACAACCCCCCACTTTATTCACAAGACCCAGCCAAAAATGAAAATACAATGACAATGAACATTCTAGATTGTTTCTTTGAGCTACCCTTTTAATTTATAATTGAACAGTCTTGATCCTAGGAGATGTTAATAAAAACACTTATCACACAGAACCTAAATGTAAAGCTCAGTTCCTTGAAAGTAAAAAGGCTAAAACTCCAATAGCTTCTCATGACCTACAAACACATGCAGGCAGAATTTCTGTGTCTCAGAACTACCTGCAAGTATTCACCACAAGACCTGGGGTCGTCTGAAGGGTATTCAAGAACATCTCTACATGTTTTACAGAAACAGAAGGAGTACAGAGTAGAGTGAAAGCTTTACCAGCAATACAGTACTAAACAGCATAGTTGTGACTCTTGCAATCAGACTGCATCCTAAATTAAAATCTGATTCAAACGGGTATAGCTAAATAAGCAAAGTAGTTAAATGTATTCAGGCTACCAAGCAGAACTCCCAGAAAAATAAAAACATTAATTAAGACTAACTGGCCTTGAAATTCTTCCCATACTCACTGCTTTGAGTAATTTCGTTTCACATTCCCAAGTGCTAATTCCAGAGAGCTACATCAAAGCCTGAAGAAATTTATGTAAACGGTGAGGTCAGAAATGAGAATATTCCTTTACTTTAGATGTAAGTTTACTGGGCATTTGTCATTTTACTGTTATTTTCCTCTTGTGGGAAATGCCAGGTAACAGCAAGTGTGAAGAGTAGACCTGAGTTACTGCATGCAAAAGCATCCATATTTCTACATCCATTTTTCTGCAATTGTAAGATTTAGAAAAAATAAGCTTTTTCTATTTCTTTAAGGTTTTTTTGAATGCTGTTGATACAGACTACATTTGACCCTAATAAGGCTGAATGCCATTCTCTTGACGAGATTTTTTTCAATGTATACAGTGAAACAACTGCAGACATAAATTGTGTACAAGCTTGTTTTCTTTCTTTCCCAGTGGGAGTGGCAACTGAAATCTGGACCTTTGCCACGTTGGTTGTGCAATTCAGATCACAGTACTTATAGAGACGGGATGGTCAGTGCACCAGAATACTAATGCAGCTGACTGCCAGACTGGCCATTGTTAGTATTTTATAAAGTAAAGTAAAACCACAGTTTAATGTCAGACCATTCCACATACTTCTAGACATGGAATATAACTTCTAGTCTCACCACCTACTTCTAAGTGATAGTTTTCTAAACTCACTGTTAAACTGTTAAAACTTCAATGCCACTGAAGTTTTCAAATATACAGAAAAAAATCCCCAAAACTATCCTCTTTTTTCCTTCTTTTTTTTTGTTTTTTTCCCCTGAAGCCCATTAATATACAATTTTATGGTTTTTAGTTGTGCATAAGACTTATCTAACAGTTTGATACAATCAGTTACTGGTTAAGACAAAAGAGAAATTATCTATATAATATAACAAGCCTAAATAAATCATCATTGCACTTATATGGTTCATCCAGAACATCAAATGTAATTTTTAGTCTCCTCTTTCAGGACTTACACACTTACATATCAAACAATTTTAACAATAATAGGAAATAAATCACAAACAATTGGACTACAGCACATTACATTCCAGTATCACATCCAAAGTTAGCAAACCCACTGTATTCTGTTTTCAATTTGAAGTTTAAAAAGCATTTTCATATTCATGATTTTTTAGCGTAAAATAACTTTTCACGAAGAAAAGGGAAAAAAAATCGCACTACAAGATACAAACATCTGGAAAAGCTGCTGTGATGAGCTCTAAATTTTCAGAGAAATGGGAACCATTTTTAAAAGATACATTAATAGTTTTAAAATAATTTCTCTTTTTGCATGTGCATTAGGAGTAGGAACAAATTTTCAGCTTGAAGGTACTGACTATACTGAATAAGCTCTGTTAGCTTTCCCTTCCCTCCAGCCTTTAAAGCATACTTAATTATAACGAAATGGTACTTTGCTCTGTCAACAAGTTGTGAAGTCACTTGCTCAACCTTTTTCCTTTCATTCCCTCTGCTATTCCTCTTCCCTGGACCTGTTTAATTTTTGCATTTCCTGATTTTTATCTTGGGAAAACAAAGGGCAGCTGCACTAAGTTACATGAAACAGCAAAGTGACTCTGCTAGTTAGTGATTTGCAGGTTCTAAATAGTGAGTTGTGTGAAATGAAAAGGGGAGTGTCATGTTGCAAAAACTCTTTTCTCTCCCCTTTCTACAGCTGTATTTCTAATCAGCAGAAGATACATCTTGCTTGGAGTCAACCCCCTTTCTCTCTGCACATTCTTAACCTTCTATCTTATGCATGGATCACTGGTTAGCTTAGAAATGCACAGACACAAAAGGGGGAGCTGACATGTGAGGTTTGATGGCAATAATGGCTGTTTATAAGCCTAATCCATCACATTTAGTGGACACCTCCATTTTTGTCCCTCTGAAAAGGTATAAATAATAAAATGGTATAGCTTCGGCTCAGAGGTGCCTTGGTAAATATTTTAACTATTTACAAGATCACATCAATAACAAAAGAAGCATCTGTACCATCCATACAGAGGCCTCCAAATCATTGGAATAGTACCCAGATGGTTCTTACAATTCATCAACAATAAAATGTCTCCATGACAGAGGTTTTGTGACATCATTGATATTTTTATATGCCACTGTTCAATACTCCAAACTCTCATTCTTTTCCCTAAGAACATCTCAGTAAATATTCGTTCTTTCTCAAGGAAAAGGAGGGAAAAAAAAGAAAAACAATTCAAATAAGGATCCACAAGGTAGATCCAGCTGCAACCTTCTCTCCTGATAATTCTCTCCTTCATTCCAAATAATGGAGGATCCAGATTAGTAATATCTGGAATACATCAAGGTTAGCACTATGTCAAATCCCTTGATAAACTCAAGCTGCTACTGGTCACTTGAGCAGTAGCAGTTGACAGTTTTTCTTTGCTTTTCCTTCACTTGTATCAATATCACATCCAAACAGCAGCATGTCAGGAACAGTAACAAAAAGGAGGAAAGGAAATTTAGCAGTTACAAAATTAATCTGATGGGTTTCCTATTTGAGATCTAACATCTCAGGGGATGAGTGAAGTTTATTCTGTTTCTTCATAAAACAAAATGCTTGGAAGTGGCAATACATAGGTATAGAGACAGCATTACAAGTCTTGGTTTATCAAGGGAGAGGTTTTGGGCACCTGGAGTTCAGGTGCCAAATCAAAACCAGGAATAAACCAGGTGATTTTAGACAAGTGTTGAACATCCACTTGTTAAATAAACCATATGCTTAAAATTTTTCATACTGAGTCTTTAGTTTGATTAAGTGATTATAGATGAAATTCATAAAAAAATTAAAAAGGTCAGTCTCCAGTTTTTGGTAGTTTTAGTCTTATTCATTCATATTATAAATTGGTCTCATAAAGAATTTACTCAATTCCATAATATTCCTTACAACATTTAAGCTTCAGTCACTAAGTTGAAAATGTCTTTTAAATGTTACTTCGAATGGCTTCAGCTGTTATTTTACAAAGTGTATGCTCTAGTATTAAACCTTTTGTCACTAATTGATCAGAACCTTGATAAAATAGTTGAATTCCACCAGCCTAAAATGTACATGAGCACAAACCTAAATAAGAAAATGACGACCAGTTCTAAAGAATAAGATTACATCATTTTTTATTATATCTTTGCACACACCCACACACTTTCTCAGAAAGGTGGGAAAATGTGTAACAGAAGAATTCTAACAAAGAATTACAAAACTACATTATTTCAAATTAGAAATACTTTTCAATAAAGTTTCAAACCTTTCTCCTTTCCAAAGATAAGAAAAATGGCATAGAAGTAAAGCAATTCAGAAGCATTCCTGAATATCAATGCTACCCCAATTCCAAAATTTGGTCAATAAAATTAACAGCCATCCTTTGAATGCAGTATCACACCTCTAAATGAGCTCAAGCTGGTGCTGTTATTGTCCAGTGGAATGTGAGATTTACATTTCACAGCTCCTCACCAAAGTAATGAATGAATCTGATCTCATAAACAAACAATTCCAGTTTCATGTTATTTCAATGGCCCTCCAACAATGTGTGCCTCCACAAAGAAAAATATTTATCATGTTTGTGCTCAGCTCCAATTGTAAATGGGACTGTAATAAAACACCACCATAAAAACCATTTTCACAGCTGAGTTTGCAATTTAATAAACAGATGCAAACAAGAGTCTTTGGAGATCAACAGTTAAAAATAAATTAAGTAGAAGACTCCCCACATCACAATGGGAAAACTTGGAATGGCCTCCAGCAACAAGCAGGAGAGTCACAAGGTGTGTGTCCTTGGACTTTGCACAGGCACCAACCTTTGAAGTATGTTATCATGACATCAGTGCAAATCAGTCAGATGATTTCAAGCAAAAGCACTTGGCTTTTTTGCATGGTTCTAAATATTAAATAATTACTCTGCAAGCACCAAATATTTTCAGACATACTGTATTTTCACTGTGCTGGCCTATATAACATTTACTAATCCATTCTTTTCCTTACACTCACTCTTCTCCAAAAAAAAAGCCACCAGCATGTTCTTGCACTGGAAATGTTATATCTCATTTAAAAAACTCCGGATCTCAAAAATAACATTTGAACATCGTGTTGGACTTCATGTAGAGCTCTCAAAATTGCACTCAGGTACCACAGTTTGTGGGGTTTTCCTTGAAGTCAATGGGAACTTTCCCCTCAACTTATGTGAGAGTAGGGAATCTGAGCTCTTGAGGATCAACTTTTCAAATAATGTCCTAAGGGTGATTATGCACAGTACTTGACTGAAAATGTATTTTAATGTGAGTCATTGAAGACATGCATTTGGATTATCATGAGTGGCCAGAAAATTCACAAGAGCTCAGTAACTCACCAACTAAACCTTCTTTTCTCAGTAAATTTGAATCTTGGTACTCCCTAGAGCACAAGGACACCACACCAGATGAAGAGCAATGCAGCAGAAGGGATGTAGACAAAATAGGGTCTAGATTTCCAGTGAAATCTTGACAACATGCCTGCTTTTTCTGGATTGCAATCAGGCTTCATGATTGCCAGTTTCTCCCTTGAATATGAATCATAGGCATTGAGACTTAAGGTAATAGACTAACACACCTGCATTTCTGCAGTAAAACACTTACATGGTTAGAGTTTTCAGAGAGCTACACTGTGACCTAAAGTCCTTAAAGTAAAACACAGGGGAGGGCAGAATATATATATATATATATATATATATATATGTATATATATGTAATCTGCCTTCACTTACTTCATTCTATGACTGGTACTGTCTTCCTCACTGCTAGTAGCTCAAAATGAGATGAGCATTTAGATTTTCTTATTCCTTAGGTAAACAAAGTACTTAGAAGCCCTCTCACCTTGTAGGATCCAGTGGGTGACAAACTTCAATATCTATTGCAGTATTTAGTATCCAATATATTACTAAGAAAACAAAGTGATAATATGCTTTCCCCCACCTCCCTCAAATAAACTTCCTAATAAAGCAAGTTTTAATGAAAAATTGTACTTGCAAACTCTGACCTGGCCAATGGCCCACACAAGGGCTCAGCCTAGCAACAGACTCTAAATATAAGATCAGGAAAGCAGAAATAGCCCGTGCTAAAATATATTGTTTGTCTTCGGCCGATTCTTCGAATTAATTAAGAATTAATTTGGCCTTTTGAATTGTCATGAAAATCCTCTGATATATGTACAATTATATTTTGGTAGAAGTAGTGTAATAGCTAAATTGAGATCTGGTAAGAGGTTCAAGGGAAACAGCACCCGCAAAAGTTCAAAAGGTTTGAGGGGCTCCTGCCCTTTAGGATAAAAAATGGGTATCCCACCAAATTTGTTACAATAACCTCTCCTGAAATACTACAAGGACAGAAAAAACAGTGACACATGAAGCATTTTCAAATTACCTCAGTCACAAGTTTTGTCTGTACATTTTTGATTGGTATAGATGAGATGAATTTTCCAAGTCAAATGGTGAATCCCTCCCCCACTGATCTGGGTGAAACTGCTCTGGTTATCAAACCAATGACATGATAATAAAACTAGTTCTTAGTTTGAGTATTCTGCACATGCAGTGCAAGTCCACATTTAAGCTACACTTTTGAGAGGTCTTAGAATTATAAGTATCTTGGAGCATAATAACATAGTAACAGCCTTGCCATGCTAACACACAGATTCATTTTAAGGAAGTATTTGTGAAATATGTGCTACTCAAGGAGAGCATGAGTTAAAGGTTATGTAAAAGTGTCACGGAAAATGAGCTAATTGATGCTTCTCCAAAGTGCCAGTTATCACTATACTCTAACAATTTATAAACTGCAATTTAAAAAAGTGATTTAAGAACATGAACTTCAATGTCTTTGTAATCGAGAATCATCTCAGAAATTAATGATCACTTTTATGGAGCTGTCCTTCCTAGAGCTCTGATCCCATCAGATGGCATTTTGAACACTGAAAGTAGTGTCTACTCCTCCCAAAACAAAATTAGTTCACATTCCTTTAAAATTAAAATATAGCTTAAAGAAATGGGCCCTGAACACAAAACTGCAATGCTTGTAAGCATCCCTCGGTGCACTCAGGCAGTCAGCTGAGCATAACACAGGCTACATTTTTAGCAGCCTTTTCAGTATACAGAAAAAAACAGGTAGCAAATTGTTTCTCAGGTGATTGTGCAGGCTCTGATTCAAAGCCCACTTACATAAACAGGAACATTCCCATTTACTTTAACAGGCTTTGGCTCATGCTCCAAGAAATGCACATTTTGCTTGCATTCCAGGTTAGCACAGCTCCTGTTAATTATTAAACATCTGAGAAACAGTTGGATGTTTCTGTATAATAAAATTTCCAGTTACTGATAAGAAAATACTGATATATTTTTTCTGATTTTTTGCTTCTGGCAGATGTGGTACTGAAACTCTCATTTTGATGCTGGAAGTCTGTACTCAGTCTTGCTGGAACTAATGGCTGAATTTCTCCTTAAGACAATGACAGCATAGAATGGGACTTAAATTCACCACAACTGAGTTCTTCAGAGTTTTCCTTTGCTTGAACTTGAACCATGCATGTCTATTATTGTCAAAAAGGGAGATTTTATTAGAAAAATTCAACCTAGGTTGATGTGTGTTGTATGTCAAATCTACCAAGCATGTGAATCTGATACAAGCTGAGTCTCCACTGAGAGGTATGGAATATTTACAGATCTGGAAGGTCCTACTTCAGTCAACACCACAGCAATCAATATCTAGATCAGACAGACTGTAAATGGAAATTGGGGCACAGATGTTTAACATTTGATATGATTTTTTTATCTTCCATTCACTTTACCAGTCATACATTTTAATATTTCCAACAGCTGTTTGTAAAATATCCCACATATGAAGATAAAACCTGATTTGGGTGCAAAATTATTTTTATTCTAAATTAAATTTGGCCTTTAGAAGCTCTTACAGGCTTTCCAAATAGTGAAACTGAAATGGAAAGCAAGATGTAAGAAAGATTTCATCAACTACCCCACCACTTACTTAGTTTTGAAGTTACTATGCAAGACTGATATGAAGCAGAAAAAGAATTTAAGCAGCCAGTGGAATACTGGCTGATAACAGTTCTGAAAGACTGACACACTGTCCCCTTCCCTTCCTCTTCCCGATGTGCTCAAGCTGCTTTGATGACAGACTGAAGACACCTTTTTACTTCCACTGAATTATCTTCCCACTGTGCTGTTTCTGTTTGTCTCACCTTTGTTATACCAGCTCTCCACTAAGGGTTTGCCACAAAGCTAATACAAAACACCAGTATCGTGTCAAAAGAACTTCTTCTACATATTTAACAGTTTCTAGGTATTGTTACACTAACTAAAGCCTTTTTCCTGCAGGAGATTGCTGTTGGAGGCAGAATCCCAGCCTAGGGCAGTACCAGCACACTCCTTCCAGGATCAAGCAAAAATCCACTCATCAAACTGCAAAACGGACAGACCTGTTGTGTTTCAAGGCACTGGCAATTCCCCAAACATTTCCAAAACCCAAAATGAACAGATGAGTGATTTATAGCTTTTAATATATGCACAAGACCTGATTCTGATCTCCGTATGAAATGCCCAAAGGACTGAGGATTTGATCACAGGAGAGCTTCATTCTTCATTCATGCTGTGCAAACCCAGCGCTAATTTTGGGAATGGTAGTGCCGATCCAATAAAAGTTCACTGTATTGACATCACAATAAAACTGAGGTCATAATTTGACCTCTTCACTGTAACAAGGGTGGTAAACTCCTTACCAAAAAGCCCTATTAAAATAAACCTTAGAATGGAGAAATATTCATAGCAATAGAATGAAATAATGCAACTGTCTTAATATGGATTTTACCACGAGCTGTTCAATTAGCAATTTAATAGTGTAACTTGCTATAATTTGCATTGAACAGTAGACATAAGGCTAAAAGTAGAAGGCAAAAGATCAAATTTCTTAGGGTTCATGGTCTTTTATAACTACAGGATTAATCAAGTGATGGTCAGGCCTATTTCATGCTGCAGTGTATGTCTCAGTTTCCCAATGTATAATCTGAGATTAATAACAAATACTTTCTTAGAAATAGTTCTAAGCCTCTCCGTCATCTACATAAATTAAATTTGTATTGTTATTAGTTACCTACAACAAATTATTCCTTTTCCTATTGCCAACATGGTTCAAATTACACAGCACATGTATCCATGTATGTTTCGTAATTTTAATTTACTGATTTTAGTAAAAAACATCTTTGAAATTAAATGCTGCTATCCACTTTATTGCTCAGATTGTACTTTGCTTATTGCTGTGTGTTTGCCAAATTCATCTAATCAGCACAACAATCTAACTGCAATCAAAGACAGTGGGAGTATTTATAAATCCAATCTGCTACAGCAAAGAGGAAAGAATACAGACATTACAGTATTCAGCAGTAACAACCCAGAGAGAATTAGAATATCTGCCATTTTCAAAACCTTTTTTCCTATTCCTTTCATAATTTCATTTACACTTTTTTAATAAGTGAACAGCCAGGTTACCTTCAAAGACATTTGCATATAAAAATTTAAGCTAAAATATCAGAAGAAAATAAATTAGAAAGTCCATAATTCCAATACATTATGCCAACAGAGTTAACCTTCACACATGGCAAGGAAAGAGCATACATTGTGGCTTTTCTCCTATCCACATACATTGCACACTTCATCTGCACTTTACAGTAGCCCACATGGTGCTAGAAGCAGATTTCTTGCAGAGGTGGAGCTGGTGGGCAGGAGATGGGGCAGCAGCCTGGCTGTTGCCCAGCTTTTGGAATGCCCTGGCAGCGTGGCAGGCAGGGGCCATGCCAACTGGCACAACTGTTGTCACATGTTTTCTTTTTAGCTCTGTCTTTCTCCCAAAGGGGCAGGGGATGACTGTGGACTCTCAGCTACTCATCTCCCCTGGGCTTGGGAGGCCTCCAAGCAAAGTTCTGTTTCATCCTAGGGAGCGTGGAAATGAGGGGAAGATGCTGCCCCCAGAAATGACTCTGGGGGATTGATGCACAGGGGAGATGAAACGTCCATATCTACTGCCTTTACTCTTTTCAGTGCTTTTGATTCACCCCCCAGCAGCACAGTGAAGACAAAATGAGACACTAACCACTACTCCTTTTTACCCCCTTTCAACATATGAGTTGAGCCTTTATTTAATAGGTACCCTGCAATTCCTGCCTGACAAATGAGCTGCTAATTTATCATCAGCTTTTCTATAACTGTTCCCACTGTATTTCAAGCCCTTCTTAAGCATCCATGCATTAATTTTTAAGGAGGTTTCAAATATGTAGGTATTGCTACACCTCTTATAAGACAGGAAACTACAGGAGAGAAATGTAAGGTCAAACGTTTTCAGTAATTCTAAGTGCCCATTTTGGAACCCCTGACTCCCTAAATTCCTCCACATAGCCAAGCAGTGATCAGCACTATGTGGCCCAAAGGATCTAAGCAACAATGACATTCAGCATTCCATCACAGTGTTAGATACCATGGCAAGCTCTTTACACTAAAACATAAATGACCATAAATTGTTTTTTCTAGCATTGCTATATAATTCTGCAGCACTGATGGCTACAGCTATAGTACGAGTATTAATTATGCCAAAAAAGAATTTGCATGCATCACCTCAACTTGTTTGAATTAAATGACTAAAGTGGCTGTACAACCAGATATTTAAACTTAAGCCAGTCTCCAAACCCATATCTAATTTACTTCAACTAGCAAGTCACTAGGCTCACATGAGAGAGAAAGTAAATGTGTAATAGCTCAGGGAACAATCCATTTGTTTTGTTTTAGATATGATCTTGGATAGGATCTGACAGGATTTCATCACCATGGCCATGTAGACTGTATGGCAAATGCAGAAATATATCCCAATTCTCCAGGGCAGCTTAAAACCATTTTGTTCCTAAGATGCTGCATCTACTTTCCAGCCTTCTTAACCAGTCCACTCCAGCCTGCTGCTTTTCATTCCCACTTTGCTGTTGACCCATTTGTGGTCTGTCTCTGGTCTGAGTCTTCTCTTCATCAAGCAGAAGTGACTCCTATGACTATATGCATGTCAGACCAGAAACCATCTCAAAGTGCAGTAAAAGTGAGGTTTCAGATCCATAGTAGTTACAAATTTATTTCCACTGTATATCAAGCAGTGTTCAGGAACATTTTACATTTCTAAGGTGCTGCAGTTTTAATATGTTGGGCTAACTTCAGTCCATGTAAATTAAACAGATTTTGACTTATAGGAAGGATAATGGATAATTCTGGCTCATAGAACAAAGCAATGGGGACTTACCTAATGTTTGTTCTCTCAGTAACACTGCCCAACTAATATGTTTTAGTACTTTCCTAACAAATTATTAGACTGCCACTACAGCATTGAGAAAGATCTGACCTCTTCTGGCACAACTTCACTTAAATGTTGTGGGGCTGTCTGTTAATTTACACAGCGCAACTCAGGTTTCTCAGCAAGCTTGAGCTGCTTTCAAGTGTATCTGTCAGAGGGCACAGTTTTGCCAAGGCAACTGAAATTTTAAGTGAAAAAGCTATTAGTTGATTTGTTTGTTTCAGACCAGTTGAATGTTTTAGATTGAAAAACACTTCTAGGCTTCATGGGTTCATGGAAAGAATTAACCCAACCATACTTAAGAGTCAAGAATTACCACGCTGTAAAAATCCAACTGTCCTGACTTACTCAAGCAGCAGAGCACATCCTTCAAGTTATCCATGTTAAACAATACTTGGGTTTACCACTATTTTTCAGCTAATTTTCTGTCATTTTAAGGTTTGTGTTAGTAAGTCTTGCAGTACTCGAACTTTGCAAGAAACTGATGAAACTATATGACTTTTTAATGTGAAAGCAGAAAGCACCAATCTTTGAAACAGAAGAGGTTAGAAGAGGGGAAGAAATTTAATTCAAAAAATGAACTTTTTAGACACAACTGAATCTTCATTCGAGGCAAAGATCTGATAAATACTGAGTAAATAAATTCAAGTTCATCACACCTGAATTTCAGTTCAATTTCAGCCATATCATTGTCAGGAAAAACAAACACAAACTTGCCCCAAAGCTAAACAACATTGGAGAAATCAGGAAGAGGACAGATAGACAGTAAGTTATGAACATAAAACTCTTTGTACCAAAACCAATTAACCCTAACCTTAGGCAAGCCTTTTTCTTCCAGCCCTTCATTTAAAGGTTTTACAATTTATAGCCTGTGTTTCTCAGGGGTGGTCTTGCTCTGCTCTGATTTCACATTTCACAGCAGCACATGTGTAATCCTGCTGCAGCACAGAGCACATGACCCAGCTGATACCAGGAAATCCACTTTTCACTAGTTGGAAACACACTGGAAGTGAGATACAACCAGAATTTGCTTCATTTGCAACAGGCCATAGGAGAATGTTTGCAGAGATGACAGATTGGGATAATAATCCTCAGAAGTCCGACAGTCCCATCCTGCATCTGACATCCTTGGAGGGGAAAAAATCCCAACAAAACAAACTCACTACACTATTGTTTGAAAGACAGATAAATTTTTGAAATGGATCTATAATTGCCATTAATATCAAGACTGGAAAATGCAAAATGACAACCAATTCATTTACTTACTGCCTTCAAGTACCCAGAGAAATGCATGCTTTAAAGTCTCCATGTGGTAGGAATCACTCACCAACTTCATAGAGAAAACCCCCCAGCTTGCATAAAATTGCATGTTTAATGACCTTTTAAATTTGGTATGATCTCAAACCAAAAGTGAAATACACAAAAAGCTAATCTGACTTCAAGATAGGGCTGCTCCAACAAAACAGTTTGGAAGAGGATAAACTTTGCTATGCATCTGTTAATGAGGAAAAGAAATCTGTTCTACTGTAATTATTTGTAAACACACAAAACCTAACTCATGCCACAGAATTCATTTAGTCAGTTTAATAATTCTACACATATACTTACTAAATTCTACAGTACTTAGAGTAAAAATTTTATTTTTATTTTTTTCTTTCAATCATAGAATAGATTTATGCACATATTTACCATTATGTGTTTCTATAGCTACAGAACATATATATAGATGTAGATGATATCCATCTTTAAAGGTACTATCACTTTGTATTCTTAAAACACACAGTTGCTTTGTATTATATCGTAAAAGTACAATTTTCTTATGAAAATTTAAGTAAGTAGTTTTAAAACAAATTACACTTTTAAAAAAACTGCACAATTAAAAAAATATGTTTATCTTATCCATATTCATCTCATGGAGTTGTGCCTTTGCTGAACATTATCTTGGGAGACAGCTTTGCTGAAGTTTCCACCAGCTTTCTAATAATTATAAAGTTATTTTTACAACAAAGCTTTTGGGTAGAGAAAAAATTTATTTTCCATTATGAATCCAGAAACATATATCTATCTATGCCTCTATATACACACACAAACAAAGGAACACTAACAATATCAGGAAAAAAAAAACCCAAAACCAACAAACCAATTAACAAAACAACAAAAGAACAAACCAAGAAACTCCAGCATTTTAGAGCAACTTGATCCAGGCAACTTTAGCATTTTATATTGCATCCCAAAGCTACATTGTATGCAGGTGGAAGTACAGTTTCTCAAGCCTATGTATTCTTCTCTTATATCACATCCATAGAAACACCTGTGCTAAACAACCTATGAATTCCCATTGTGAAAATAGTTTCTGAATTTATCCACTTTCTTGGAAAAAAATACTGGTCCCATGATGGACTGGAGTAAAACAAAGAGTTTGACTGTTTGAACAGACACTGCTTCAATGATACTTAAAGACTTTGTTTTATGATATTATGCCTACAGAGCTCAACTGTGCTTCTTATACATTGATACATATTTATTTCTGAGTATACATCAGACATTTTAAGAGTGACTGAAAACTCAGAAAAGAAAAAGTGCATTTTTGAGTGGTTATCTAATTATCTGTAGAGTTAGAAACCCAGCTCATTTAAGGCAATTAAATGAAAAGCCAGTTTATAAGCTGTTTCATGGTATAAATGAACAGCCCACCAGCAAGCTGTATCCATAAAATGGAGAGATGAAACCACCAAAAATGCAGCTTGATAGACTATCAAAAGTGTACATACAGTTCCCGTTTAAAAGCAGATATTATTTCAGTTTCTTATTCATATTTATTCTTTCCCTTTGGGTAAAATTAGATAAATTAGATTCTATATCTCTTGGCATCCTAAGACTTGACAGAGAAAATTATTCATTGCAGCAGAATGTGTAGTTAAGTCAAAAGAATTTCTGCTTACGTAGTAGATAACTTTCTTTTACCTGAAGAAAGAAAGGCTACCCAAAAGTACATGCTGTTCCCTCTGATTTTTCAGCTACTGATCCCTAATACAGCTGTATATGAAGACCTGAAGTATATGAAGATTCTATAAAACAAATGAACTCAAAGCAGTAGTAAGCTCCGAAATTCCATTATTCCCTTTTGGAAGGGCTCAGATACAGAGTAGGAAGCTGGCTTCTTACCATCCAAAGATCACACTATACTAAACTAATTAAGGAAACATTCAATTCTGCCTGATTTAGCTCACACTATCTTATTCTGGCTGTGACCTCACTGTGAACATCACTTCTAATCTGCAATATGTTGTGCTTATACTTTCACAAAGTGACTTTATGTAAACAGGGAGATGGGTTGAATATGAGTACCTGTTTTCTGATCTGTGCCTTCCCTGCCCCTGTTACTTCCAGCTAAAATCCAATTTTCCTTTCTGTGGCACTAATGCTGCCCAGCCTCCTCCTCCAGAGCTGCTGTCTGTTTGTCTGGGCTGGTGGCAGCACCTTGTACTTCACCAAGATCTGGGCCTGTCCCAAGGATCTGGGCAGTAAATGCACAGTGAATGACTGAAACACTCAGTAATTGTGAAATGCTGGGTCTGCCAGCCCTTCCCTGTGTGGGGCTGCTAATTTAGCAACCTCCCAATTCTCACAGAAACAGTATCTTTGTAATCTTTAATCCTGTCTAATTTAGGAGCAAGACAGAGACGGACTGAACTAAGATGATTTACCAGCAGTGAATTCATACAAGCCTTTTTGGCACACTATAAGTGTGTTTCCAAACATTCATTTTCTATGACATAATATGTGCATGACTAAAATTCACAAAGATGCCACTCTTGACAAAAAAATTCAGTGTCAGTAAGCAGAAACAGTTTATCCCTCTCTGAAAAACAACAACATGGGGAACAAATAGTGATATTTTTCCTGCTAAACTGGTAGTATTGAAGCAAACACCCATGCCACCAAAGGCAAGGAAACCTTGTCCAAATCAAAGATCTCAATGCTAAGGATGTACAAACTTGAAACTTTCAAGATGCAAAATTTGTAACAAGAAATTTCACAGATGTTGGTTATTAGAGCTGCTTGAAAGAACAAAACAGTAACAAACTAAAGAAGGAAAAAGAAAAAGAGAAAGAAGAAGCAGCAACCATTAATCCAGAATACATCAGTTTGATTAAAAAAAAAAAGCACTTATCCTAGCATAAGAGAATTCATTATTATGCCTTCTACTTTAAGGTAAGATTTCTTGAGCAAGAAGATGTCTTTTCTTCTCCCTCATTCTTCAGTGGGAGACATGGCACTTGAATATCCCTTATTATATTTCTATTTTAAGAATTAGTGGTTTCTTGTGTATATGCAGATGAAAAAACCTAAATCTGTTTAGGTCTTCTTACATGGTTTATTATGTATGATTCACAATGTTCCTGTTAGCACTGAGAAGTGTGTCAGGTTAATAATTAGATCACAACTCTTTTCAGTGACATTGGTGAACAACAAACATGTATCTAGAAAGCTCAGGATCCCAAAGACCTCAGCCTGTTAAGGAATGCTTACGTGCCAATTTTACCTGAAATTTCAGCACAGGAGGAGCACAATGCAAATTATTCCCTTCTGGGAAGCAATGATCTGTGCAAATGGATGCTGCTGGACAGAAAATGGGCTCAAACACTTTCATTTATTTGATCTTGTGCCTTAAAGAGCCTTTGAAATTTAATTTTCATAAATTTATTTTTGCAAATAATTAAGCTCTTTTTAGTGATCTGCTTCCTAGAGAAAGTAATTTAAGTTTTTGGAACATCACTTAGATTAAAGAAAAGCTCATCATGTAAATAATCCATAGAAGTAATCAATTTTTCTGGAAAGACTAGGCAGTGTTAAGATTACACTTAACATGTATGAGGGTGCTGTTTGTCATCTAGAACCTATAAAGACATTTCCCTTTTTATGGTAGTATCACCATCATACACTTTTTAATGTATAACAGAAACCATCAGTTCTCCCCTTCCATGCTCTAATACCATTATTAGCCCTCTCCCCCTCTGCTATGTATGATCATTTTGTGTTCAGGTGTCGATGTTCCTACAATGTGCTCTGGGCCCAAATAACCCTTCTATGCACTTCTGCAGGAAACAGAAATTTGGAAAGTCTCTCCAAGGTCAAACTACCTGTCCTGCCTAAACAAGGGTCAGTTCTGTTCTGAGCCACTGATTTAAAAACTTCCAGTGACAATGTAACCACAGAAAATGCTCTGGAAGCGTGCTCATGCTAATATTTGTGCCTCAATAAGGCCATTTCATAAGTTGTTTTTAAATATAAGAGTTAAAAATCTTGCCTTAATTTCAGAGATGCATGCCTGGAAGTGCTTCCATTTAATGGACTCCATTTGAGTCTGCTTAGTGACCTACCTGAGTTAAATATTTTTGGAAAATAAAGGGAGTAACATGTACTGGACATAAACTCTAAAAAATGAGGTTACTCTTCCCTTCCCCAGCCTCTTAGGAGGAACTGGGTAAGACAAGTGCCACCTAAGGTAAACATACTGATCAAATCTTCATGGATTTCAGGTAAGACCTCCAATATTTGTGCTCTGTGCAAGAAAACACAGAGCGTGACAGATGGTTTGCTTGCCTATCTACAAACACCACTAGAGTTGTCTAAACATCCTACAGAGGTCTAGCTTCTAGCCCCAAACTAATATTATACATGATAATATTATATCCTAGGGATTCTGGGACTTCCCAAAACATTACTGCATAAGAAGAGACAGAAAATTAATCTCTGCCATAATCTCATGAAGGGTGAGCTGAGGTTGACTGTTTCCCAATGGAGATAAGAGAGCAAGAACCCATCTGACACAGCCTGCAGAGCTGGGTGTGCCACAGCTGCTCTGGCTGGCCCATTCAGCTGCTGAACTGCATTTGTTCCATACCTGTTTGCTGCACAGGCTGCTGCTGTTGCACCGTGCTGAAAGCAAGCACAAATCAGAACTGAGCTCAGCTCTGCCATTTTGTATTTCTGATTTAAAACTTGTATTTATGTACTTCACCCATTAACTGGAAGCTATGCCTGTAGCTGGAACTATAAATCACCAGTACACTAGAAATGTGAAGAAATCTAGTTGTAAAAGTGCAGAGAGGAAGTGCCGAAATAAAGTAAGTTGGCAGAAAATAATATAGCAAATCTCATTAACACATTGTGGAACAACCTTGTAAGTTAAAAAAGACAGATATTTAAAGCATGTTTAATTGACATGCAATTTTTCAGTATATACCAAGGAAAAGTTTATGGTATAAAAGTACTGACAACTGGAAGTTATCTACAGAATTTTATAAGAAAGTACTTGCAGATGGAAATGTAAATTACATTTCAGACAAAACAGCCAGTGCAATAAAAGTGGCTTTTAATAAAACATGAATGCAGTTGGGTTTTGCCAGTTAGTTTAAGAAAAAACATAATTATTCTTTTTCTAGCTAATATGTATCACTGAACAACTGCACTTTGCTATTATACATTGCAATTATTTTGATTAGTTATATTTTTGTTTTAAAAATGTTTTATTAATTAGATTCTTTTGAAATCAAGATCTATGTTTCTTTCAGCTACACATTATGACCTAAAAGTATAAAGACAGTTTTTGCAGAATTGCTCTTACATATCCTTGAAGGGAAGATTAAAACAAATTACTGAGCTCATTTCTTTGAACATCCAAAATATCACTAATCACCCCACAACATCCAAAGCATCAGTTGTCAGATAATGTTTAATCAAGATTATTTTGGTAAAAGAGACTAACTTGAATCTCGTTAGGAAAAGGTGTCAGACAAAATATATTTTCAGATTACACAAACCATTCCAACTTTTGCAGACAAACCCCAAGCAGGTATCAGGTTTTCATGCTGTCTTTGTGCCTGGAAATGTGAACAAGGTGCAATAAAAGACTATGGAGAGCATACAACAAACTCATACCTCCATATTGCAGAGAAACACATTCACATGCCTAAAGTCAGCAAATAACAAGGTCTCTGGAATTATGTGAGCACTTAACAGACATGCATTCTTAATAGTAAGATTAAAAAGGTCACTTGTTCTCTGTCATGATTAGCAATATAATACCAACCCTCAGAGGATAGAGTTTCTCAGCCTACGAGAATTCAGCTTGAAGAAATAAATGTGATACTGAATTTGAGAAAGACTAAAAGCCTGGCAAACAAATTGCTAAAGGACAAGATAAGTCTGATACTCGACTGTTTTGGTTCAAAGGTGATTCAGGATGGCATATGAAAAGCAATCTAGGCTACAAATGTTACTTTTGTGCAGCAAATTAAACAAGCTCATCACCATTCAAAGTATTGCAGTGAAACACAACATTTTAAAAAAATATTCCATCTGTATATTTGATCAATTGAGGAATTCTGTACAGTGGGGTTTTCTGAGACACTGAATTCAAGACAGTGAAGACATTTCTACGACAGTGAATTCAAAGTGAAGTGCATTTCTCCTAGATACAGCAGCCAAGCAGATCAAATGTCTTTCTTAAGTATTTTTTAAGGGTACAAGCTGATAAAAAAAAACCCCTCTCAATCTCTATGTCTTACTGCCTGTGTTCCAGCAAAAATTGGATTGCACAAAAACTTGCTTTGAATTGATTGAAAGTGACACTGGAAATAACAAGTAAAGGTAAGGCAGGATCAAGGTGAAAAGGAAACCTCACCTATGAAAAAAGCCTTTTGCAGATTTGTCTACGACAGCAAGAAGTAAAGATCATGCACTGGATTCTTCTTGATTGATCACAAGAGAATCAAGTGAAATAACAGTACAGATGTAAGAAGTGATGCCACCCAACTTTGAACACAATAATAAATACTTTTATACAATATAAAAAATACAATCTTTTTTTTTGGTTTTTAAAGAATTTCTTGCCCAATGTGTTCACCCCATTCTGAGGCAGAACTTCAACCTAAAGATAAATTTTGAAATTTGCATATATTTATTATAAGCAACATTACTTTTTATTATTTCTAGACTTTAAATTTGAATCATTAAACTTCATTTCTATCATGCTGGAGAAATCATATTCACTTCTCTATCATCTCTCGCTTTTGCAATCATTAAAAAGCCACCATAAGATAAGGAGAAATGATTATTTCAAAAGCCACAGAACATAGGGAAAAGACAATAAATAGTTTTAGTTTTGTAACTCTTGGCAAGAGGATATGACAGGGAGATTAGCCCTTCAAAAAACCTGCATTAATAAGATTGCTGTTGTTTCCTCTTTTCTTATTTTTCTCCCCAAACTTTCATTATCCTCAAATAGAAAGAAAACCTTAACAATTTGAAGCTCTATTCATATTTAAACTATCTGTACTACAAAGTTTCAAAAGGCAAAGTGGTTAGCATAGTGCAAAATAAAAGTAAACTAAGAGTTTAAAATAGAGGATATTCTTATATCAACTCATAATCTACTTGCTATGGCACTGGTATTAAAAATATACTGTACTACTCTGGATACTCCTTTCACTGAAAAACTTTGATGGCTGAATACAAATCTGTTACTGCATCTGCTGCTACACATTTTTTTTTACTTTGCTTTATATCAAAACACTTGAATGACACTTGTTTATCTGAAAAATATTCCAGACTTCCACTATTAATAGTCCTACTGCAGTGACAGAACTTCCCCACATCCAGACTCCTGAATCCCAGAGTCTTTAGGTTAACGATGTTCACTGCAGAGAACTAAACAATGAAAACCACGAAACAAACAGGAAGGTTACAACCAGAGCACTGCATTATGAAATGATATTCTGATGCAATTTTGTAGGTTTTGTTTTATAGACGGAAATAAACAAAGGAAAAAAATGGTCAAGGGAACAACTTATTCATGGTCTTTTATCACGCAGTTTGCTGAATGAAAATGGTTCAGGATCTAAAGACAAGCTAAATTCTTGCACAATATTTCAGCAGTGTTACTGCTGAGCAAAATCCCAGTGAAGCACAAAGTCAGGAGAATGCTTTACCTTCCCCCACTCCCCAGATCTAAAAGAAGATGGAGAGTTTAGTTTTGATTTTATTATGATACAGAGAAAGTTGATTCTATTAAAAATTAAAGATTTTGTTTCATCTAAAACTGTCCAGCACTTTCCAGGCTCACTCAATACACAAGAAAAAGTTAAACATGGCTCAACAAGAAAGGAAAAAAAAAAGGCACAGAGATGCCCCCATTGATCACTACTTTGCCCACAAATTTGGGATAGTTCCCAACCACAGTAGCCCATGAGCCCCTTTCCTCTGCAGCTGCCTGGTCTGGGGTATCACCACGTGCATTAAGCACAGCACCCTCTTCCCTGGGTATAGTGGGAGGCAAATTGTTTTCATCATTCAGTAACAGCAACAGTAGGAAGTAAAGCTCTGCAAAGCAGCTTTGACTTAGAGGAGAATTAAGACATTAGTGTAAATCTGTTCCTGTGACTTTACATAAATGTATGTTTTTCTTTAAGTTATGTAAAGAAGACTTGTTCATGCACATGACAAAATCCCTGGAGCCTGTTCTGTGAAAATTTCTGTATATTCTTTTTTTTATGCCAAGTCTACTTTTATACATGCACACACGGAATGGGAATGCACACATCACATGCTAGAAGCAAGCAAAGAGCATTGTGAGAAACAGAAAACCTGCAAGTTAATTAATAATCAATTTATAATCTCTCTCAATGTACTATTTTATTTTTTTTTATAAAAGCAGATGTTCAAGTATAGTACTTACTAAAATCCCAGTTTCTACCTATAATACAGTGATGTCCTTGGTTACATGACCACAACCAAGACCTTAGATGTAAAAAAAAAACATATGGAAGCACTAAGATAGATGTTATAAATTAATTCAGGTTGGTTGTAGATTAAGGCTAAACCAGATTTTTACATGCAAAATACCTGAAAAATTATTTTACAACACTATAATTTGGCAATTACAAACAGAACCCAAGAAAATAAAATCCTAAGCATCTGCTAAAACAGGATCTGGTCTACCATATAGGAATGTTTGATTAGCCTTTTCGCCTGACAATTTTTAATCCTAATACTTTTGGAGGTTTAAGGCATTAATAGAACAACTTGTTATTGTTATTTCTGTTTTGATCCTTTAACAGAGAATAATATCTGTGTTAACATAAATTCAAGCAATGTGAGATGCATGGAATGTTTTTACCAATGAAGTAATTTTCATTAATAGGCCATGCTGGCATAACACAGTAAGAATGAAAGAGAAGTTAGCAGCTAATATTGGGCTCATACATAAACTTTAAACTAGACTGAATTAAGAAAGTAATATTTACTCAGTAGCATTTTTAAATTATTTCTTTTTCCTGTCAACAGACCAAATTTCTTGATTTTTACAGTATATTTATGTAAACAAATAGACATTTTCCTACCACTGGTTTCCCTGATTCATACCATATATTTAAGAAGCCATCATTTTCCAGTGAAGGAAAAAATGGTAATTTATTAACACTGTTTCATGAAAATACAGGCTGCATTTTTAAGGGAACAAAATTATTAACATAATAAATGACTATTCAAGCTCATTGTGAATAAACCCACAGCTAACTACTTGAATATCTTGATCCAAAATGCTATTTAAAGGCCTGTGCTTATTTCCAGCTGACTGTGATTTTGTATGGAAATAGCTCCTACAAGTGAGGTTGAAATAAAGTTCTGTAAGTAATACTTCTAAGATACAATGCATTCTGTGTCTTATTGGCTCTAGAAAATCATGTTAAGAACACAGTTTGTTTGTAAGTGAAAATTTTACAATGAAACAAAATCTGATTTTTCTTCATGATAAGCAATTCTTTTGACTTTCAATGTAAGCTGGTTGAGATTAGGATATGTTTGTAGTCACTTAGAAAAACATCATGTAAATCCCACTCCTCTTTTTTTCCATATGAAAAGTTCATCTCACTTTGTATATATCTTTTCCAGTGAACCTCATCAGCTTTTAAAAATAATGGGAAATGCACTATAACAAAAGCAAACATATTTCAAAATTTGAAATCTATTCAAATGACATTTGTAGAACATAGGCCTTAAGCGGCTTTGAAAAGAGAGGTAATTAAAGAAGGAAAAGTGGAAATTGTTTGTGCAGGTTTCTGTTTACTAGCAAGACACCAAATTTTTTAATTTTCCTTGCCTCCTCATCAACAGTTCAGTTGTTAACCTGTCCATCAGAAAAAGAGGGAATTATTATGAAGCCCACATTCTTCCATTCCCTCCCCCCTCTGGCAGGTTATCATCTCGCACTGTTAAAGTTAACATCACTTCTATACGTTTCTATAGTGTCCCAAAGCCTGTTTATTCTCATGAAAAAGCAAGGTGACAGTCCAAGCTGAGAGCTCCCCCTTTGCAGTTTCTGCCCCTGACCCCGCAGCTCGGCTCTGCAGCATGGCCACGTCCCAGCTTCTCTGTCAGCCACCACATCAGGGCAGTCTGCCCACACTGCCTTCTGCTTTGCCAATTCAGCCATCAGGTTCTGCCATCACAAAATTGAGGAACAGATCTCTTGCACTCACACTTCAACATGATATCAAAGACTCAATAAAATTTGCCTGAGGCAGTTTTTGGGTTTAGTTTTCGAAATCTCCTGTGTGTCCCAAACTCTAATCCCAGTGCTCAGGGCAGCGTGCTAAGTCAGCTCCCATGTTTTACAGCTAACCTTTGTTAAGCCCTTACAGTGGTTTCCCACATTGAAGAACTAGAAAGGCAGGTGCAGTGTAAAACTTTGCTATAAATCCATTTGAATGCACATTAGATTTTATATGAGCCAATATGCTCACCAAATCTGTGACTGAGAAAATCTATCACCTTTCCTGCAGGTCAGAGGAGTCTTCCCAAGGCTATATTTGGCTGACAGCTGAGTCTGTCCCTTTACCTGAACGTACATCTCCTGAATAAAGGCAGGCAGTAACAACTTCTCTCTCTCTCTGACGTTTGGGCCATAGCTCTTGCATGGTCCAAAAAGCCTCCCCTGTAATGCAAATCTTGAGTGAGGTCACCTGATCAGTTTTCAGGTGATTTAGAATACTGTGGTAAAATCTAGGAGAGTCCAGGTATGATTCCCATAGGAGAGGTGAGCATACAGATAAATTTTCATCAGGAAGGGAGGTGTTCTTCAATTGGTCAAATGAAATAATTAATTTTTCAAGAGAAAATAAAATCCATCTTAGAGTTAAAAATGTAAAGGTAGGGAAGTAGGAATGCACCTGGATTTCTGCTTTGTTAGATGTTTGCTGTGGAAACAATCTGCTCAATTTTAACGAGAGTTGACATCACTGAGAAAATTCCCTGCCATCATTTCACAACTAGTTTTTTTTGCTGTTTTTTTGAGCTATATTTTTAAATACTGAGTTAAAATTTTTAAGTTCCTAACTTTCTAAGTAATTATAAAGGAAGAAGGAAATTCCTCGAAGTAGTAACACTGAGGAGCTGTAATTGGGTTATGGAGATATCTTATTATCTATGCTGCCTTTTTTTTCCCCTTTTTTTTCCTTTAATTTCAGAATGGCAAGTTTCAGTGCTGTTGAATGCCAGCCAAAAATTCAAGGTGGTATGAAACATTTAAATACATTACTTTTTAACAATGCCGAGAAACAGAATGGCACTGTTTTAATAGCCATATGTCATAAAGACTATTTTTATTTAGGAAAATCTATTTTAATTTAAATATCATAAGCCCATGAGCTATAACAAACAATATTTTTTTTCCATGTGCTTGGAATTATTGCAAAGAAAACTTACTTCTCCTCCCCCTCCTTTAGAAGTCTGAATATACATGTGTGTTTATGAGCGTGTGTCTGTTTACGGTGATGGAAGGAAACCACTAAACTCCATTAGTTAATGCAATGGCAAAATACCAAAAAGGAGGTCTTCCCCTGGGGTTGCTTTTTATCCCATGTCTTTCACTAGTCCATTTTCCATATAATCCCCTTGCAACAGCTCTCCACAGCAAGCTGCTAGTGGTAACAGCATCAACCCAGATGAAGTGGAAAGTTGCTATAATTTCTTTCATCTGCGCTTTTCACAAATTCATGTGCTGAAGGAAAGTTCCCCCTACCAGGTGCTAAGATATGGAAATGTGTGTGCATTTGTGAGCACTGACCTGGGCTGGGCACTGGAAGGAGAATTACAGGCTCCCTTCTAAGTCCTTGAGCAGAATCACTCACAATTCACTTGGCAGACCATATTTCTCCTGCATCTTTTCCAGTGTAGAACACCAAGGAAACAAGTGTGTGTGTGTGGGTCCTGCTAGGTTTTTGAAATTTTCATTTAATTATTCATCAAAGTCTGCAAACAGCTATCAATAGTGAAATTGGCATTTAACTTCTCAGAATCTTTTAAAATTTCTTTGCAATATAGAATGTAGGAGTTCAAGGGCCAATTTATAGTTACTTCAGGTACTCATAACATGATTATACACATCTGATACTTTACAGGACTTCAGTGCTAAATTGCAGATGGCAAACATTGCTCACATTGGACTGTGTTGTGAGATACAAAGGGTCACAGTGAAAGAAATAGAATTTTGAAAAAAATCAGGCTTTTCCATAACCATTAAACACAAACAAAATCCATTATATGCTCACCAACACTCGAAGCAAACAGAAAGCAACCCTATATGCTTAAAATGGAATTTCCTTTTCTAAAGAGGTTTTACAAATAAATTAGCCTGGCCCTTGAACTAGTAAGAATAATATATGCAACTAAAGTCATCAAGCAATTTAGAAAAGTCTGAGTGGAAACGATGTAATTCATGCTAAAGAAAACAAAGTTTTTAATAAACCAGCAATGAAACCTAATATAATCAATCATCTGCTGTTTTAGAGAATTCCACTAAAATTCACATGTATTTCTATTTTCAGAGTTGAGATATAGTCTAAACCAAGAATTTTATACTAGCAAAATTACATTTTCAGTAAAAAACAGAAAAACAACAAAAAAACCCCACAATAATATGTCCAACCTTTATATTCTAATTCACTTTGCTTCACAATGGTACACTGATGATGAGAAACAAAGCAGAGTCCTTAGGCAAGAATCTACTTTGTCTTTAAAATTGCCTTAGAATTCTACTTAAGACAGGCAGCTTTCAGGAAGGAGGACATCTGAGAACATGAAGGCCTCTTCACCCTTGTTACCCACTCACTCTGGGGCTCGGGACAACTCATGAAATTCTTTTTCTCTACCAAGTGTGGAGGTGTCCAAGGCTCAGTGGGGCACCCTGCAAAGATCTCCTCTCCCCAAGAGCTCCTGGTGCAATGTCTCGAGCAGAGGAGAAGCCCGTGGTTGCCACAGCACTGGGGTGTGTGCCAGATGTGCAGTCTGGCTGTGGGAGCAGAGGAGTCCCGAATTCCCAGCGGCACCTGAGGCTCACAGCCCTTTCCCATTGTCATTGTCCAAGCAGGCAATTATCATTTATGCCCCAAACAGAACAACTTGGTACAGCCCTTGTCTGCTAAAAGGATATCTTCCTAATCTCTCTGTATCCAGTCTGGTGCTGTTTACATAAAACTTCAGAATTATTATTAAACATAAACTAAAGTTGCTCTTCTAAACCAAACATCTTTGAACTTCAGTCAGGCCTCCTCAAACAAATAAGCTGTTTTGAGAATTATTTCCAGGGCGATGCCTGTTGCCATAGAGATGACATTAAGTGAAAAGGACAAAAAATATAGAGGGTGATAAACTGCATAGTTGGATGACACACTTGACTTCCAAGTCTGTGTTCAAATAAGGCATACATGCCAAGATTTTTTATGAAAGACAAAATTAAAATGTATCACTATCAAGCTGTAACTGACAAGGTATTGTGTGGCGGCTGTTAACATAATGCTCCATATATTTATTGTTTGTCATTTTTCTGGCCCTGATAAAGGTCTTTTAGAGCTGTAAATCATACCATTAAATCTGCCACTAGGAACAGAGGCTGTTTGGAGAATGAAAAGAAAAGACGAAACTGAATCACTACTTACAGGTTTCTGCTTCATGACAGACCTTAACTATCACATCAGAGATGACATTTATTCTTTGAATTTGGCACATTTTCAAACACTACACTGTTGGCTTATGACCTAACTTAAGAAAAAAATTCTCTTGAGGAGTAGGCTGTTTACCATGGTGATGTGTTGTACAGACCCGATATTCAGTTAAGTACGGTTTAATACAACATGAACTTATTCAAAGGTTTAAAAATATTGGTTCACTCATAACAAGCATTTCTACCTAAAAAAATTAGCTTTCTACCCACATCCTATTTATGAAGGGTCTACAATATTTTTGTGTGAAGGGTCTACAACATTATCATGATGATCTTGATTGGTATTAGTTGCAAAAAATGCGATAAATCATCTGCTTATGTTCCTGCCTGGATATTTTGATCAACACCTTCTAAACACAGGCTTAGAGACACCTAAACCTGACACCATTCAGGAGTAATGCAAAGTGATACAAATACTGATAGACATCAGATGGGAAAAATATGATGTACTTCACACAGTGGAAAATACTTTCTTAATACTCTCAGTATAGAAACTGCTTTATTAATGTAGACCACCAGAAGGATCATAATCCACATCACCCAGGCACAACATCCTGTCTCACCACTGCCCATACCAAAGGAGAGAGGTGAAATAACCAGAGAAACACAAAACCCCAAACACTGACAACAACAACAACAAACTTTATAAAACACAGCACAGATTCTTAGAACTTGTCAGGGTTACTTCTAAGACACACTTCAGAAACTGGGAGTAAGCAAAGAGACTGTCTACAGCACCAGCCCATTAAAGGGCAGTTTTTGTCAGTACAGGACTTCAGTTAAATTAACAGCAGAAATATTACTGTATTGTAATTGTCAACACAATTGTATTTGGTAAAAGGTGCAGCAGAAGAAGGTCAGACCTGGAGAACAGACAGAGAACATTCAAATCTCTGATATAAGCACAGGCACAGAATGTATGGCTGCATTTAGAGCCAGCCCACCAAAGGAGACAATTCTGCAGACAGTAGACAGGTAAAAGTCCTCTTTCATGTCAGGAAATCCTCATTTGGGTGGGTACAAGAGTTGTCTTTCACATTTGGGTCGGTATATTTGTAGCCATCCAAAACAGCATCTTTTACAAACACATATATTTTCAAAACACTTGCTAAGATTCCACTTGTTTTCATTGTTTCCCATTAAAGATTTACTCTGAATTTCTGAAAGAAAAGTACATGATATCCACACAATGCATAGAGCAAGAACACAGAGAAGCCCAAGTCAAAGATGAAGTAGTGTCTGGGTATAGCAAACATTGATAATGATCAGAACAAAACATATAATCAATTAATGTAATTCTGCCTGCAGTTTATTCTAAAATCCCCACAGAAAGTTATTACTAAAATCCCAGTTACTAAAATCCCAGTTTTAATCTTGCTGAAAACAAAATTTTTAATTAACGCAATGTCAGTTATTGAAAATTGAACTAAGAGGATGTCTCTGATATTGAACATGCTGCCAAAATGCTGCATGGGTGAATAGAAGAACTGCTGCAGGCAGAGCAGGACAGGCAGCTGTGTGCTTAGAAATCAGAATATTTTTTAACATCTGACTATAACAAGGTACCCTTTATGGCCTACTTCTATTAATGAAACTTTATAAATTTTTTATTGCATTTGACAGTTAAAATTAAACAAATAAACAGCCTGTTGCAGCATGAAACCACCTGATTTTATCCCCCTTGTGAATCAATGACCTTCTCTAAATAAGCAGAAGGTTAAGAAGGTGTAGATTACATAACAGAGTATCTCAGGGTCATTTGTTTGCACACAAAATTGAATGTTCATATTTCATTCAAATTCTCTTTAGAGAAAAAAATTTTCTTCATAGTACAATATTCAGTAGTTTTCAATGAATTGGTGAAATATGATAACTCAATCACCTGCACTTCCTTTACTTTCCCAGGCTGTTAGAAAAGATCTTTATTTCTGTGAGTCCTTTAAATTCCTTTGGAATATAATCCTAGAGTCAGCTTAAGTGTAATTAATACTAAGGTTTTATTTTTAACAGAAGCAATGAGGGGAAAACATGGCTATTAAAAAATTTCTGCTGGTGTTTTTATGTATATTTTTCCCAGACTTTTTTCCTGTTTTAGCAAAGTAAGTGCCTTTTATTGCCAGACTAAAATATACCTGAGAGCTGTGCATAGAAGAGTTTGGAGGGATATATATTACTAAAAATATACCTGAACTCTGAGAAAATCTAATTTATTCAAATAATTAGAGAATTTAATGATAAATGTACCTAAAGAAAGGTACAGGGTAACACCTGAATCTCAGCAGAGACACAGCAGCACTGTGAGGGTTTTGCCCTGTCCATTCCCTGGCCATTTATTCCAAACAGCACTATAATGATTATTCTAGAAAATAGCACTTCAACATTGATGAACAGGACTGAACTAATCAAAGGCAAAATCTCTTCCAAACAAAAAACCTACAGAAAAGAAACTGCAGCTTTTAGGGAATGGAGTTTTGTCGCTCACTTGTTAGGGATGACATTGTTACTGAATTCTGCCACCTTATTACATTTAAAATATTATATAACTTGAAGATACATTGACAGATTTTAATGTAAGTGACCTGCATTTACTTAAAGTTGATAAATAGCAATGATTGTTACAAAGGAAAAACCCTAAAATTATAACTGGAATTAAATAATCCTGGCCTAGATGTATCATCCTGACCATTTTGTGAACAAAGTATCTTCCTAGTTAGAAGATATTAGTGAGAGAATATACACATTTATTTAGTGTTTTAAGACAAATGCTATTTTGAATGAAATTCAATTTTCTACAAGTCTTGGCAAAACATCTACATTAATCCTGAGTTCCACTTAAACTCTCATCTTGAAATAAATTACTGCAAATGAAATTTATTTTAACTAAACTTTTAAACAACATATAAAATTAATAATAATTAAAATTGCAAATAAATTTCCTTTGCTGTAGATCTGAAAGGGGCCAGTAATTCCAAAAAGCTTCTGAAATCTCACCTCTTTTGTAGTCTAATTGGTTACATCAGTAAACTGCAGGGTGAGTGCTTTAAAAGGATGCAGAACAGGAATAGAAACACAGCTTTATGGGAAGTGAGGTGTGAGGCCATTAAATGCATTCACAATACCAGAATGTTTTTAATCCTACTGACCAATTAAGTAAAAGGCACCTTGGAGCAAGTAAATATAATGTTAGAGCAAGTAAATATAACAGCCTTGTTGCTGACTGTAATAACAGACATGGCCAACATGATAAAATGTGGGCATTAATTGTTAATTAACTTGATGAAAATATTTCTTTAGTGAGAAATTCTTGAACTCTTCTCCAAGTCACATTAGAGGAATGAAAAAGAATGAGCAGACCAGTCCAAAACAATCTGAATATTAATTTTTAAAATCTCAGTCAAACCAAAGTAGTGGATTTATTTCAAGGAAAACTACATTGTTAACTTCACAGTCTATTCTGAACAACACGATCCTTTACTTTGAATACTATGTGACCCTATTTCCTACTAAAACTATAAATTACACTAACTTAGACTCATTATTTAAATGTCAAAAATTCCAGAGCTTACCTACAAAATTGATGCCATTCACTGGGTCGATCAAAAGCATTGTAAGTACATTTAACTTGGTTGAAATACCTACCTTGTTCATGCCCATTTTAAAGAGCATTTCTTGTCACTAATTAAACTTCCTACAGTATTTCTATGTTCTTAATTTAACTATGTGAATTAATTAGATCTCAGCTCTACTCCCACATTCCTTTAATATGACTTCCTCTCCCATCAGCTGCTCCACATGGAAAGAGAAAGAATATGTACTTGGCTTTGTAGAGCAGTATGAGATATATTAACAGAAAATACTACAGAATATCTGCTTATATTCAAAAATAAAATTTAGCTTTAGTGACTAAATAAAATACTTGTTAAATAAGGTTAAGCCATTTGTGGTAGCTTTAAAAATCAGAAACAGCAAAACAGCACATTTGGGATATGTAAACATCAAACTCAGAGTATAAATGAAGCCTAACAAGCTTCCAAAGATGCTTATGGAATAGAGACTAGGCCTAGTTTACATAATATCAACTGCCTAGTGAGTTTGTTTTTAAGATGAGACTTAACTCAGGAATTTGACTGAACAAACAGCAAGGGATTCCCTTCAGAGATGAACTATGAAATAATTTGCTTTGCATTGTTCAATTACCTAAATACAGTTACTGTGTAATTGATCAGTATGAGACATGTTTGCATAAACCTGAGAGGGATCAATTTCAAACATCAACCCTGATAACTCCAAACTTCGTGATGTGACACAGTCAAAAAATTTAACTTTAAACTTTTAACCTCACCACCTCAGTAGTCATAGTGTTCTAGCTCTGCTATTTAACAGCTATTTGAATAAGGGAATAAATATTTATTGTCCCGTGTATAAGTGGAACATATAATTGTGACTTACAGCCTTAAACTAGAAATTGATTACATATGCTCTTCACCAAGTTTGCAGCTATTAATACAAGACATCTTAATAATGATAAACATTAATTTAAATTCATACATGAACAGTGAGTATATGGCTTTTGGGGTTTGGGCACTTAAACAAAACTTTTCTCCATAACTGATTGAATGACATTGTATTGGCCATATGACAAGTCCCTGATTAACTCATGTTGAATATCTTAAAGTCTTTATCTGAAAGACATTGGGTAGTGGAGAGATGTAGGAAAATACAAGAGAAAACCAAACAAAATGAAATCTAATCAATTTCTTTCCATTATCATATTGGTTTGTTGTGATTGCTTGCACTATAGGTTATTAAAGGTTTTCTACTTTTGATCTAGTTCAATAAAAAGGATTCCCCCCCAGACTTCCACACAGAAAGGCTACCAGAAGTACAAGTTTGTGGTTTGATGGACAATATGACCATTAGTCCAAACTAGCCCAAAGGCACAGCCTAAAGCAGGAGACAGCAGACTGCTCAGAGCAGCCGGCCTCCCTTTAAGATTTGAAACCCTGACGGCTGTAGAATGCTGAGCAGATACCACCTCTGTTCTTAGTGTAAACCTAGCCTGAAACAGGATATGAAATAGGTCAAAACAAGTAACTTATTTGATAGTTTAAATGATACACAGCTGTATTAATTCTCACATAAGTGAATTTTAACAAAATTTTCACTTGAATTGATGACCAGAACTGACAAATATAATGAAGTACAATGTTTTCATTTTATACATACTTCATGAAAGATCTGGTATGCACCTATAAATATGAAAAATTTTAACTTATGAGAATATCCCTACGGACATTTAATAAAACTATTCACTTTGTAAAAATCTTTCAGATTTTGCAGTATAGATAGAACTGTAGACCAGCTACCTGAGAAAAGTGTTAATGCAAGAGAAAGTATTATGGCCATGTCTATAGACAGTACAAATTTAGAAACTTCTAAAGCTAATAAAAGAACAACTATAATTCTGTTTTTCAGAACTTGTTGTATTACTTAGTAATGTTTCACAGGACTAAATATCAAATTGTGTAATAAGTGAAATGCTTTTAAGGTGAAATCACAAACGGTGCTCACTGCCTGCTTAGTTATGCTTAGATTTGTGTCTCTTGCCATCAATAGGAACAATACACATGCAGTTTTTCTCAGAAGAGAGGAAAAATTATACATTTGAAGGAAATGTCCTGGATCACCACTGCCTTTTGAACTGGTCTTTGGCCATCAAGACCATTAAATAGTAATGTTAAAGCCTGCTGGAGACTGGAACTTCCAGGTCCACGCTCTGTCTCATATCAAACACAGATAAGTAGTCCCCTGTAATTTTTATGACTATGGTGTCAAAAGTCTTCCATTCAAATTGCAATAAATATTGCAATGAAGTCTGGAAGCAGAACCATTTGTACTTGCTTGGGGCTGAGAATTAAGATAGCCTGTTTCCAGTTAGACAGTCATTAGAGAGATCTAACGTCCATGCTAAATGGCTTCCTGCTCTGAGTACTTAAAACTAGTTTTAGTAAAATTGGCTTCCTGAATATTTTCTTATATCTTCACCACTATACAAATTTGAATTTAACACTCTTTTCTTTAATCATGGGTTCTTCACAGACTGTGGCCATAGTAAGTAGCTCACTTCAAATGAATCATGAGTCCCATTCTGCAGGTAGCTCTCTATACTCACATATTTTTATGTTAATCCAAAGAACCTTATATCAATATACAGCACAATACAGAAATGTGCTGCTAAAGCTTTGGGGAACCAAAATGTGGTATATCCTTCTTTCACTAAAATACAATGGTGCAGGGGTTTTTTTTCCCCTTTTCAATTTCACTTATTTCAATGTGAGGAGACAAATTAACATTCTATCTGTTAACAAAACAAAATAAAAAAATTGGCCTCAAAGGGAGGCTCCATCTTCCTGTTTAAGGTCTTGTTAAAGATTTTAAGACTTTGTGTAGATATTTAACTCCCACTAAGTGCCTAAAAACTCCCATTAAGACAAACTCTGAGAAACTATTATGTGTGGGTATGAACAGAATGTCTTCAAGAAAACAGAAGCAGAGATGTGATTGTAACCAAAGCACATAGGCAGAAGTTACATATCTAAATTCATTGTGGATCTGTAAAAAAGTATCTCTTGGGAACAAAAAATGCTAGATAAAAAAAATATTATTAGAGTATTCTAAGGAATTTTTTTTAAAAACCCCTCTTATTTTAGGTAAAATACTTTGGAGAACTGATAGAGAAAAGAGAATGCATTAATCTTTAAGCTATTTAGTAGTTCGAGCAAAATTTTTTTCCTGATCTCCATCACATGGTTTGCCCATAATTTCCCATACATTTAGACTGATCTTCTGTCTTGTGGGTGCCTTGACATGTTTCAAAATTTGACCTTTCAAGATCTGCAATAATACAAATATATAATAATAAATAAATATATAATATACAATGCAATAGTAATGTTTTCTCTCATGTATTTATTTGCCTATAAAAAACATCAAACAAAGCAGATCTCACTAAACTAGGTACACCTATATAGGACACCTATGGTAATAGATTTGTTGAAGGGTTATTCCAACAACTCCTCTAGCCATGCCCAAGTTCCTAAACTAATCTGTCACAGCCTTCTAAAAAATAAATCTTAGCGTAATATTTTATGTCTGTTAAGCCAGAAAATCTGAACATGAACTTGTCATGCATATTGTCAGCTCAGAACTTTGTGCATTCATGTTTGTAGTGCTCATCCAGAGCAGTAAAAAGAAAGAAAAGGCAGCAAACAGACCTCAGTACTTATACTTCTATACTTGTTCGACTAAAGATGGTGCATCTAAATCTGTATTTGAAAGAATAAATATCCCTTTTTGTGTTCCTTTATAAGAGCTGTGAATTATTAATATCTGACATCGAACAATGATAACTGCAAATAAATGCTTAAATTAATGAAAAAGTTGAGAAAAAGGGTTTCTTTATAATAACTAATAGACATTTCCACAAAACCTTTTGATGTACTGATAATGTCTCATAGTTCTTTATGAAGCTGCATCTCCATCTTCAAATCTCAATAATTATAAAAACTGAAGAACCACTTACGGAACATTTTGTTTGGTTTGCGTCTTCCAAATTTTTTGTCCCTGTAAAATAGATGAAGTGTTCTAACTGCTGATCTGTTCTGCCAAGGCATCCTCATAAAAGGCAGTAACATAATACTACTTTGCATAAAACTGATATATTATTCAGGAAATTTTTATTGTATCTATACATGATTAGATTTACAGCATGCTAAGAATTATTGCACCCCTTAATTTCTGTCATTAGTGGTGCTTTTCCAAATATTTCTTGAATTGTTACTCCCCACCCTGTGTACATCCTTTAAACAAGAGGTGTGCATCATCCAGTAGTGAACTACAGAAGTTCCTCCTTTAGAAACTTCTAAAAAACTGTCTTATATTCACTTGAGTGTTCCAGATACAAAGTGGAAAAATACACCAACTGTGGTATCAGTGCTCTCCCATTCTGTAATTTCACGTGAGCAACAAAATTATAAAAAAGTAAAAGCTATGAACATGTTGCACAATAGCATTGCTAAATTCTTCAGAGTTGTGAGTGTTAAAGTACCAGACTGCACATACTTATTTTGAGAAAAACCTGTATCTTATATAAATACATCTATATTGAGATAGACTTATTTTGTGTACTTGTATATTTTAAAAAAATAATAAATTAATAATGGTGACAGCAAAAAGTTTGAATATTTGTCTGCTTGAAAGTATATAAATTTCTCAGGCAATCATCTTTGAGAACCAGGAAAAACAGAATAATCCCCCCTCCAAATTACTTGCAGTTATGAACCTGAAGAAAGTGGTTTAATCTGAAGAAAGGTAATATAGGTATTTTTTTGCCAGCAGATGAATTGACTTCATGAGCTCTTATTTCAGAGAAATTTCCCAGCTGTGGGATAGTCTCAGTCTTGTTAGTCATCTGTGCTGAAGATTAGACACAGTGGTACTGCACAGATTATGCTGTGCCAACCAACATGACAATTTTCTTCTAGAAAAATATTAGTCAGAGATTAAAAGACAGAACTGAAAACAGTGCCCTCACTTTAGTTTGTGATTATGTGATTTTTATTTTAGGATCTTCTCCATTTTTGCTTCTTGTAGACACATCAACTCCCATTACCAAATAGGGAGGTGCATTGACACACTCACAAAGAAGCGTTTTCTGCTCTTGTAATTATGTCAGGATGAATAAATGATGAAATTGCTCAGAGACATGAGAGTTGTAAAAGAATAAATAGGCAACTTTACTAAAAGTCCTGTGTCTAAACCAAATTTAATCCATCCCACAATTAAATGGCTTTATTCAAGAATACTTAGCCACTACACTTAAAGTTACCATAAATCCTTCTAAAATGCACATCCTACATCTGTTGGTACTTGAATGATCAGAAAGACACATTAAATTACTACCAATAAAAAATATGCTTTTTGCTAAGTGTTTAATAAAAAGACAACTTCCCAGTGTTTTGTAGACTATCTTACTTTAGTAAACTCTAATTAAAATGAGGAATATAAAATGCAGATTCTGTATTAGTAGGAGGAACTGCATAGTTTCTCACATTAACACAGTTGTACATATCTTCAACTGCCTCTAGATCTGAACTTATGATTTAGACCACTATATATAGAAACACAGGATTAGTTAGGCGAGAAAAGGCCTTTAAGATCGTCAAATCAAACCATAAATATGAAGCAGAGAAGCAGTGCAGGAAGATTATTTTATACTAACAAAGTGGAACCATGAATTGTATCATCTGAAGGAAAGTATTTCTATAGATTTTCAAGGCATTTCATTTTCTTCGCAGTTGTAGGAGGGACGATATTCCTGCTCATGGATTGGTAAGATGTCAACCATATGCATGGAATTCCAACTAAACAAAGATTTAAGACTGTAGCAACAGCAAAATTGATATGCAGAAGGCTATTTTACACAGAAAGGTAAATGATATCACTGCTCTCTCATGCCTGCCCCTTTCTAAGAGAACACAGACCACTTTTCAAGAAGAGCAAGTAGGGCAACAAGGCATCCCACTGGATATTTTATGGACTGATATGAATAGCTATGGAGTTTATGGGCATGTCCCCCCTCACAGAAAAATTATCCTTTTCAATACAGATACTGGATAGCCTTGGCTACAAGGAGACTTTTCTCCTTGTTTTGGATAAAAAATGCACCAACCAGCCGCCACAACTTACTAGGAAATATAGTCCTCATGCTAAGAATTTCCAGTGTTAACATCCAAATTTGTTAACACCAGCTCTTCAGTTTGATTTGTAAATGCTTGACAAGTAGCATACATCAAATCTGTTTACAAACAAAAGTTATCATGAATGCTAGATTTTAAAAGATTTTAGCAAGACAGATGAGCTTATTTCAAAGTCTATGGAAAAATAAAGGGTGAATGGGTCTGATCACAAAAGTAGAATTCTAACTATATTTGGACCAAATTTAGGTAAATGGGCTCTAAGAGATGAAAGTATTAGTATTTTGAAATGCATTGAAATGCTATTTCTATTCTGAAGGTCTATCCTGAAAGCTTCTTTAAGGATCCATTATAAAACCCAAGCACCTGATACATTCTGTACAGTAAAAATAATTTCCTAATCCAAAAACAACTTCCACCTGAAGGAAATATCTGCTTTAAAATTCCAATAGGTCTTATGATACTTCTTGTGAGAGTACAAATTCTTAAATAAAATAATCAAGTTGAAAGTTTATGTTGTGTTTGCATGTCAGCAACAGGCATCATTGGTTGCTGTTATAAATCAAGGACAATCAATGCTATAGTATTGCCATTAATAAAATATGAGTCAATAGGCACAAACTTTTAATATAAGCCTAATTATGAGTGTCTCTTTGCATGAAACTAAAAATATTGAAAATGTTGACATTGGAGATGTGCCCTTGAACCAAAAGCCAAGTATAAGTCAATAATCTATTATGATTTTCATTTTGCAGAAGTAGTGCCATTATTTCAAAAGGTCTCAAAAATCAATTTAGCATTTAGTATATCTGTGTAATAATGACATCCTAATTAAAAATCCCAATCTGAATAGCACAAAGGATAATGTTTAATCTCTAATCAATGAGCAATGAGAGAAGAAGCTATAGGTGCAATAACCTTTCTTAATGAGGTTTACTGTTTTTTCACAGATTACATATTCCTTCATATTTCTGATAGCCACACTTATACTTTGAAAAGGTATGCAGACACCCTCCAACTAAAACCATAAATATGACTACAAGTTATTTAGAGAAAAATAACAAAGTAGTAAAATAATCTTTTGCTGTCTATGGATTAAGCTGCCACAGTACACAGGGAACATGACTGGTATTTTTTTAACACACAGGAACTCTACATTGAAAAGTCACCTCAAAGTTAAGCTGATTGCTTTTACAACCCTATAAAAGCTATTTCTAGGATGAAATGCTTGAGATTATTTTTCCATTTATCAGTACTATGACATGACATTTGAGAATTTTTTTGCAATTAAAAATAATTCTTTTATTTCCCTATTCTCCTTACTAATCTGAGCCTTCAGATTCTGAATAGCCATAATAAGAAGAGAAATTCCACAAAAAAATCACACATAGCAATAAATATAATTCCTTACAAGTGTTCATCAGTCCACTAGATAGCTGCTCAATTACCTGTGTGTCAAATGATTATCTGAGAGCTCAATTTCATCCCCATTACCCTTCCCCCATCACATATTTCAGCTATATTTGCTGTGGAATTGTTAACACATCTTTGAATCTGTGATTTACTCAGTTAATTTCCCTCTAAGAGGTGCTAGAGTAACAGATGTCATAATTATTCAGTTATCCTCATTTTACATTAATCCTTTCAAGTTATTGTATAAGATGGGCCCACTGGACATTAATTTCAGGAGCAGGGCAATAATACACCACTACAGCCTCTTGCAGTTGTCCTCATGGGTGAGTAAACAGTCTAATATGTGAAACTATTGCAGATCTCTGTCAACTTTTTGTCCTATAAATGCTCAGATTGCTTCAAACACAGTTTAAAATACCTGACAAAATTTTCTATTCTATGGCTTTCTGTTACGTTGCAGTGCAAGAGTGCATTAATCAAGCACTATAATTTAAAAAAACACTAATTAAAAATGCAAGAATATATTCCCCCAAAGCTGCAATGAAGCCTATTTAGAATGTTAACAAACTTTATTACTGAATTGCTTTGGGGCTTGTAGCATCATCCATACAAGCTGGAAGATTATTCACAACATCTTTTCGATGCAACTGAAATGGCTAGAAATTTTTCCCAAATTACTTTAAAATCAGATCTGTGCTACTGAACACATCAGTAAAATGCTAACATGGAAATAGGGCTCCCAGAGCCCTACAGCTGAGAATAAAGGCTCTCCTGCTATATCTCCATAAGTACTACAGCACAACTTTGCACTCAGATTGCCCAGAGATACATATGGAGATAGAAGAAGAAAAAAATAAAATGAGGTAACCACTTGATGTGATACCATTTGTGTAACAAACTGCAAGTTGTAATGTTTATAAGAGCTCTGAGAACTTTGGGAGAGAAATAAAAACATGGTTAATGCCACATGCAAAATGTATCTATAGAGTAATCCTTTCAATCAAAAAAACCCCCTCACTTTGTAAAAATGCATGTTTTAAATTCATGTAGTACTGATCTACATATTTAATTTTCTGCTTTAAATGTATACCAGATCCCTAAACCTATCCCTAGGGCCACTGAAAATCTTAGACATTTTAGGATTTTCCTTAACACAGAAGCCATGTGCAGTATGTAACAGGAATAAGGGATTTGTTACAGAGAAGAAAAGCAGTGCTAGTGCCCAGATTGCAAATGCAAAAGGATGCCAAATAGAGCAAAAGCTGCTAGCTGAGGTTTGGAATAGATCTTCTTCCTTCTTTCTTCCCTCTACCACTCTGGGACACTCAAACTTTTCAATACGTGTATACAAATGCATTGTGTCTTGTACTTGTTTTCTAAAATAGTGTTTAACTTCTATATTCAAGAAGCTTTTATGCATGAGAAATTACTATTTTTATATGCTGTACCCTCAGGCTGTAGTACAGTATAATCTATACTTACGTGCTTTTTCATGTAATGTGGTTGTAGCCAAAATGTGAGAGCTGCTATGAGAAAATTAAATAGAATAAGAGCTGCCATGTGCTCCACAATTAAAGGAAACACTAAGTAGCAGCAATGGGAATTAAACAGGACACTGTGTTATGCCAAATACCAAATGCAAAACCAAAATATCTGCCAAGTCTCCCCTATTTGTTACAATTTTTCCATATTTAGGTAAATTTATGTAATTATGTACCCTGCAGTGGTAATGGGACTGAGCTTTAGTCCTTTTGCAGCATATGCTCTTGGCACAAATATTCTTTTTGATGGGGAAAAAACCCAACTTGGCCAAGATTACACATGTTGATTTTATATTGGCATCCTGACTGTGCCTAACAGCTGGTCTTTAATGTAATGAAACTGTGTTGGATTTATTCAGTTAAACAACTCTGCAGACTATTTAAGCATATGTGTTTCCCATAGCTCCCTATGTTTTTGAATTTGCTTTGATCAAAGCACCAACAGTTGCACTGTTTTTCTTAACATTTGAGAGGTACCTATGAGCCAAATAATAAGTACACTAAAGACTTAGTTCCTTCTTATACTCTATGACCCCAGTTTTAAACAGCAGTGATCATATCCCCAAATCTCTCATGACTTTTCCATATATCTGCTTAAAGAAGGTGTGAAATGAGCCTGTTCCTTCCTGGTATTTTTTCCACAATCACTAAGGTGTTCAAAAGTTTTACAGTTACAAAGATGTTCAAAACTTTTTCATTCTCTTTTTTTTGTGTGTGTTTATATGCAGGAAAGACTCTGTGGGAAAGGCACCACTTATTTTGTGGGGTTTATTTATAGCTGAACCCAGGATGATTCAGAATGGCATCATGTACATGAAATATTTTCCATGAAGAGGGAATACACATGCAGTACACCAGCCATATTTCAAAGATAAGTTAGGCCAAAAAACCAATCCTTGCATGGTGTCTCCCAATCCAAGACAATTGCTGACGTGAAGAAATGCTGAAATAAGCTCAGTAATTCTGAGCATTCTCAGAAGTCCCTTAAAGGTAGTAGCTGCTATTGAAACTGAAAAGAGATTTTAAACTCCTGTCTCATAATCCCAACAACTACATCCTGCAGACACATGCAGATACATAGAAACAAGAACAGTCATGAGACAGTTTAAATGCACTAAGATCCTCTAAAAGAATGAGATTAACTGAGACATCAGTGCTCCAGGAAAACAGGCAGAGAAGTTCAGTTGTACCTCTCAAAGGAGCTGCCTCCATTACACACTTAAGAAGTGTCCCATTTCTAAGAAAGAAAACCTGTTCATAAGGTTTGATCTCCTGCTTAACACAGACCTCCCAACCTCACTGTAGAGGATTTCTAGTAAGAGACTCCTTTATTATTTGAAAAACTCTTCTTCCTGATAGGCCCTAACAAAAGTTCATTATACCTTGTTGGCTTCCTCTAATACATTCAGCCAACATTTAGTTATCTCACATTCTAGATTCCTGAATAAGTTTTGGGAAGAAACCAGTTTAACAATATCATACAAATACCTATTCTCCTCAAAACAGTGAGATTAAAGTGCATTAACCATCCTTCCCCTTCAACACTCCAAAAAAAAAAAAAGGAAGGAAAACTGAGCTGGGTTAAAGACTGAGATCATGTAGATTCACCTCCACACTGTGCAGACCTTCACATGATTTGGAGTGTTAAGACAGGAATCAGCCTTTATTTCACATGAGGCAACACCCACTTGCAAATGCCTGATGTTATGCCCTCACTTATGTTCTTCAAAGGACTATGACATTCATAGAAATTCTATCTTCTAAAATGATTTATGTTGCAAGTTCCTCTTTACAAACACTTCAGCTCTAATATCTACCTGAGCAGTTTTAGAGCATTCTACAAGTTACAATAGCAGTGGATGATAACTGGTAAGGAACAGACCATTTACCAGCAGTCTGCTGCTAAACTTCCAAGTTTAATAGAAGAGTAAAGCCTTCAAATTCCTCCATCAAATTCAGAACCCTTCAGATTAGAGATTACAAGTGTATGAAATGACAGTTTCAGTGACTTGAGATACAAATGAGCCACATCAGCTCATTTAAACTATTAACACTATTCTTAAATATCTGCAATAGTAAATAAAAAAAGAAAAGAGTCTTTTAGTTGCACCAGAAATCTGGGGGATGAATGGGGAAGGTTGTATAGGAAACAGGTGAAGGAATTTTCACAAAACATTTTAGGAAAAGGAATGACTTTGTGATTTGTAATATAATCCTATAGTACTTGAGAACAATAAAGCACTAATATTATTTGTAAAAGAAATTGAAATTGGACTATTCCAATGTTACTTCATCTTTTCTGCAGAAACATAAATAGTGGATTGCTGTTCTTAATTTAGTTCAAGTCTTCTAAGCATGGCCAGAAAAAAAAAATCCAGCTATTACCACTGGCCTTAAAATTTGATCCAACTTTTTAATAGCAATTACTATTCCCGTGACACCTAACCAAGTTTAACAATTCATAGTAGCAAGCAAGTTACAGATGCTTCTCATCCTGAGAATATTAAAACCAGAAGAAAATATCATGGAATTTATTCATTAAGAAAATAGGTTGGAAATGAATTGAAGGGATTCAATTGTGCACCACTTGTGTCCTTCAGCTGGGTAACAAAACCCTCACATGTTTTCATCAGTGAAGGGTTGGTTGTCTGAAAAAGGACTACTCAAGGTGAAAGGCAACAGTACATCACAACCCAGATATATCCAGTAAACTAGATATCTATAACAACATTTACACAATTTTTTTAAAACTATCCAAGTATCAAGCATTGTTGAAGATTTTAAAAATAGTGCCGGAAAAATGAGATTTGGAAAGATTGTGTGGTTAAGCAATCCTTGCAAAGTCTTCCTTGGTTCCCAATTCACTGAAAAAACTGAAAGTTATTAGAAGTTTAGATTAGCCATCTGTCTTTTCTCCCGTGGAATTTAGAAATTCCAAGATAGCAGTATTGTAGAATTTCTGCTAAATATATTTGGGATACCTGAAGATTTTACTTCTCCCAGTAAATTTCTCCCAGTGAGCACTGATACCCTAATTGTTCACATTACAGGGAAAAAGTAACAATTTTGGAGTGTGTCCTTATCAGTAGACATATTTTTCTAAATGAAAAAAAAAAAAATTAAAAAACCCTAGACCTCAGGTTTCAGTTAAGTCCTTTAACTTAGCAAATCTTGGTGACTTTTTGAATACACTTTAACTGCATGCTGATAATTTTTCCAAAATTCAGGTTAATGTAACTCTTTTTGCAAATAAAAATACAACTAAAGTGACTGGCTAGTTTTGGAAACCTTAACTGTGTAATTTCATCAAACATACAGGCATTTCCTTTAAGTTTTCAACTGCATCTATATTTAAATTCTCTTTCTCTTTGAGAGTTTTTCTTAATACATTCTGAAGCACACCTAAAACTTATGCAAGATTGTTCAAACAAGACATTCATCGTACTGTGTATTAAGTTTTGTAGGAAGCAGGAAACATTTTAAAGTGATTTTAAAGGCACATTTAAAGTGACTGTGATATCCTTAACATCATATTTTCTTGTTTTATTGTAAGTAGTGACAAATGAGCTCAATGCAGCCCTGCTGTCTCTCCCAGCACTGCTTGGAGTGCACCAGGAGCACAACACAGTCAGATCTCGTGAGTCTGTTAAATACCCAGGCTTGAATAACAAGGCAGAGCCCTATTCCACCACTCTTACTAATGAGGTAAATTCTTTTGTGTATTGATTTTAATTAGTTCACTTGTGGAAAAAAGTCCAAGCTAGCATGATTAAGGGCAGTAATATAGCCCTGGGTAAGGACCAGACCTACTTTAAAGTCTAACATAATACACAAATTGTCAGTATCATAAAATCTAATTTTACATACATATACGAATGCATCTTTTACTAGGGGATTTTTTGTTTGTTTGTTTTCGTTTCAATGGTCTGGTTGAAAGTTTAAAAGCCTGAATGCATTATACTGAATCCTGGTGTAGAAAAAAATGATGCTAAATATGAACATAGGACAGACAGCTGAAATACTAATTGGAGATTGGAACATGGTGAAAAAGAAATTCATAAAGATATTTATAACTGAGTTTATATGATTGCCTGTGGCTGGGAGGAATACAGTGATCCATACAATAGGAATTATATGCACTCATATAAAATTAGACCGTCCACTGATGCACTTAAATGAATGCCTAATATTACCATTCTTCTGATTGATAGTCATTACATATATATAAATATATATATTAACCAAGCTGCATTTAATAGATTATGACAGCTCTATCCACATAAATTACTGAAAGAACATGTCACCAGACATTAGTTCTGTATATTAGTGATTAAGCACTTCCATAGTACATATCACCTAAAATAGATTTACACTTATTCAGCAACAGTTATTTTGCTTGATAAATAATAAGTATTTTTTTATGACTAAAGTAATTCTGACATTTTATTTCTCAAATGAATTAATTCCTCATTATGTTCTACGAAGATCTCATCATTCAACATTGTAGGTGCACTTCAAAAGCTTTAAGAATCCTACATTTGATTTCTGGGAAGTATTTTCTCGTTAACGTCTAACATATGTACCCTGTAGGCATGATTCACACAAGTCTCTGGAATTCTAAGGAAATGATGATCAGTCACAGAAATGTGTAAAGAATCAAGAACTCTGGCAATTTTCACTTCAAGTGTTGTCAGCGAGTTACTATTATAAAAGTACTTTTCTCACCATATCACTGAAAAATGCTGTGTACTGAGCAGGTATGAGAAAAGTTACACTTTTAATGAACTTCACCATCTGAAGGTTTATTTCCTCGAAGCTGGTAACTGAATCTGTTACATTCAGAGAAATGCTAATTATAGGTAAGAGATGCTCAGTATGGCCTGAATAAAGTTTATACCTTGCAGGGTGGGGAAAGGGACAGCCAAGCAGCCCGAGACAAAAAATGTTCTGGGTCCTAATTAATCACAGAAACCATGCTCCAACCAGTACTCTAAATGTCAATATCTTTTTGCTTAATACCATCCTTGGAAAGGCCAGCTCACACATCTAATAATGCATATATTTAAGTAATTGATTGGTTGTTTTTCAAAAATGGAAAACTATTCCCTGAATTACTAAAGAGCCGGTAAAAATTAAAACTAATGAGCTCATTTCAATAAAAATTTATGAGACTAGTTTCATGCTGACAAAGTGGGTCCTGCAGGCAGAACCCCTCCACCTGCTTGCCAGGAAAAGGAAAATCTTTTATTTCAAAATATTTTTAAATCTTTAATGAGGTATTAAAATATAGCTACAAATCTACAGGTAATTTGAAAGGACTGTGTGCATCTCTGACATCACCAGTAAGTCTTTTGCAGTACAAAAGAATTTTGTGAAGAAAAAAAAAAATTGTCAGTAGAAATTACTAGAAATGGAAAATTCTCTTTAGAATGTATGAACTATGAGCAAAATGACTGATATCACAATATCAACCAAACCCTCTCAAATATTTTTTATTAAATTAACGTTTAAATACATTATAAGATGCAAAAATAAAGCACTAAAACCCAAAGAATCCAACTCACAGGGTCCAAAGTAAGAATACTTGTTCTTTTTGCCTGTGATTGGACAAAGTCTTAAAAGGGAGAACAGCAGCAGTCTGAGTCTGATAAAGTATCATATTACACACTGTTACACGTAAAATATTAGATTTTTAAACAAATATTATAATCAAGCATTTATCTAAATAAGAATATAAGAAACTTAAGCAATAATGCAATAAACCAAACAAAAACAAAGGGGAAACTCTGTGTGCTCCTGGAAGTGTCCACCAGTACAAGTCCAATTATCAATCCTAATTATTTTACAAAAAGTGCAAATAACTGTTTACATATGGTAAACCTGTACAAGAATTACTTTAGCTATGAATATCAAAGGAAAACATGCTAATGTTTAGAAAACTGATGAATATAAATGCCCTTTAAAACATGGGTTTTAAATCTCAGAAGGACATGGAAAAATACCTGTCATTTTAAAAGGGAACAAAAAAAAATCAGAAGTGTGAGATAAAAGTGGAATAGGGTAGATATAATTTAATTTAATGTCCTTATGGAAGTACTGTATGTAATAAATATGTGCCTGCTGTAAAACTTTAAAGTTTTAGAGAACTTCTCATTACAATCATGCTACCAAGAAAACCAGAGGCTACTCTCAAACTAATTTAAGATGATCTTAATCTCCTTCCCTGCATTCTTTTCTTTTTTTCTAGTTTTGATTTCTTTTAAATACAGAAAAAAGCTGTCAAAGCTCAGAATATTGCAAAATGGAACTCATGTTTGCTTCTATGTTCACAATAGGAAATGCTATAAAAGATTAAATGAACTGAGAAACAATATGGAATTGAGATTTTTTTGGTCTCTGTAACCTGGCTATAAGTTAAACTGCTTCTTCTTCTGTGAGATGAAATCAGTATTTAAAGAGATTTAAGCACAATATAGGTTGAAATGTGTAATCACATACACAAGAGATATTCAGAACAAGTAGAGAAATATTGTCATTCCAAGTAAAATAAAATTTGATCTACACCACTACCAAATCCACTTTTTTTAGTCAAGTGGGACTTTCAGTATTACACTGTTTTTCTTCTTTATACTGTTGTTGACACTCTCAGAACCATCTTCAAAGCATCCTACTCTTTTGTGTGGTGTAAAACCAGTATGCTTCCAATTTTGCCATCAATCATCTTTAATAGCATATGCTATTAATGTAATTTTGTTATTGAAGATCCCTAAATCTATTCAGTGGTTTGCACAAGACAATTACGGTTTTTGTTATATGCATGCAGGCAATCAGATAGCGTCTTTTTAAATTAGAGCAATTAAACATGGTCATTATAAATGGTAGATTATTAAAAAAAATCATGAAGTGTCAATATGACATTCTTTGATTTAAAATAAAATGGTAACAGAATGGAGAGATGCATTTTAATTATTTGATTTTAAAAGTGTACTTGAAAAATCTTCTTTATGAAGGCTTACTGATTATGGGAAATATTTTTCATAGCTTTTACAGTGCTATGGATGGTTTTACAGACATTTCCTAACATCCTGCAAAACATTCTCCAACACAGAAAGCCCCTCCATAAATTATCTAATTATTAGGACATGTGGTTACTTTCCAACATCCAAAAAAATGAAAACAAAAAATTTTAAAAAATAATTCTGCATTAGTACAGTAACATCTGTGTAGTCAACATTAAAGAAATGTCTGCATCCTTGTATACCAACAAACTTCAACACATTACGCATATTTTTGCCATAAGAAGTTAAACAAATACATTATTTTGACAGATCACTTCTTGGTGTAACAGGTTACTTCCTGTCTACCTTTGCAGTATCAAAACCACTTATTTGGAGAGGTACTCTAAGCATATGTAATGCATACACAGTCCTACTGGGACCAAAATTTATCTAAAATGAGATTTGATATGTTGCTCTGCATTAGTGGATAGCATGACATGCTTTCAGTTTTTCTGTAACTGTAGCTGATGAGTGTCAGTAAAATTTCCTGAGCATTCCTGCTTCCATGACATACTTGGCCAAATATGAGGAGCCTGAATAGGCATACCTGGATCATCTCCATGCTTGATAATTTTGAAATACGAACATGAAATAGGAAACCTGAAGTTTGATAGCTTTTTGAACTCAGATGTTAAAGTAATGAAACATCTGAAAGTTTTGACGTTGCATATAGATCTTTCATGGTTCCAAAAATCTATTAATTTTACTTAAACATGCTCCAGAAAGTCATGCATAGCACTTCACCCTCCCAATCCAAATCATACAGATGTAAAACCTACTGAGGTAGATTTTAGGGGAAGATATTGGTAAGCATGGTGCTTTTATCTTAGAGCTTTCTAGAATAAGCTCAGTAGAGTGAAAAAGAACTGGTTTTAACTGAAGAACTGGACCCAAAACAGGTTAATTACACATAAAAGCAGAGTCTGAAAAGGGTTTTTTCAAAGAATCCTTTTTTATGAATGTATATCTCAAATACAGACATGTTGGAGATCATATAGACACAGCTGTATGTAATACTCTAATGCCATTAATTGTACAGGACTCACTATGATTTTCTGCATCATCTCTCTGTGACATTTCTTTGAGACAACTACTTGTGGCAAGAAAATTAAATTAGCACAGCTTTGACAATAGTTTAAAAAAAACCCCCAAGACCTATAATAACCATTTTGCAAAGAACAAAACAAAGCATGTGAAATTTTAGGCTTGCATCCTCTTGTGAGTTAAGCATGTCTTTTAACTCAGATCAGCATAATATTTAGAATCCTTTTTTTGAGTAAAGCAGGTAAGGAGCAGAACAGGAGTTCAGTGAAAGAATAGAGAAAGAAATCTGCTCTGGGAAAACAGTGAACTTCAAAACTGCTTTCAACTGTTAAAATGAGACTATTTGAAGACTCTCAACCATGTGGAGTGCACAAAGTAGTTTTAGCAGCATGAACTGTATAGATAAGCAACAGTATAAAAAAAATAAACCTATGTGGGATGACAAAAAGGGTGAGAAAAAATATTCCCTTCTATCCAAGCACCTCTGTGCACTGTGGGGTCATTAATTCTTTAGATGTAGTTGTGAATATATTCTGGTACATTTTGGTAAGTAATGTTTAATCCATTTTATAGATGGATGATGTCAGCTATGCCCGACCTTATTAGCAGCAAGCCTAACACAGACTTGTGCCTACCTGTCACCATAGATCTCCAGTCCTATTTTCAGAACAAAATTTATCAGAGAAAAATATTTAGTACAATTAGCTTTTTCTGCAGTGCTTAATTTGAGATATCAAGGAAGTGAAACAAAAAAAGGAATCTATCACCTATATTAATGGATGTTTCAGATCAATTTAACCTGAACTAATATATTTTCTTAATGACAAATCAATGTCAAAAATAATGAAAGAACTTAAGATTCTGTGTGCTTTCTTAAAGTCTTTGCTGTTAAACAGGGTTGTACAGCCTGCCAGTCTTGCATTATTTATTAGCTGTGAATATTATTAGACTTTGTTGTGGTTTACAGTACTGAAAAGATAGAAAGCCAATTATTTCTTCTGTATTTTTTCAAGACTTACACAGTTGAAAACTAAAAAGGAGTCTTTATATCAACAAAATAAAATTAAGAACTTCAAACAAATCTAGAAATAAACTGCAAATGAATATACTAGCAGTTCAATTTTACACCTACATCTACAATTTCTCTAGATGATTTTTCCCCTGAGACCAGGACCAGGTGCTGACGTCAAGAATCCATCCAAATTCACATTTATTATAGCTTATTTTACAGCCATTTTAGAACAAAGAGAACTTTAATAAAAACTTTATAACAAATAATAGAGCAGAATCTCTGGGCAAGAACACACAAGCACTTAGCACTTTGCAAACAAGGAAAGAGACGTTCCCCTTCTTATGACAAAAATTTTAAGTTTCAGGATCACAGGTGGGTACTGTGGATAAGAGTACCAAAAGTAACAGGGTGATTCTTAATATTTATCTCAAAATATCACTTTCAGAAGCTGTTCCATTGACTTAGTGGACCAAAAAAAGAAATGTTTACTTGCTCCCCAGTACAGCTGGCTGATGTGAGTCTTCCCTAATGCCTGCGTTTACCTTCAAGTTTCCACCTGAAAATTGTACTTATGACTGTTCATCAATATTATAAGAGAAGAAAAAACTTCTTTTTTTTCCCCTACTGGTAAGAAGAGGGTCAGACAACTTCTCAACTAATATCTTGATATTTTTGTGAGAAAAACAAAGCATGAAAAGAGAAATTAGAAAATAGTTTATTGGCATCAAGGTTGCATTGAAGCTGCCATCACAACTCCCTAATAAAGTCTGGGATCCCAACTCTGTGAGAAACTGGTGGCAGAACTGAAAAACTAAAAGGATGCTTCGTAGGAAAAGCAAGTAACTTCTGTTAAACACAACAGTTATTGGTATGTGATTACTGAACAGATTTGTGGTCTGCTATAAAGACAGAACTCTATCTGAATAAATAAGGTTATGAGTAGAGCATGGATAACTATTTACAGGAATTTCCAAAACTTTCAAGTGTGTTTATGCTTTGAAAAGAGCCTGTATAAAGCCTGGATCCTTAATACAGAACATAGAGTTGCAGAATTATGTTTTTAATGCCAAAACATGCCTGTAACTTGCAAACCCAAAGTCTTTTTACACGATGGGTAAAGATGAAAACACTACTTTTTTGTGGGGGGTTGAGGGAAGAACAGCAGAGATCAGTTTGTCCATCCACGAGGGGCTCTGCCAGGGTTACCCAGCTAATTTACCTTGTGACCTGAGCTAGATCTTTGAACCCATTCCTCCAGAGGTGAAGAACCAGGGTATTAAGCCTTATTCATTTAAAAGCGCCCTACCAACATAACAAATGATTTTAATAAGATCTACAACTCTACTGGGAAAACTGTATGAGGAAGGCCCAAGTGCTTCTTTAATGTTTAAAACTTGATTAAATATTTACAGTAGCATAGGACTGAAAAAATCAGAAAGCTCCTCCTTATCTTGACTGCATCAAATTATGTTTATGGTAGCTCATGAAGAGCAAAAATTTTTGCTTTTACTAGAAACAAGTAAAAAAGCTAAATTCAGATACACAAAATTTTGTAATCTCTATCATGTGTATTCATGATTACACTTATTTATATAAGAAAAAACAGGACTAAATATATTTATGCTTGCAAAAACCCCTGTTTCAATTTTAAAGACTGAGACTTTAGAGAGATAATACATATACATTTTTTTTTTTCCCCATTCCCTTATATATCTTCTGGATTACAAAGGCTTATTTTAGACACCTACCTATCAACCAGGAATTTTCAATTTTCTTTTGGATTTTCACATTTCTTTTATTGTCCTTCAGGTTAATGAATATAGACCCCGTATTCAAGAAACTTGCTTTTCTCAGCTGTCTCTTCATAAATAGTTCATACATCCATAGTTTTCAAATTACCTCAGGTGCTAAAGGAACACTGCAGTGCTCACTCCTTAATCAGCACAGCCTTTGGAATAAAGTTTTTGCATAGAAGTCCACAGACTTGTGAACGGATTTTTGTCTGTAGATGAGTTCCTGTAATAAACAATTACAAGTTCCAGTCAAGAGCTAAGTTTGAATGAGTTCAATATGTTGGAAGGAGTCTAGAATCTCACTATAGAAGACAGTGAAGAAAGAGACAGACAGGAAGTTATTTGACCCAAGTCATACCATAATCCACTGTAATTCTCTGCAAAAGAGGCATCTATATAAACACCTTAACAGGTTTTAGTTACCTAGCAAAACTGCTGCAGCTACAGAAACCTCAAAAACCCAATTCTCATAGGAATGGATTAGTGTACAGAAATAAATACCATGGTCAGCTCTTTGAGCAGTCACAGCACACATAATGAAAGAATTTGGAGTGAAATCACTGTCATTATAAAAAAACCCCATTAGATTCTGTTTCTGACAACAGAATCTGTGTTCCTGAAGAATTAAGCCTTAAAAAATGGTTGTGTATAGGTGTTTATAAGAAGCTAATTTTACCTTGAAGCCATTTGGAAACTTGCACATTCACAAGTAGTCATACAGCTCTACAAGCCCAAAAGCCTGTCTCACTATTAACCCACTAAAGCAGGGACACAAGAAATCCTGGGAAAACAGAAATCCCACATCATCCAAGGCACTCCCTTAGGCTAAGTGAGAAAAACTGATGTTTCTTTCATCCTCAAATCAAGCTGTTGAAAAACCATGAAGGTTTTCCTGTAGCCAACCAAACGTGCATGGAAGCCAATGGGCCTCTGTAAACACAAATCAGCCAGTCAAACTAGTTATTCCAGCCAATGGCACCCATTGAAAGGATATGAGACACAAAAAAATGTCACTTATTTCTCAATTGCATGCTTTACAAAGCCAGAAGCAAGCAATGTGATGGACTAACAAGAGCAAACCACAAGACTATGAAATCAAGACTCCTAATTTAAGGCAAGCTGTCATTTTGTGCAAGTTGCTAACTTTCTTGTGACTCAAGCTTCCCAGATGCACAGTTTGGGAAAAATGCTTCTTCAATGAAAAACAGATGCTCTTTCAAAAATGTGAGTTCTCAAGGATAAATAAATACTTTATATTTTACTATGCAAAAGACTTCTACATCTCCTCTAAGGAAATAATTAGGTTATTTTGGTTTAGCTTTAGAATTTGGGTATGAGTCAGAACTCCTGTAAAGAATCACATCCTTGCTAACCACCTTTTATTCATTCATTCATATAAACACCAAGAGCATATACAGGCTAGTGCAAAGCAGGCAAAATGAAAATATGAAAATATTCATGCCTTTCATGGCTTACACCCTCTTTGCTGCAGTTCTCAGCTTTATGTACTTGGTTACAAATGGCCATCTGTAGCATGTATGTTAATAGCTGCATGACACTATTCATACATAGAAGCAGCCACATTCCATCTGCTGTGCAGTCAGGCCACACATAACTCAGTCCCACCTTTAGACAAAACAACTGCTGCTTTCTCAGCCTGACAATGAAATTAGGTGATTGATGTCACGGGCAGCTCCCATCTAGCATTCAACCAAATGCACACTTAGCATTTAGGCGTCACCTGTTCCAGGCATAAAACAAAATGGGCTTTTTTTCACAATAATTCTTTGTAGCAAGCAAGTCTGACACTTCACTCAAAGCTCAACCCAGAAATGACTTCAAGTAATCACCAGAGAAAAGTCCCTCTCCAGCCCTCACCCTTTATTTGACACTACTTTTAGCCATGCGTTTGTAGATACTTTAACAGAAAAAAAATCTACCTCTTGTGATTAACAATGTTAAAATATGTACAGCATTACCTAAAAGACTTAAATTTTTCATAGTATGATAAACTTCACTTGTAAGTGATGCATATTCCAAAATTAAAATAAAAGCATATTTTTTAATAATATCTGACATTGATATACGTGAACCAGCACCCAACTCCTGGAATCAAATAAAGTCTCTCTAAGGTTTCAATGCATTCTTGGAAAGCAATCAAAGGCCTCTTTTTCCATAAGTTTGTTATTTATAGAAAAGCATTTGATTGTTGCATTGAAGTGTGCACTCTATGTGTAAAAAGGTGTTTATGGGTTTTAGTACAGTATAGTTAATACCCAAGCAATACCTAGCCCTTTTATAATAAAGAACCCTTACTGAGAGGATATATATTGTACTTTTCATCAAGTGTACAGCATACAATTACATTTGCTGGTGGTCTATAATGTAAACCCCAGTTGAGTCAGCTTATAGCTTATGGATTTGTTGTTCTGCATGCAACAATTAAGAACAGTTACATTTTTGGACTCAACTGAAAGTAAAGAGTAAGATTTGAGAAAAATATTCATACTTTCTTTCAAAGCAAACGATAAAAGAGTCCAGAATATTTTAAAATCAAAACTACACTGCTTAGGATTTAATATATTCTTTCTGCTATGTATGGATTAATAATTGCATACTTTCCCACAGACAAAGAAATAAAAGGTGCAAAGAGTACACAAAGCAGACCTTCATGCACACAAAAGGTACAGTTACATTCGGTATAAATGTGGTAAAACACAGACCTAGCAAAACTCCTACCACAGCATAACTTTAATCATCCATTGGGCTGTACAGCTGACAATATTCAAAACAAGAGAAAATAGCCATACAAGAAAATTAAAACCTTTTGTATCACAGTGAAATCCAAAGAAAGCACTATCTGTTCCTCAACATCCAGGATACGAAATTTAACATAAATTCAGCTTCCCATTCATGAATTCAAATATATATCCAATCAAGTAACATTTAACGGTTAATGTTACTTTTAAAGTTAGAAGGAAATGTAAAACTCAAGCTTTCAGAGCTTGACATTTTAATTCCAATGCATGATTTAAATATGTGCATATTTGTTGGGTTTAGCTGCTTTTATTTTTTTTGGTTGTTACGTTTTTCTTTTCAGAATATAGCAGAAGAGAAAAAAAAAGTTACTTAAGATCACAAAATCTGCAGTCCTAAGAATCTTCTTTTTGTTACTGATTGTAATTTTGTATTGCTACAGGCTGAGGGACAAGTTCTTAGAAATGATAAATCTTCTCAAAGCACATATAAGCATAACCAGATAACTGATCTGAGCACCAATATCACAAGCAAAATTCAATTCCAATATGAATTACATCTTGAATAAATTGTTATGGCAAAGTTTACTTTCAAAAATTAAGCACCTTTCACTTCACAGATTTCAGCTCTGCCCATTATGCTGTAGCTACAGTAGAGCAAGACACTTAAGCACTTCAGTGTGCCAGATGGAAAGTCCTTGTCCAACCTCCCAGAGTAGAAAACTCAGCAGCAGAGATTGTGCCAGTGCTAATCCCAAATGGGCTAAAACCCCTGAGGGGCGTGGTGAACAACAAGAGGTGTCAATTGTGTGACTGAAAAACTAACCTTGAAGCAATTTTGGTCCCAAAAAAGTCATCTACATACCCATAAAATGCAGTTCCTTTGGGATTGCTTCATAGTTAAGATTTAGTAAAACTTACAAAAGGTCTTTCCTTAAATCAGGATTTCCACAGAAGCTTTAAATAGTTAAATAATAAAATAGTTCAGAAAACAAAGTTATAAGTACAATCCTCAGTATTCTCCTTCTGAAAGGCATTTTGGTGCATTTGAAGTTGATTAACTGAACCAGTTTGAGATAGGGAATAACAGAACTTCTGTGAACTCTGATTCTTTGGACTCTACAGGCAAAATTCCTACTTACCATTTTTTATTCATTGTCTAAGTAACAAAATAATATCTGTATGAACAGATTTTTCAGGATACTGGAGGAAGGGTAACATTTATATATATATGGATAAAATTTTCTTGTTGTAAATTAAACCAAACTTCACAAGGGTAAATTACAGTAAGTCCACATCTAGATGGACAGAGAGTTAGAATGAAAGAAAATGCAAATATAAACAATCTCACACAATCCAACAGTTAAGTCAAAGAGAAATGCAGGTTTAACTTATAATTACAAGACAGAACTCTGAAGTAGATTATAAAGTCAAGTGTTTGGACAGAAATATATTTTGCTAGAAAACAAAGTGGTAACTCATTTGCATATTTCTTTTTGTTAGCACACAAAAGAGTCAAACTGCTAAAAATAAGATAGCACATTGTTTGAAAACCTCTTTTTTAAGCAAAATACATCAGGCTGAAAACAGCCATTTTATATAGTCTCAATTTTTGCAAAGTTGATCCAGAACACATCTTTCTGAAAAATCAGTCTAGATTGGTATTTTAGCCTACATAGATCTGATGATTTCAATAGATGCTGACTGCTCTCATCCTAAACTTGTTCAGTGCTTCATTTACACTAAATATAGGAGCAGTTTAGCAGGTGGTTTCAGTGTCTTGCTGGATCAGAGCCAATATTTTCCATCCCACTCATCCCAAAGCAGAAAAAGTGTCTCTCATATTTGCAGAAATTAACAGATCACCTTCTGGAAAGTAGCAGTCATTTAAAATGTTCTACCATAGAAAAACTAAATAATGGGGTAAAGTCAAGATTTAGTGACTTAAAGTTTTTTCCTGAAGTAAAAATAAAGTAAGCTATGGTATGACTCTACACACTGATATTTTGATATTAGGAGGGCATCTTCTCCATGTTTAAACATGAATTGCAGTAGGGTGGCACAGACACCTTCTTTTATGTTCCACTGCTGATTTCAAAGTTTGCTTAGAACCATGAAATATCTTAGTAACTCTCCAACATTATGAGTTAAAGTATTATATGGGGGGAACTTTCCATAAAAATACAGGTGAATGCTGTTATATTAATAACTGGATAGATTATTTGTTTGAATCGTATTTCATAACATCTGTTTTTTCTCTTTACCTGTGACAGCAGCCTCAGAAGAGTTTCAGCACTTTGTGAGCTGTTAAGAAATCTATGAATTCAAAGAGTCAAAGTGGAAAAGCATGGTGAGGTGCAAAGGTACATATGGAGTCTGCACCAAATTAGTTTTGCCAACTACACACCTCCTTTAACATATTCCTGCTCCCCAGGGAGGGATATGGGCTTTCAGGCTGATATACTATTGTTTATTTCAAGACAAATTTCAGCTAACCATTTAATCAAATCAGGAAATGTCAGGTTTAAGGAGAAGTTCCTACAATCCATTTAATACAAAATATGGACAAATAAATATTTGCAACTTGACCAAAGTTATCTTCTTTCATTAATTCAATCATAAAACAAAGTGCTTACACAGATGATGATTACTACATTTCTGCTCTACTACATTTCTGTTTACTATAATGCATACTACATTTTGTTTATAAGGGTTAACAGATTACCTTTACCAAAAAATGCTTGCTAGTAGTTAGACACTGGTCCTGTGGAATAAATGGACAAACTGAAATCTGATAGTGCATGCATAATCCAACATGCTGATATTGTACACAACTTCAGCCATGTGTTTGTACAGGAGAATATATTAAACCCCATCTGTTTTAACAGTCTTTAATGTTATAAATTAGGAAAACATCAAAAATGTCAGGAGACGGCAAACACTTATTTGTTGTCTTTCAGCTCTATATTTATTAGACAAGTTTGTTATCAAACTATTCCTCTAAACATGAAAAGAACAGCAGGCCTTCTGGAAAACCAGATGGCTGCTGTGGTTTCGAAACATGTTCTGGAAGGGTTATGTAGTTTACATTTTTTCCTTTTCATAAAGGATTGTGTGGGATGTGGCATGGTTCTCAGACACAGAACTCCCACAAAAAACCCAAAGGGTATGTGGGTGGGACAGAAAGGGACTACTTGAGGATACAAAAAGAAAGCAAAATTATCCATGTCACTGAATCTTAGAGACCTTCCTGTAAGAAAAGAGAAACTTTTTGACTACAAAGGAAATAAGTCACCACTATAAAGAAAAAAAAAATTTTTTTCAGACTGCAGTCTTAGGCATTTCACTGCCTTTCTCTGAAACAGAAGGGGGCCCTAGACACTGAAAGTAAATGGTGGAACAGAAGAAAAAGCAAAACATCAGAAGAAATATGTTTGATGGGATGAATTACATGCATGTCAAGAGGAAAAAAGAAAAAGGTCAGTCTAGCAAACAGAACACAATCATATTCCAAAAGGAAAAATATTTAATAACATTTGGTTAGTTTTTAAATCAATACACAGTAGGAGGAAAGCCCAAATATAAAAAGGACTCAAAGACCTATTTCAGGAAGGATTAGAAAAGGCAAGAAAAAGAATCCATGGCTACCTCCAGTATTTTGTATTCAGAATGACATTTTCTGTCACGATCTTTTGTTTTGGAGCAGAAAATAAAAAAAAAAAAAAGTATTTCATTCCAAGGACACAGCTTTGCCAGAGAAAAAAAGAGGCATTTGAGAATTTGGATAGCCTCTGGGATTGGGATGGCAAATTTTCCCGACCCAGCAAGGGGGCCAAAAAATTCAGGTGCCAGCATTCTTCAATAAACCCAGTCAAGCAGCTTCCCTGGCTCTCCCTCACCTGGGGATTCTGGTTATACATGTTTGTCCTCCTCCTAAAAAAAAATCCCACACCTGCCACCAGCCCTTTGCTACACCCTGATTACACAGTCTGCTTCTAAACTGCAAATAAACCACCTGACAGGAATTTATACAAAGTCTGACACTGGAGGTTGCTGAGATTCCAAAATCTTTGCTAGCAGACCTGGTGGAAGAACAAAAGGGAATATGAACTGAAATAGCCTTAGTTCTGACTGAATATGAGGAAAACACCGTTCCCATGGGTACACTGCCTAGAGGGCTTGTACAGTCTCCATCCCTGGAAGTTTAAGGCTCACAGGACAAAGCCCAGAGCAAACTGGCCTCGTCCTGCAGTGAGTTCTTCAAGCAGGAAGTTAGACTGGAGAGCCTGGGGGTCACTTTCAAGTTCATTGATCCTATGATTGCTCAGCATCCATGAGAGCTCCCAAGAACACCCATTTCCTAATCCAGTCTATTTTTTTTTAACTGATCATTTCAAGCCAGAGATGGCCTACTGGACAGCTAACAAAGATGAGGATGAAACAATTTAATTAAAATAAGCTGAGTCATGGCTTTTTTTGTTTGTTTAGTCAGGACAGATATTTTGGCAATCTGTCTATTCAAAGAGGTTCCTGTCAGATCAGACTGATGCACCCAGATGCTGGTCAGAGTTGAGAAGTGTTTGATGTCCATTCAATCCAACTCTGTAACAGAGACATTTGCTCTAGAAAAGCAAACCTTGAACTTGGCTTCCAGCATCTCACAGCAAAAATCCTTTACTCACTCAGAAGGTTATTTTTTATTTTACTATATAAATAATGAGTCTACTTTTTCCCCCATTGTAGAACTAGAAAAATATTTTATATTGATGATATTGCATGAAATAAACTTCCATCAGACTTTTAAAGCATGTATTAATGAGTTATTTTAATATTTCTATGATATTTCATTTTAGTGTCAAAAAAAAAAATTTAAAAGCTTTTTTAAAAAACTTCTAAAAAACCATAAAATATTTTCACTTTTTTTTCCTAGAAAAATCCACCTTTTTCCCTCCATACCACTTGATAAAATTAACCATTTCACTAAACTTCATAAGTATTTAGTTTCAGTGAACAAAGGTATTGCTATTCTACTACCTAAGCTGTATTAGAAAGAGATACACAATTCCAGGAAGGCTGCTGCACATCTTACAGCAGACCTACAGCTGACTGCAGCTCAGACATGTGCACACAAGTGACCCCCAGAGAGCAGGGCTGGGACACCAAGGATGTGTCCAGGAGAGGGGGAGACCCCTCCTCTCAAACACAGTGAGAGCTTCAGCTCTGCCTTTGGGTAGCTCCAGGTTAAGTCCCTTGAACACCTTCGATCCTCCTTAAAGTTCCAAAAGACAAAAAGGATGTATTTGGGAAACCAAAGAGCTTTACCACTGCTAGAAAAATATCTGTTTAAATATTCTTTTTGCCACAACTTAAGCAGGGAAGTGCAAACTCGCTTTCTGTCGCTGTTTAACCCCCCAGGGCTCGAGACCCCGACATGAGGCAGCTCAGAGGTACAGGGTGGGAGCACAGATGAGCCCTCACTTTAATGAAGAGCCTGCCTCTTATAGGGTGGTCTGCAAATAAGAAATTACATTATTGGTCCAGGTTAACCACCCATCGAAATTGACAAGTAAAGTAGCAAATCACCCATTTCTAAATATTAATCTTAGAGTAAAGACAATAACTTCTTGGTTCTCAAAACAACCCTGCAGGTGCAAGGATAGAGGACACAAGTGTCCTGTTTTGCCTTGGCTGTGTGTGAAAGAGGTAATTCCCACAGAATGTGAGAAAGCCAAAGGATTTCTTAGGAAACCCTCTCTGCAGCTTTTTAGCACTCACAGCTTTCCATGCCTGACATTTCACAATGGGTTGAGAGAAATACAGAAACATGAGACTGTTCTCATATTCATGGGTTCTGATGCTGAAGGTCAGGAACTGGATTCACCTGTTTGATAATCAGTGCAGAACAACATGGAAATAAGAGCCACATGCAAACTTAATTCATATTACTCAAAAATAAGAATCAAAGTAACCAAACTAACCTGGCATCTGCCTCATACACTTAGGAGATGTGAAATTTAAATAGTTTCCCTTCTTTCAAGTGAATTTCAGTTTTTACAAGAAAATGTGAGCCACAGGAATAACATTTTAGGCAAATTTGCTTCTCGCAGAAACCGCTGAAGAAATTAATCAAATAACAACACCCAATTAATAGTACATCAAATAACTGAATGATAGATGACTTGAGAATCCCACTTAGCAAAAACGACAAGTTAGTTATCTTTTGCTACAAATCCTTCTTCAAGGCATATCATGTAAAATCTTACATTTTGAATGAACATTGTCCAAATTCCAGTGGATACATCTCACTATTTTAACTAAACCAAAATTAACATAATGGAAAGTAGCCACAGCTTCAGTACATGAATAACACTTTTACTGGAAACTATATATTTTCACAAACATTTTTTAATCCAATAAAATAATTTCAATCCCAAATACTGTTTTAAAATTTGCTTTTTTTCTTATTTCTTCTCCCTGATTTGTAACGATGGGGTTTTAAAAAAAAAAATATTTTTTTCCAAGCCATTATTAAGTAACTCTTGAATGACAAGGTTGTATTTCAGCTTTCATCACTCTTCACATTCAGCCACAAATACCAGTACATTTTCTTCACTCAAAACATATCTTTTATTGATACTGTGTCTGCAATAATGATGCAGGTGAATTTTATCATTCCTTTCACCCTACTAGTAATGAACAAATTCACTGCTTATTACTTTGGACTTGATCTCTAGCAAAACACTACTGGAACAAACAATTTGATTTGTCAACACCTTTACAAGGACTCTTCAATCAATGTCACAAATCCAAATTTAAGCGGCAAAATACATTTGACTGAAAGACCCCAGACTGATTAGAGCTTCGAGTTCAGTGAATTGCACCAGACAGGACAGCAATCAGATTATTAACTCCACTTGAAAATACTCTCTGCTGCCTGGGATTAGCATGCATATTTTGATATAGATCGATAAGCAATCTCCTTTCTATAAGAAATGCCTGCAACATTCATTTGGTTGATCAAAGGTATATATCAGCTTGTTGTGACAGCTAGCTATTGTTTTCCTCTTTCTTTACAGGAGAGTCTCTATTAAAAAAAATCCCTGGCTCCCTTTCACCTAATAGTGGAAGTCAACAGAGAGTCACAAAATTCCATCTCCTCAATACTGAAACACAATTAGTACAGAAAGGACTTTTGCCTTTTTTTTGGTAACTTCACTTTCACTTCATCATTCATTCTGTTCTTCCTCCCTCCCTCTTTCTGAAACTATGAACATTTTCTTCAAGTCCTTCCAAACATATTCATGGCATTGTTCTCTACTTCATCTACAAACTAATTAGAAAATAAATGATATTTTATAAAAAATTTGGATAACATTTTCCACAAGAACAATATATTTCATGGCTTTGGATTGAAAATAAAGCAACTTTTTATGCTAAGGTTCACACAACAAAATCCATTTCCAATTTACTCATCAGAGAAAAAAGGCAAGATATTTTCTGCATACGGTAACATGAACTCTTAAATGAGCTCTGGATTTTATTGCATCTTCAGAACTGAAAAAACAAAATTTATTTGCCAAATTTTTTCCAGATAAAAGCACAGGCATTTCATCAATCCTCTAATTACATATGAAATAACTGCTATCTCATCTGAGCTTTTCATCTTTTTAATAAAAAAGACATACTTTAAAAAAGACAAGCACAGCTTGTGAAGCATACAGTCAAAAGTGAGGTTTGCATGCCTCAAGGAGGCCATCAGAGAGTCAATGTGCACTTGATCTTCTGAGGGAGAGATACTCTGAGACCAACATGAGAAGAGAAATCTAAAATGAAAGCCTTTTTTTTCTAGCAGCACTAACTCTTGAAAGAAAACAATCCAACTCAGGTTTGGTTGTAGGACTGAAGTCCTGAAGTACAGGAGGGAAGATTCTCCATCCACACCTGTGCTTCAAGGACAGATAAAAAAGAAAGAAGCCTTCACTGCTGGTTTTATAAGTTTTTATAGTTGTTTACAGTTTTAACTGGTGATCTTCCTAACCAAATATTTCTAAAACATAACTCAGTTACAGTGTACTGAATTCCCACCCCACTGAATTCCGTGGGCCTTTCCCAGTGCCAGTGGCTGTACTCCTGTGCCTTATCTCAGGGCAGACCACTCCAAGTACACCCCGTGCTCCGGGACCTATGGAGAGAGTACACACTTATGTTTTACCCTGTGTTTGCCTCCATGCTGATGCAGCTCCTTCACACTTGAGAGCAACGTAGGAGAACTGGACTCACAGTCTAAGTTTGGTCTAGAATATATAATTTTCAGGAATTTATCAGCATAAATTTTAGTCACTTAAAATGTTCCCAATACTTTTATCATAACACTGCTGCCTTTTTTTTTTCTTTTTTTTTCCTACTTTAGGTCTTTCCCAGCAGAAGTTGGACATTATTTTCTAATGTCCTATAAATAAAATAGTTCCTTCATCACGGAATCCTTATAGAAAATCATGTTAACTCAAAATAAGCTTAGGTTTCCCAATACCACAGAGACATGAATTCATGCAAAGCAATTTAATCCATGTATGTGTACCTAATATATACTATATTAACTGAGACAAGAGAATTTATCATATTCTAATCCTTGTTAGATTTTTTCCCCCGGCAATTTTCAAATATTTATAATTTCTAATGTCATAGAACTGCAACAGAAACTGCTATGAATAATATGTCATCTGTTATTATTATTTCTAATTAATGAATTTATTAAAACTGGGCAATGTATAGGCTAGAAGATACAGGAGGGCAATTCCCAGTAGTCCTTTAGCTAAAGATACAAACAAAAAGAAAGAATATATTACGTGGAAGTAATTTCATCCACTGAATTCCAATATTATAAAAAAACCCCTACATGCACCTTTAGAAGATAATGTAATAAAAGGCAGTATTTAAGAAAAGATAATTAGTTCTTCATTTCAGCTCCATAACTAAAACTGCATGTGGCAGTGTATAGCAGAGCACTGGTTTCACTGCTGTTGACTGTTTTCTTTGTATTTTAAGTTGCAAAGGTTTTTTTGAATGATATGTAGAGTGGTAAGGGAAAAGAAAGGAATCCTACAAATATCCAGCTGTAAGTCCTACTTACTTTCCAAGGTGATTTTTTTTTTCCTTCCAAATAACCTTTTGGTTATACAAGATCAACATCAATCTCCCTTTTCATCCTGTGTCAGTTTATCATGGAAAACTTGTACACTGATATTACCTGGAAAGCCTAGACAACTCTTTATGACATGAAAGATTAAATTTTATATGATTATCCAGATTATTGATTCACTAAGAGGATCAATGGACTTAATAATATTCTTAAAGCAGAACATTAAGATATATAAGGATACACATAGGGATAATTGCTTGTGCTTCCTGAAACTAGTGGGAAGAACAGGTACTGCTTTATCACCTTTTGCAAATCCAGGATATTTAAACTGACACTGAAGTTGTTTTTCTTTACTAGCTCTTCAGCAGAGACAATCTAAATCTAATTAATTGCAGATAGCAGCTTCATATTCGACTAAGAAATCTTACATGGAAAACCAAGGATTTCAAGATACAGGTTCTAAATCTTTAAGCTTCTTAACATGTTTGTGATTTCTTTAATGTAGCATGTCAAACTCAGCAATACATTGGCTGATTTTTGTTGTGAAATTCTGTAGAGTACTGTTGTGCAAGAACAGGAAGTGGGTCACCTTATCAGACATAACCTTCCTTTGCACTTATTAATAGTGATAAAAGATAAATCAGAAAATATCCCTTAAGCAACAAACTGGGTAGAGTGACTGCCTCTTCAAAAAAATCTCAAAATGTTTATAAAAGGGATTATAAATATGTACAATAAATGTTTAATGTTTTCTACTTAATCTAATAATCTTTTTGGTTTTCTTAATTAATGGTTAATATCATTGACTCAAAAACTTTATAAGGCAATCACAGAGGGCATCTTAGGATTATATGAGGAACTACAATGTTAAATTTAAATTAAAAGATAAAATATTTATAAAATTATTTTTATAAACATTTACTACTTTTTACTTGAGACAAATGTATTTGAGAGGAAAATTTGCTCAAAATTCATTCATGGAACACTCATGCAGACAACTCACATCCATTTCCTATAATTTGTGGTACACAGAACAGAAGTCAGTCTCCTCATTCCTTTTCCAGCACCTCAGCCTAACTGCTAAGACACTTTGAAATCACTCCATATTGGTAGAATAGCTCATTTTGCTAAAGAAACTCACTGTTGGCTGCCTTCCCAAAAGCAAGCAGAGTTTTTTGACAAGGAGCATACATTTGTGTTCACAAACAGGAAGAGATGAAGCCAACATCCCTCCCCTTTCATCAGTCATTTCCCTCAATTGCAATGGCATAATTTGGGTAGCAGCTTGATTCCCCTCTTGCAGACCTAGAACCACACTAGGCTATGCAGAAAGGCACTTAAATCTACAACCAACCCCAAGCAGAAAAACACAAGTAAAAAACGGTAATTTGCACTTTTAAGTGCTTAGACTATGTATTACTCTACTAAATCTGAAATCATTGATATTTTTCATCTATGACAAAAGATGAGGCTGTTACATAGAATATTAATTCTCAAGGAAACTAGTTTTCATTAATCAAAATGGCAGCATTATTGACACAATGTCCATACTAATTCAATTAGACACTTTATTTCTCTATTCTAGTAGGTACTTGCTGCAAGTTGAGAATTTATTTGTGCTAGCTATTATTTTAGATTAAATCTGTTTTTTTAGTATACCATGGCAAATTGTTAGGAGGCACAAAATCTTATTTAGGGGGAGAAAGGAACAAAAAACCCATTTGAAAATAGCATTAGATGTATCTGAATGGTTTGAGCTGTTGAAGTCTTGATTTAAGAGGGGTCTGTCTCTGCTCCTAAACATACCAATACATCACTTCTAGTTTGGGTTGAGTTCTTTTTTGATGATCTAGGTTCCATACTATTAAACCTAAAGAAAAACAGCCTCATGCATCCAGTGGAGATCTTCAACAGGGTCCATTTTTTATCTCTTACCTGTAACAGCTCTAATCATGTAATTCAATCTTTAAGAAAATCAATGTCTTGATCTGTGATATTTTATCTGGCTTCTCAGTAAGAGGAACTCCTCGCAGTATCAGAGCACTCGGTTGTGTTGCAGACCTGCTGCAGTACTGCCTTTTATTTGCTTCCTTATGACAACAAACACAACTTCCACCCCATTTAGAGAAACAATGCACCTGTCCTGTAAACAGCTGTGTACCTGTGGACAACAGTTTCTAGTTCTATACTCTGACTCCACCTAACTAACTTTCAGGGTAAATGACAAAATCACTAAATGACTGAGTTGGGAAGGGGCCTCTGGAGGTTGTATGGTCCAATTTCCCTGGCTCAAGCAGACTCAGGCAGATCTGGTTGTCCAGGAACATGTCCAGCTTGTTTTTGGATGTCTCCAGGGAGGAAGACTCCACAGTCTCCAGGAGCTGGTCTTGGTTTGGGAAAACCATAGAAACTACAAGCTAAAATTACAATTTTGACATAATACCTCCAATACAAGTGGAAGAGAAAATTAATTCATTTTATTAGGTATGGATTTTTACAATATGGTAGTTAGCATCTTACATTCAAGGTCTGAAAGAAGGGTGACCTTGAATGTACAAATTAAAGCTGCTTTTCCTTATTTAGTTTTGTCTAGAGCTAATGTGGTCAAACAGTTGGAAATAAAAAGCATTGTGTTACTGCTATCACATAACTCTTTTAACATTTATTCATCTGCAGAAATAACAAAAGAGCCTGAAAACTTTATGAACCAGTTATGCACCTTCATAAAAATCCTCTAACACACATTTTGTAACACTATGCTGCGCCTCCCTCCCCCCCAGTTTAGACTATTCCTCTTCACCTGGTACCCACCATGAAAAGAAGTAATTTTAGCAGGTGCAACTGGGAGGATATGTTACAACACTGAAAAGGGAAAACAGTCCTCCATTTACTGCTCTTCATTAAACCTACTTTTCAGCTTGCAGGTTAGGAGGATATTGTTCCTAAAACATTGTCATTTCCATTTATTTGTAAAGATTGAGAAAAGAACACATTTACAAATATTTACATACCAATGCTACCAGCAATCATTTCACAGGTCTTTAAAATAGGAATGTCATCTTAACTCTTGACTATTTCACCATACAGATGTCCACGACTATGTTAAAAATCAGATTTCTTTTAGCAGTGCAGCATTGCTGCCTTTCTATATTCCTTCACCTGCCTCAAGCAGACTGTAGAAAGCAAGGAACAGCAAATCAAACAAATGTGTGATCAGTTACAGAGGTTTGCACTTAAGCACCTCTTAAAAATAGAAGCAACTACTTTTTCAAGCAGAAAAGATGCCACTACAGAGAAATAGGGATAAAAAACCCCACAGCCCCATAGCTCCCTCCCCTTCTCACACAGTTAATACAACAAGAATTTTCCAGAGGCTGCTCAGCTCAACTGAAAGTCTGTCCTGTAATAAATGCATGAACACAGATAGACACAAGACATCAGAGCTGCAACTGACACTGATCAGGGCTCCATCTTTTGATTTATTCAAGAGTAAACCAAAATAAATTAGATGGAATGAAACATAAGTTCCTGGGTGTTAAACTAGTCTCAGTAATCTTTTAAATGCAAATATTGATGTAGTTATTCCACTGATAAGACAGACACATTAAACAATTTCAATGATAATTTCTTTAAACTAAAGATTTTGGACATAAGGCACAGGACACTTTTGTTTTAAATAAATGTATATTTAGACTATCAATCTGAACAAGCTGGATATACTAAAAGGAAAACAAGATAATGAGATTAAATAATGAAGATAATGTGGCATACGAGTAATGGGAGGTGATAAATTCACATTTAAGAGACCAGAGAACATAGTATCTATTTTTTTTATACCCAGGCCACTATAAGTGTTCAAGCAAATCCCAGAGGTCTTAAAAGAAAAAAAAAAAAAAATGCAGCAGAAGAGGGAAAAGAGACTGGCTTCAGAATGACTACTGCTGAACTGCAGAATGAGAGAGGAAAAAGAAATTTAATCTGCTCAGGACACTTACTCCTTATCATAGTGTGTCTTCAAAAAAAGATTTAATTACTTAAGCTTGGATATATTTGTCAGTATATGGCAAGTTACTATATTGGGATTAATGCTCTGAAGCATCTTCTTTTGTCACCTGAGATTTTCCCTGAGTGTGTCTCATGTATAGCTAAATACCATGTTTAGCAATGAGTCTTATGTAAGAGTCCTTCTGCTTCTGTTTCCACAGAGCTTATGTTAAAAACAAGTGACTGATTTAAGTGACATTGGGAGGCCCTGTGAGTGTAATTCGCCTTATTATCTTATCAGTGGTGCAGTCACGGAAGTGCGAATCTTATCTGAGGATTACATCTGGCAAGGATCATGATTAAAAAGATAGTATCTCATAATCTATCTCAAATTGTTTACTGTACTCATGCTATTTATACCCAGCATATAATTAAAAGCCACACCCTTGCACACAGGTATGGAGTTTTGACTGCATGCTTAGATAAACAGTGTTACAGAAGTCAGATCATGTTCCCCTCAAGAATATAAAAAATAGTAAATGAGTGAACTCAAAAGGCAAAAGGACAAAAAACCCCTACAACTTATCTGAGCACAAAAAAAAAAAAAGTCTAAATAATCTGGAATGGAATGAAGCACAATATCAGTACATAGGGACAGGAAGAAGCAGGAATGAATTCTTTCTGATATCAAAGAATTTCATCAAGGAAGAAAAGTTAAGGGTTGGTCATACACAGCACTTCTGTTGTTTTGAAAAACTTTCAGTTCAGAGTAGCATTGAAGAGTAGTCTCAGGAATGCAAATATAAATGTCTGTATTTCTCTAACACTTGAAAATCGCAATTATCTATGAACTATTTCAACTGTATCAGGCACCTCTTTGGTTCAGTCTGTTTGGAATCTACTGTTTAACCCAGATCCCTGCACAGCTCTAGGAATCTATTTAGGGACTCTGCTTGGGGCCAAGGCACCAATGATGCAAACCACATGCACAGATACTATCTGAGGAATTAAATTAATATATAAACTACATCTCTTTTTTATAGTAAATTCTGAATTGCAGACCAACACAACTTACTTGCAAACTGCATGGAGGAAAACTCAATTTCTTAAACACTTACAAGTAGTATGACTGCAATCTCAGGGATCTGTGGCCTGCCTTGGTGGCACACATTCCCACCAATTTTCTGACAATCCCATAATGAAAACAGACATTATTAACAAAGAGAAAAAACATCGAGCTAATAGCCAAGCAAGAGCTGAAGTCTTTATGAAATACTCTACATATTTGCTGTATTTAACCATATAATCAACCCTTGTACTAATCAGAATCAACCTTTAGATTATGTGCTCCTGTCTTTAATCCAGACAAGGAACAACTCCTATAACCAGCTACTAATTCTTTTTAAGGACAATTAATATCCTCTGCATTTCAGTGGTACAATTTGTGTTGTCTTATCACAGGACCATCTGCATACAGATACACCAGAGCACATGCTCCACACACTTCTCAAAACTGCTGCTGACATTCTTTGTATGCAGACATGTCAAAAGCCCCAACCAACCAACACACTGATGGTGTGGACATGACTATGCAGCTCCTGCTCCAGACTAAGGGAGGGGCAAAGCAGAGTTCTGAGGGAATTCACATCTGATGGCTTCAGAGTCATCCCATTCTATGCTGAACTCCCAGGTGAAAAGCTCATTCTTTAGCTTTGAAAGCAGGTTTGGATTTTGTTTACAGCAGGAGCAAATGGCACATTAATTCTGAAGTGTCCTTTGGCCAACTAACTGCCACTTCATCTAGTTATGTGGCAATTAAACATTTCCTGGTATGCAAACCTCATTTATGCTTTCTTTACCGCAGAAATAAAGTATTCATAAACTAAAAACAAAATGCCTTCCAACACCATCCAGCTTGTAAAAGAACTCCCTGTAAAGAACAAATCTAACATAGTAAACTGGCCAGTGGCTTTCCAGCTTTAAAGGGCTAATAGACAGCCAGCTGTTTGCCATGCCATTAAAGCACTCTCATGAACTCCTTATGCCAGGTGAGAGTCAGAACGTGATTTAATAACTGCCAAATGAATCATTTATAAGCAAAAATTATTTTAGCTGGAATATTTAATTTCATAATGCAAATCTTCCAACTGCATTGAAGACTGGAGCTACAAGTTATAACTACTCATTTTAGAATAAATTAAGAAATATATTTTGCTCTCCAAACAGCGATGCTAATTTTTACTGAAGCAGTTGCACACTATGTCCTGAATGGCTACAAGTTTCTACATCATAGAGCTCACCTTGAGCTGGCATAGTACAACCCACAATTTACAGACAGCAGTGTTCCAATACAGGAGAACACAAACAGTATTGGTTGGGCTGAGGTAGTATTTTAAAAGAAAAACAACAACTGCCTCACACAAGCTCTCAATACTTTGTCTCCAGAAAGCTTTAATCAGGATTACATTTTTGCATTCAATATATACTTATGTCTTATCTCCTGTAAGGCTGTTAGCTTACCAGACCCTGAATCTGTTTTACTACTAAAATATCTCACCAATGAGCACCCACAGCTTCCTATAATCAGTTCAATTTAACCTAAGCATATTAAAGAATCAATATTAAGAGGGGTAAAGAAGTGTCATCCTGCAACATCGCCTCTGTTTGCAAGAGTCAGGTGAACTCCGTGTTTACTCTTGCTGGTTTGTAACACAAAAACCACAGTTTACTAGCAGAAAGAAGTGAGAAAGAACTATTAAAGAGTAAGAGAACATCCATCTATAAATTAAGGCCTTAGAGGTGGGAGTGCTCAGTTACACTACTACTCCAGTAACTCTGCATACTTTTAAATATAAACCTGATTCACAGGCACCTCCAACTTAATTCCTTCCTTCTTAAATTCGGCACAAACTATACATCATAAGAAAACAGCAAAAAAGGGTTTGCATAACAGCATTAAAATGGAATATTATGTTGTAATGACTCACCTGCTAAAGGTAAAGCCTCCCACTGGATTGTTACTAGAGCCAGATTCATCATCTGTTTTGCAGGCAGATTAAATTTGTGAGAGCAAGCAAAACATGAATGCCTGAAAAGTTATGCAATGCCTCTTTCTACTCCTCTGTTAGACAAAATCCTGGTGAACATTAGGAATGGGGCACAGAGTTTCTTAATGTGTCTGTAGAATCTAAAGACCTATTTCCCTTGACATAATTTCTGTAACAAATTGCAGGTCAAAAAGGCAACCAATGTATGAAAAGTACTCTTTTCTTATTCTTGCAATGTGAAAATTAGGTGCAAGTTAAACTGAATCCAAGCATAGGAGAAAAGGAAAAAAAAAAAAAAAGAGAAACAGAAGTGTCATGGAGAGCAATGAGAAAGGTATCCTGAAGGACAAATACTAAGGAAACACTAGACTTGCTTCTGTGACATAGAGCAGAGAGATCACTGTGACAGAATCTACTAAAGCTACAGTTAGTTATTAAACTGCAGTTTTGAGGTCAGGCCTTGGAGCTGAGGAATATTTACCCATCTGCAGTTCAAACACAGAGGGAATGCTTAAGCTAAGAAATACTTTTCCAGTTTTCTCTACATACCTGCTTGTCTTTTAGTGAAACAAAAGGAACTCAAAAGCCCTGATCCTAAATAAGCCAGAGGATGCAGGCTTTATTTGTGTTTCCATTCAAACAAATCAACTACTACATGGAAACTGTCCCCCCACCCCTCCATCCCCAAGTGATCGATCCTTTCTGCAGAAAACGGGATTGTCCCTCGGAAAGCATAACATACTACATTTCTCAATCTCCATTAACCTTCAAAATCAACTTTATTCCACCACCACTCTTTGATAACGGAGTGCTTTTTTGCTCTGCAGATTTATCTATCTGCCTTTTGAGATTTAAATCACCCACAACCACACCACAGTAATGAATTCCTCAGTTACACTTCACATTCTCTAAAAGTTTGTGACTCACTTATTTTTAATAGTGCAGAGAAATAACAAAGCTTCATTTGGCTAAAGCATCAAGTATTTGATAGCTCAGAAGATCCTGTTCATTTCTGCACCATGCCCTTCTGATCACCTCACTTGGGGCTTTAAGCCCTAGCTTGCTGTTAGACAATCAAATTTATCATAAATCTACAACACTTAGAGCTGTAATGAATCCCATTTTAAAGTAATGTTGATAAAACAGAATGAAAATGGAAATATTTTAAACAGTTTAGAAAAATCATACATTAACAAAGCCTTACTATTGCCTGCCAATTCCAGAAGCAAACCTGATATCTCCTGGTTAGAGTATGGAGCAGGACATCTTGTTTTGACATGAATGGCATTAAAGACTGAGGCTCTCAGTGGTGATGGTCTGTGTATCCTAAATAAATCAAATACCACTTTGAAATGCTGTAAGGTTTTCTAGTGCATCAGAGATGTAACAGACTTCTGCAAGGATAACACAATCTTCTGAAAAAATTGGCAACACTAGAGTAAAGCTAAAAGTATGATTTTCCATAACTAACAAACATAAATCTCTTCACTGGTCCACGTGAATATTTTATAAATAACCAAAGCAGTTATAAGAGTTTCCCAAAACTATTATACAATTAAATTAATTTTAATTAAAAATAGATGAACTAGTCATGATAACTAATATTATTTAAGTATCTGAATTTAAAGTTGACAATTAGACAGGTCTATTTCACATGTATAATTCATACATATAGGCTAAGAAAAAGTGTTGCTATTCAGCAGAAGCATGACTTCACTTAGCCATAAAGAAGTGCTCCATTTAAAGCCAATGTTTATATGTGACAAATTGAAAAGCATATCTTTGAAGAAAAACAGGAACTGAATTTGCAGACATGGCACTACCCAATCCTGGTTTTGCAGAGCTGCTGACCTAATACTCCAGCTGAATTAATGAGGACTGTGCCTATGTAAATCAAGCCTGTGTTGTCCTCTCTGGTATAATTCAGCAATTTCAGTTTCAAGGAACAAAACCAACAAGTGAACGTTCCTAAGAGGCAGACCTTGATCACACTCCTGGAAACATGAGTTTACTGTGTTCCTTGAATAGGAATTAAATTGCTAAGAGATATCTGTTAAACATTGCTTTTACCCTTTAGTTTATTTGAATAAAACCACATTTTATGTCCACTCTTTCTAGTCAGTTTTATTTCTTGCCAGTAGACCTCTTATCTGAAATTATGCTCCCAATTACAACCTTTAAAATCAACAGCATTCATGCTAATATAGCTATAGAAAGCTCCCTTACTAAATCTGATGAAAAATTGATATGGATGAAGAGGGGAAGAGACAAAAGAAACATTCCATGAAATATCTTAAAAGGGTGGATTTAATATAAGCTATCAAAAAGCATGAAAGTTAGAATAACTCTAGTTCATTTCAAGATTAAATTGGAGGAAGACTTTTTCTCAACCTGCATTTCAAGACAACCTTAGAAAATACCTGGAAAGCATTTGTCACCTTTCCATTCTGCGTAGGCAACTGTAATCTAGATCATTTAATATGTTCTGTTACACAAAAATAATCATATAAATCAACTTAATTGCTTTGCATGGAGTTCTGGAAAATATTTTAAGGTATTCAGAAATATAACCCCTAGAGCTCTCCATCATCATGTACTTTCACTTGCAATGTTCCTCCCCCATGCTGCCTTACAGGGTTGCAGCATCCAGCAGCCATGCTCAGGGCACACAACTTAATTCCCTATGTAGGCAAACAACAAAGGAGGTTTTAAGAATGGACAGACTTTTTTCTTCTAGTTTTTTACAAGATACTGACTGGGATAGGACCAACCTGATCATCTTTTATTTGTCATCACTTATAGCTGTCATCTTTAGCTTCTTTTTGCAATCCCATGGTGCAGAATTTTATTTTGCATTACTGCAAGAGTCCACAGAACATATACAGAAATATCAATTTATCTCTAAGGGAATAACTGGTGCTTTAAAATCTTTCTAAAAAATAAGCCATATAATTTTAAACAGCAAAAAATTCTTAAACACACTGTAGGACTGCACAGATTTGGGGCAGGATGGGGGGAGAGTTAATGCTCAAATGCTGCAGCGCACTCTACACAAACAGTAATAAAAATCTATCACTTAATCATTTACATGTTGTGTAAAACAGCAGTCTCCTTTTAGTTAAGAGCTGCTTTATGTCGTTTTCATCGATACAAATGTTGCCCAAGTGATTGTGTGGGAGAATACAAGAACAGACTGTAATAAAATTAAAAATAACTTTCCAAGGAAATAGTATTTGGAAGGATTAATTACAGAAGTTCAAACAGGAGGCCATATGCTTTCCCCTCTCTTTACTATTGAGCATACAGTATGCCTGTAATAAAGCAGGAAGAGGAAAAAAGCTGGTCAAAGCAAACTGTTTCAAGTATCAGGTAATGATTCAAGATATCTTTACAATTTTGTGTGCCTGAATAAATTTTGTCTAGTCATTTGACTTCTCTGCTAAAATTTTTATCAGCTGTGTTCATTTTGGAATAAAATAGTTCGCCCTTTGCCACCACTCCCATATAGCAGGTATTTCTTGAGTGCTAAATACATGGGAGAAGTTGGTAGTGTGGGTATATTTCCTCCTTACACCAAATTCTCTACTCCAAATATAAGATTTACTTGCAAGAACACAGAGGCTGTCACAGATCACAGCTTCAACTACTGCAAGCATAAGAATTTTGCTTAAATCTACAAGAATTAGGTGCCTTTATAAGCTTTCAATTTAAGTAGTATATAGCAAAGAAAGTCACTGTGACTTTCTAAAACTTCACATTAATATGCTAAAATTAAAAAGTACATGTTCAAGTGTTTTACTGATTTGGAGTCCAAAGGCTTAATTTCAGAAAATGGGATACTTTTTCATCTGTATGAGAAAATCTTCTCTTAATTTAATCAGTTTAATATTTTCAAAACTATAACATTGATTTTGTAAACAAGTTGATGGAAGTTAAATAAAACTTTCTAGTATAAAAAGCAGAGCAGAGGTACAAAAATAATCAGAGACACTTTTATACCAACTAAGCAGGATACACAATGTGACCATGAAGTCAAAAGTGTTCAGACAACCAGTATTATGTGTGCTGGGTTTTTTTTCAACTAAATCTAGAAGGTTTTTAAAGCAATAAGTTACCTGTATGTTTCCAATTAATCCCTTAAAAGCTAGATAAACACATGAGAATTCAGTTTAAAGTATGATGAAAAATTCAATGATATAAGTTAACATTTTTAGAGATCACAATAGTCTATGGCCCCAGAATATCATGGTGGAAGAAGAGTTAAGTTTTAGTTCTCATTCCATGACCCCCATTGAAAAAATTAAAACAAAAAAACCAAAGCAAAACGAAACCAACAACACCAAGACTCAAAGCCTCATCTTTTACTTGAATAAATTAGTGGAGAAAAGTCACAATAAACCACAAGAATCCATTTGGGGAAAGTGTCTGAAATGCCCTATGCTCTACAAGAAAACATAGTTTCCTTGGAAAATAATTTATTAACAAATTTTAAGCTGTTCTAGAAAAAAAAAAAAAACCCCAAAAAACAAAACCACAAACCCCAAACAACAACACCAAAACAAACAGAAAAGAAATTAAACAAGTGATCAATAATATATTATCCAAGTATTTGAATATAGTGCTAGGAAAAAACCCTATAGAATTATTAACACTTATTATACAACAGGAAAAACTGAAATTACTTCCCTTGTTCTCTCCATTACAGTTTGTTTGAAACCCTATTTTATGTAATAACATAATCACACACTAAAAGTTTTTTTACAAATGTAAATCCATCACATCTAAAGTGAAAAAACCACTAAGAGTAAAGCTGGTTTCTATACTTATGTTTAAATGTAATGCACTAGTCTGTCTAAATCATAAGGGAATAAGGCACTTAAAATAGGGTGTCACATTTCGAGGTAATAAATAGCAGATTGATTCAACCTCCCAGTTGATCTTGCAGTTTACTTACATACAAGATGGAAAATAAAGTACTAAAGCCACTGTGATTTACTTCTCAGAAATGAGACACTCTATATTAGTGTAAATGAATGCAAAAGTCCTGCATTGACAATTTATTACGTTCTTAGGCCAAGCCCTGATTAGATCAAATTGCAGCCTTTCTGAGCACACCGAATGAGCCTCACTGCAGATTCCAGTCAACACTATCAGTTATAGATTAAAAAAACCAGCCACAAACAAAACCATAACAACCCCAAAACCCTAAGCCAAGTTTCTCTAGTCCATTCTTTTTCAAAGCATGTTTTTTCCCATTTGTTACTAATTAGGGAAAGGTGTTCTACCCCAAGAGAAAATCCATTATTTAAGAATGGTTACCTATGGGTTTTTTTCCTAGAATTTTTACTTAAAATGGTTGAGTCTGGAGGAATTAATTCACAGCATCAGTTAAGCTCTGACATCAGTGAAACATTGTCTCCACTACCGATAGGTTAAATAGAACCGAGATACAAAATGACATTTAATAGTAACACCCCAGAGCACTCTAAACTGGCAACATTCCCTACAGTCCTGTGTGAAAAACGGGGAAAACTAAAGTACAGAGGACAACAGGTGTCTGTGCACTTGGGCTCCATGAGCTCAGCATCAAGGGCTTCGAGGCCACCAACTCATGGCCTTCAGACACTCACAAGGAAGACCAAAACTGCATTTGAATTTAAGGGCATCTTCACGAATAAACTCAAGAGAGCATCAGAACCATTTCAGAATTCCCAGAGCTAGGGCAACTCTCTTATTCACATGACCTGAAAAGGTTTTTCATTTCAAATCACAGGAACCACCTCCTCCAGCCTCTTTCGTTTCAGGATATTTTAGAGAAAAATATGATTATTTCACTTTTTACCACCCAGTGGCTTAAAAATATGTAGACTTTGTACTAGTAAGATGTTTGCTTATATGAATATATATGACTTTAAATGTTTTTTTCAGGTGACCTATATGTCTGCACTTTCTCAGTCCATAGGCATGCACACAGCTGCTTGAACAGCATCTCTCTTGCACAAACTTTTTATATTCAAATTTACACAAGATCCACTTTCCAAGGCTATTTGTTAAATAAAGTGCTTCTGCAAACAAAAAAACCCTGAGTGTCTGGGTGAATAACTGTCATGTACATATTCAAGAAAAGGCAATACTTCTGTAGAGTACTAGAATCAGCAATATTTTAATACAGTTCTAGTTTAAAAAGTGGATTTCTATAACTATCTACTGTCTTTTTGAAAAATTTCTGATGTCTGCCAGTGTACAACCACACATTAAAGGCCCTTGTCTTCAAAATCCAAACTGGTAGAATTTTTTTATGAAATGAAGGGCCTTGGACAAGAAGTAGGGAGTAATTCAGTACTTTAATCTACTAAATATTTTAAAGGTTTGTCATCTGCACTTTAATGTCTGTCTTTTTACCAGGTGCATAATAGCTTTAACACTGTAAAAAGAAGGAACTATACATATCTCCTATGCCATAAAACACTAATCAGTGTAAACTTCAAAGCTTTTACTTGAGAGTGTAAACTTCTAAGAAAGATTAGATAACTACTGAGCAGGTGCAATCCAGGAACAAAAATAGATGGAAACATAATAAAGGAAGCCAGACAAAACAGTTGCTAAATAAAAATTCCCTTCTTATTAAAGGGGAATGACCATAGCAAAAAAGAAATTTAGATGCAATTACCATGTATTATAAGGCTAACTAAGTATTTTGCAGACATTTATTGAAAATATGAGTTCACCATCTGTACAGATATGGGTACACTCTTCTCTTGCAGTCATGTTTTATAGTGTATAAAAAATGAAAACTTAATGATATGCACATTAAAGGCCACAACACACAGACTTAAACTGCAGAATATTTGCTAATATGTTTTAAAAAATTACTACTTTATAAAAAGCATTCAGTCCTTGAATTCCAATGTTGCAATGTTCACTGTAGCCAAAAGTTTCATGACCTCATCCCACACATTCAAGTAATAATCACATACTGAGGCACACACATGCACCCTGGTTAATTACAAAACTAACCTAATGGGATCAAGTTTACACTTAAGTATTTTTAATGTGTACTGTTCACTGCTTACTTTCCATTGTGAGATAAAACGAACCACAAACAGACAAACCTAAGATATTTATACATGAAAAATGTTATTTTTGCCTCATGACAATGCATTTTATTGTCACACATCCAAACCGAAGAATAGAAAAGCTTTGTACTTCATTTTATAGTTTTCAAACAAAATGTTTGGTTGTTCTCACATGTGGAGAAGATGATCAAGTGGCAATAAAGTGAGGGCTTAGTAGGAAGAAATGAAAGCATGAACCCACTCACCACAACTATCACCAAGATCTGTACAACTAACCAGCATCAGAAGAGGGTTGTTTACAAAAAGCTAGCTGTAATTATGACTTTTTTTCCAAGTGTACATCCTAATTTTTCTGTTTTCCTGAAATTCCACATGCCTTTCCATTACACATAAGCACATACTTTTTTCATGTTTGATTTGGATTTTTTTGTGTCTCTTTCTCTTCCAGAAGCTCAGAAAGTTTGGCTCCATCAGTCAGATCAATTAGATTGTTTTGTCACCATATTTTAGATTATAAAAACACTAGGTATTTATAACAGAGTATCTCTCTTTCAGAATAAATAGCCTGTTTTCCTGAGAAACTGGGCTGTTCTAGCCTCATTACTACCATTGACCTGTGAATTTAAACCAGCTAAAATAAAAATAACAGTTGCAGGATGCCGCTTGATCAGAAAAATACTTTCATTATTTTTCTAAAACAAAGCACAGAGACTTTAGATAAAGACTGAGGAAGCTGACATCTATGTAATCTATTAAACTGTACAGTCAATTCTGCACAATATCTGCTTATTTGCAGAGGACACAGCAGAAGCATATTCTACACCAAAATTCCTGTACAACTCTCAATAGAATGTCCTGCCTCTCAGAAAGGATATTTACTGCATAGGAGACAGATTCTAGCTAATTTTGATCTGTGCAAAGAAAACAACCAGCATCCAAAGTATGGCCATGACATTCAAATAGAGATTTCTTTGGGTACTCTTTGCAATGCCATGAATTGCTTAGTGCAGCACCCTCAAGCTGCCCTTACAGTACAAGGCTCTGAATGAAGCGGCACTTCAGTCAGCCAGTGATGGGGATCCTACAACAAAAACATCCCATGTAAAATCCTGGGCATGTTCCCATTCACTGGAGAATTTATAGTGGTTTGTAGGCAGTAACCTTGCTCAAGTAGCTCTTCTCCTGGTGCATATAAACTAATTTAATAAATTCACATCAGCATCCTACATACCACATCCTTATCACACCACTGCCACTTCATCTTTTCTATTGGAATACTGTCACATTTCACTCCCAGAGAGTTCTTGGCATTAAACCAGAGAGAACCTGAATCATTATAAAATGAAAGTGTCTGATCTTTCACTTAAAAAATGCTAAAGTACATGTTCAACAACTTAGTGGGACTAATAGATATTTTCTCTATTTTGCTCAGATAAAACTGTTATCCCTATCTTTGCTTATTAAATCTACTAACAACATAGCATCTGTAAACAGATAATCTGGAGTCGTCTACTCATAGTTTACCTGCCTAACATTTTAGATAAAACAGATACACATCTAACTGGAAAACTATCCAGTCAAACCTTTTCAAAAGATGCCATTTCAGTTTGGCACAAAAATCTTGGAATGCTCTTTTAATTTTTATTCTCAAGATGAAATGAAGTATATCACAGCAAAAAATGGAATCATTATGTATCTATCCAACATACTTGCTCTGCAACAAACACCTGTGCTACATCTGACCTTCCAAGTAAACTGAAAATCAAGGAAACTTTTATTCCCATTAAAATATTGAAGTAGGGTTTTTTTTTTCTATTTCACTTAGTGTGAAATGATACATAGAAAAATTTAGATTTTTTTTTTTTTACCTTCAGGTTAGCTACCATTGTAACTTTTACACATAGACCTGGTTCATTTGGAAGTAAGTTGCCATTAAAGAATGCAATTATACACTCAACTTACACACTGGTCCAGGGACGCCATGCACACAGGAGGAAGTGAGGGAAACAAGAGTCTCCAGTGTGTGGTTTTCCAGAGACAGCCCTTCCTGGGCCACGGGGAGTGGCTCCAGCAGGGCCTGCTCTGCCAAGAGAAGGCAGGGGATCTGCCCAGACTCTCAACTGGCAAGTGGTAAGAATGCAGAAAAAGGGCATTATACCAAACTGTGAGCAAGCACCTGCCATTTCAGACTGGTACCAGTCACTAATGGGTACAAAGGCATAGGATTGTTCCAGTAGAAGAAATCCTTCTAGTTCAGTGAGACCAAGCATAGGTCACATAAGTACTGTTTAGATCTCCATCATTCATTTTCCTGATTGTGGACAAAGAAATCTACAGGATTACAATCAAATCACTTTAATTCAGAAATGTTTTCAATTCCAAGTTGTTTCACAGTACACTTGTTGCAGCTTTATATTTCTGGTAGCTATAAATAAAAAAGGGAATTGTATTGCAGCCAGTACTCGATAGTCTTCTTCCCTGGGGCCACCAGACAGATGAAACAAAAGTTCTCACTTTCAAAATGCCAACAAATCCAGCCAAAGATACTGTGTAAAGCAACAGGCACAATGCAAATTGAGCGAGTAAGGACACAATACAAAAGACAACTTTGCATTAAGGTGGCAACCTATCTAAATTACAAATGTAGGAAACCCTCATTTCTGCATTAAAATAAGAAGTAATATAATAATCACTTTGTCTCCTTTCTAAAGGAATAAGCCATTACTATACTGTCTATAAAACTGTCACTTGGTGATGCTGCATAGCTGCTGCTACTGAATAGCAAAGCTCATCTCGTCCAACTTTCATTTATTTTGAGTTGTGAAAAAAGCAAATTAATGAACTCTGAATAATTAAGACATTTATAATACAAAACTAATGTGTCTATATATGGCCTAAGATTCTTATCTGATATGGCTAATATGACATACAAATCACTTACAATTTTTAAGAATGAGGTACTTAATTTCTTTTCTTACGTAGATGTAATTTCCTTTTCTATATCAAATATTTCATACTCTATGAATTACTTTTACTGATCAGCTACTCTAATTTATCAGTGTAAAAAAAAAACAAACCAAAAAACCCACCCTGAAATACCTAAATTAAAAAAAAAAAAACTTTATTTAAGGTACTATGTACAAAATAAACCCAGTGATTGCTTGTTTGGTGGAATAGGTATACAAAAGAAAATCAAATAGAATTCATCGAGACAGAAAGTGATGCATGAGGCTATTAACTTCTGAGACATGTCAATAAAAACAATAAAGCAAGATACTTTGAGTCTAGCTCTCCTCCATTTGAACAACTAGTTTAACTAGGTAAGAAAAACTGCTTATTTGCTAGACAGAAGCTTGGGAATATAAGAATATGTGCATTAGCTAGATATTTTTATTAAAGCAGAGTGCGTATATATAAAAACCAGAAAATCATCTCAAATAGAAAGTATGACTTAAAACCATTTTTATATGAAAGCTCTTAGTTTCAAGCAAGTATCTGCAAGTAACAAATACGGATTATTAAGCAACATATAGACAGTTGTTTTAACAAAGGACACCTGAACAATGAACCACAAACCCCACTTGTAAATTGGCTGAGGCTATTCCAACATAGCTGCCAACTCTAAATCTTTGTTCAGCAGATAATCAGAGACTAATTTTGATCAAGAGATCTCCTACAGTGGAAAGGCCTACAGGTATAAAAGAAATGTGTGTTTTAACAAAACTATAACTAAAACACATCTCACACAGTAAAGATCCACAAGTAGTTGTTACTTGTTATTGTTGATGACAGAGCTACTCTTTCCTGAGTACATTTGCAAGTATTCTGTAGATTTTTATCCTTATTTTACCTTACTAAATAACACAGTAGAAACCGAAATTTCCCCTAATAACAGTTATTAGCCGATAGCAAAAGGCTTGCCCTTCCTATGTGCTGACCAGGTCACACAAAGAAGGGGAAGGTGAGTAGCCATATTAAAATGCTTTCTCTTTCCCCAAATCCCTCAGGGAAGGTCCTTACCACTGTGCCAATAAATTTCTTATGGCTGCCTCCATCATAAATACTCTGATTAAAATGTAAATTCAACCAACCTATCAGCTTCCCATTAAGAGGACTCTTTAAAAACACCATTAATCAGCTGAGAGATATGTAGTGAAATACCACTTATCAATTCTAACTGCTTATGACAGTTAACAAAGCTTTATATTTGCCCCAAACATGTGCTGATCTATCAATTATGCCAGGGTTCACTCTCACGCTAATTGTACATTTTCTTCTCTAATGCATTTTTGCTGTTATCTCATAGGCTAATGAAAGCTGGGAAATCAATACATATAAATTATACATGCAAAGAAGGACTGCTGTGAACATAAAGTTTCTAATTAATTGCACTTGATTAATTTATATCCTTTAATTATCTTGCTAAGCCACAAACAACATAAATATCCTTGCAATCTGGTTATTGCTATGTCAGTCATAAAAAAAAAGCAGACACAGTAAATCTATGAAATCTAGCAAAGCCCATTGCCAAAAAACATAGTATGGCATAGCACATAAATATAACTGGACTTCTCAAGACACCTATGAATAATTTTACTGTGACAAATTACCACTAAATATGTTGTATAGTTATTTGATTAAGGTTATAAAGATATAACTTTACATGCAGCATACAGGGTAAGCAAAATGCAGGCTTATCATGCAGGCTTATGGAGGTTTTTAGTTGTATTTATGAAACACATCTGCAATAGACATGTAAGTGATAATGATATCTGATTGGTTAGGGCCAAGGATCAAATTATCAATATTCTAAATTAAGTCATTACTGCTTTTCTGCACTTAAGATTACATGGCAATTTGTTTGCAGAGTTATCTGAAAGTCAAGAATGCACACAATCAGGACCTAATAATGATATACCCAACTCTAAGCAGAGTTAAATAAGAGCTACCATACTCTCTTTTGTAAGAGCAAATTGGCCAAATATAAATTCTTCCATTATGTGAGTAGCTGTAATTGTAAACACTTTTTTTCCTTTCAAATTTTGTCCACTTTGGTAAACCAACCATATGTCACTGTTCTGAAAACTAATCCTATCAATCCACCAGACTTGCTCTTTGTCCTACACAACAGCATATTACTGAATATCTGTATCTACAACTTTCATAAACGTGTAAAAAGAAACTGTATCTGTCTACAGGGAGACTCAGACAGAGACCATCTGTCAGTGACTAAAGCTATTCTTTAAAAAAGAAAACATTCATCTGGGATTTGCCCTTTACAGAGTAAACCCACTTAACCTCCCAATAAGATTAACTGTTATTTGTTTCCATTAAACAAAAATGACCATGCTAATATGCATTTAATAGCACTAACGATGAGAGAAACATGAACTTTAACAATTTTTGAATTCATTAAAGTTATAACATATATTATTTAGTGACAGTTATTTTATTATTTGTAAATATTTTTCTTTTTCATTTCAAGCTTTCTTGCACAAAGTTGAGGGTTTTTTTTTTTTTAATCAGGGTAAATATTGAAAGCAAGACAGCAGGCTCTTGAGTCTGACACATAATATAGATAACAATGACGGTATATAAATTAAGTCCGAATAACGCGAATAAAAACCCAATACCTTTGGAGCACTGATGATTTTCACCTGTGCCCTCAACATCCAGGAATTTACAAAGAAAGGTATTTAACTAGATTGATTATACGAGGCTGTCTGAGTAGAGTTAGTGCAATGTAATGGAGACTGTACTCTGTGCTTCTCTTTGCAGCAGCACAAATCACCGAACCAGCCTGAAGCTATACAGAAAAATACCTTAATGTGTCCTCTTGGGCTGACAAAACACAGTAGCACTGTCATGTGAGACTCCCTCTTCTATTGAGGAAAAACACAGTAGGAGAAACCTTTAAATGTAGGCAACCCCTTGGCTCCCAATATTGTCCTGTGTTTATTTTGTCAGACCAAGTTAGTGAGATGTACAATAGGATTAAATAGTATCCTAAAAAATGAAGGGGTGAAGTGCAAAATCCTTCATAAAATTAATTCCTGGGTCCCTGCCTTCCTGTTTTGCTCATAACTCTACCTCTAAAGTAACCTAGATAAGAAGCACAAAAGGTGTCCTCCTCCCCTTAGGAGAAGCTTGAGGAGAGCTCAGTAAAGTCTGTTTCTACTCTAGGCATAATTCACATCTTACTGGAGCCAGTGGGAATACATTCACCAGGTTCAGTTAGCCTTGCATCCAGTTTTCTTCATTAATGGCAGTGGCGCTATGCAATCAATAAACATTAAGACAAAGCAGTCATACAATCATTTTCTCAGTGAGAAATTGGCATATGCTATAAATAAGAATAAATAAATTGATGAGGGGAATCATTGTTACAATTCAGCACAGCTAAAGAAATTGTTCCTAAAACAGAGAACCCAGAAAATGCAGGCTTCCTCCTCCTCAAAGTATACTAAGAAACAGAAGCAGAATGCTTTGGGCATGTAAGTCTCTATCTATTCTAAGAGTCAACAGATGCATTACTTGAATGTACTGTATCTAAGATCCAACTATACTATATAGTATATATACAGAGTGATACAGAAGCAGATATTTTAAACTCAGGCTTAGTAGATTCCAAATCTAGATGGGGATGCATTATCAGTCATTTCAAATCTGGTAAAATCTCCTTGCATTGGACAGGTGGTAAGAGCACAACTTTTCAAACAGTGGGATCAATCCTTTGATATCATCTGTGTTGGCTGCTGGTCATCTCCTGTAAGGGAGCAGATTCCCACTGGCAGCACCCAGTGCTTGTGAGCTCTCTGTAAAGCTACAGCTGGGTGATGAACTCGGTGTTTTCATTACTTTACAGAAAAAACAATGAAGAGTGAAATTGGGGAAGGCGTGAATTAACAAGGATCATGTTTAGCTACCGATAAAGTTATGACATAAGACTTGCCACGTGCCAGACAGTTCCAGCACAGAACAGTCAGCAGTCACTAAGAAGGAACTGAAGGCAGCAGGAAAAGCCTTTATCCATCCAAACCCCATCAATTCATGTAAGGAAAAGCTTCGGAGTACGTAACTTCCACTAGAGTTCACTGGATTTGACGCTTGAGATGTAAAGCACCTAGATAGGAGCAGGGTACTGAGGTTTGACTGCAATTATCTTATCTTTCCTATTTTTAGTGACAGGACCAGATTATTTTAAGTGCATTTTATAGAAAACCCTTCTTTACTGAAATATAAAGACTGTAATAAAGACAATACAATGTTTTGAAACTGTTTTAAATCCTTCACTCAGCTTTGCTTCTACAGATTTAACATGTAGGGGTTCTAATCTTACTGCTACTAATTAGAGCTTTAGTGTAATTGTGCCAACAGGGTGCTTGGCATAATAATTACTATTGAGAGATTCTGGTGGAGCAGTAAGGTGCCCACATAATGCAGATATGTCTAATATTATACAGCAGTCACCTTTGTATGTTGACTCTTAAGTTGGATTTTAACCAAGTAAGGGGTTATTTTGCCTTTATTATAAAGCTTAAAAGGCATATACATATGTATGATTTGGGTATTTACTTTTTCCTCTTGATTCTATTGAATATTAATTAGGCAGATGAAAACTAGAAGGCACATTTTATTTCACATCCTTCATAATTTAGCCTAGTTTGGCATGGGAAAATGAACAAAAATGCTTACGTTGGCAAGTCAGACTTTTAATGTAATATTAGACTTTCTTAGGAAAATGTCCTAAGCTGCAAAGTTTACCATAATATACAATAAACGGAACTAAAACCAGAAGATGAGTAAGACTTTAAAATGTACATTTAGAAAGTGCCTGTGTCCATTACAGTCCTACTGGTTTTCAAACAAATCTTTATGTAAATACGTGAATAAATGTATTCAGTGAAACACACAAGACAAACTTAAGGGACAATGCAGGAACACTAACAAAGATACAGAAGAGCATTTCTGATCACTTAGTAACATTTACTATTTTACCATCTAACAAGTTTCAGATAATGAAACTTTGTTAATGATGCAAATCTATAGCAAAAGAACACTTACCAGCACTGAGATGTTTTGTTTGGTTTGTGTTTTTTAACCTCTAGAAATATCAGCTTCAGCCATACAATCATTAAAAAATAAAATCTTAATTATGGATATGATTACAGATACAACAAGGACTTCAAGAGCAATTCAAACATGTGAACCCTGTACAACATCATAAGATAAAATGTAATAGGCATTTTCAGATTAATTGAAGCATCTTCTATTAAAAAAGAATAGTGAACTCTTTAAAATAAGAAAACGTACAGCATGGAGCCTGAACCAGAGCTTCATCTAGAGCAGACAGGCTTGTTTTTACTGCCCCTTAGTGCTTCCCTTTTAAAGTGACAGGAAACCAATTTCTGATTACAAATCAATAGGTTACACACTATCATCAGAGAGTAAATGTAGTTGTTGATATTAGATCATAGAAGAGGGTATCAGAAAAAAGCAGCTGTTGCCATTTTGATGCATATAAGAACCAGTAAACAGTATTTCTTTTCTTCTAATCCATATTTTCAAGGAACAATTCTTACAGTGTAAGTCATATGTGGCTTATTTACCATTTATGGGTCACCATCAGGAAAAACAACTGTGACAAATGTACCATGCACATAAAGTGCATAAGTTTAAGTCTCGAGACTAAGAACCACTGAAATGTGCTGTATTAATTAATATAATGGAAACAAAAAGTATGTATGTGCCTGTCACACAGAATACCTTTTGATGAAGTCTCTTTTTTCTTTAAGCTTTTAAGATAATCTTAGAGAAATCATCAAACTATAAAAAGAAATCAATAAAACAGAAAAGGTTCCCATCACCCCTAAAAAAATCCATAACTTTTGCATTTTAATAGAGACACTACAAGACTATACCAGTCATTTTCTTTCTGATGTGTTCCTTTGATTTCACTCTTATCTCACAGGACTCTTGACTTTCCTGAGAAAGGGATTATTGAATTGTATGTCTCCCTCAGATGCTCTTGATCATTCAAGTAGTCTGTACTTAAGAACGTTACAGAGTCTGCTCAGCTGCTGGCTCCTTGGGAACTCATCAGGGACTGTCATCTTAATATTAATTGGGTTTTGTGCAGGAATCCAAGTCCCACAATGAGAGGGTTTCAAGAGAGAAGATTATGCCCAAAGCCAGATATAAAGACAAACATATTTAGCACAACAATTATGATAATTGCAGAAACACTCTGAGAAATAAGTAAATCTGATTAAGGGCACTTCTACATGATCAAATATTAATCTGATGTCTTCACTCTAACCTGGTTTGAACATAAGAGGCTTCTTATGGTTTTATGTATTAACAGATTTGTAGAAGCTGAACTCATAGTACCTAATAATATGGTACATCCAAGTCAATACAGTAAAAGGATCTTTACGGAATGTAATCCACTTAAATTAAAAATAGACACAGATTGAATCATAAAGCTTAAATTAAAATTGACACAGACTCAATCAATAAAACATTTTATATAAAGTCTTGTATAAACTACTGTAACATTTTGCAGTCTCATACCACAATAACTTGTGTGTATTTATTTTTATTGAATAAAGACTGCATCATTTCAGAAAAAAAATATCATAAATACCACTCAAAGACTCAAAAGTTTCCACACTGACATAATATCCAGAAAATTAAATACACCTATATTTGCCAAGGTGAAACTTATCTATCTTTAAAATTTGTGGTTTACTTGTAGAGATTTGAAGTATAGTTAAGTCATTTCATCTTTAAAATCACCCTGATTTATAGGAACTGGGGGCCAAAACTATATTTTCATGATGAATAATAACTCAGTGGCAGCAAAATGAGGGTTTTTGGCACTGATTTCTCTACTTATATGTTGCATGCACATAGTTGCATACAAATATATACTAATACAGACCCCTGAATTAAAATTCCATACAAAATCATGTTTAATATTCTGGATGCATTATATTTAATACTACCATGACAAGTGCATTCAGTTTGTTGTGCACGGAGCATTTTGAATAAATCTGAAATTAATATATACAATATACACTTGTTAATATAAATTTGCAGAGGTAGAAGAAATGCCTGAGAGCACCTACACTATATTTGCATAATTGTTTAACTCAGATGAAAGCTTCCATGTCTAGCTAAGTTTTCAAAATTGAACATAAAGCATCTGAGAACGATTACAGTAATATATTCAGGGATATAAAGGAGAAGGAAAAAAAAAGGAGAATATATCAAAATTGTAATACAAAAATGAATTCTGTCAACATAAGACAGAAACACCCAGACATAGATGCCTATCTATCCATCTTTATTTGTAAGTATTAACCACATATAGGTCTTATGTGAAAGGTAAATCTTGCCAGCATGGCTTACCTCCCATAGTAATTAGGCTTGTGTTTCTGCTTTATTAACTCTGATACAACAGTGTCCTGCCCTCTGTCACCAAGGGTACTAATAGATGATAATCACGTAGATTTGGGAACCATACAAACTAAATGATGAAGTGAGATGAAGTGTAGTGATGCAACGAGTTCAAGGACAAGCAATTTAGTAATTTCAATATTAATTTCCAGGATATTAAATAGAAATACCTGAGGAAACTAGACTACACTATCACACAATTAATAATTTAAATTTACAAACAAATACTCCTCAAATTTTAATGTTTCAAAAATCATAATAAAATGTTTGCCATATATAAGGAAAAATAGCTTACTTCCCTCTAGGAAAAACATTAGAAATACATCTCTTATTTACAAATACAATGGAATCTTTACAAGATTTAACACTCTTTATGGACAATTTTAATTTTGTGGGGGGAGTAAGTATATTTTCACAATCCAGTGATAGTAGGCCCATACTAGAACGACATTTTTATCTGTATTACTACATTTTGATGTATTACAATCTTGAAGATGTGATACTGATTCTGAGCTCCTAACTACAAATTTTCACCTATTAATTCCAGAGCAATGATACTGCAAACCTACTGTTAACTTTTTAAAGTCATTAATTATACAGAAATTATACAAAAATATAGTTGACAAAAGTACTGAAAAAAGTAATTTAATTACAAATTGTTGTCAGCATTTTCTCTTAGAAGTTCTAAAACTGTTAAAACTTGTGATAAGTATCACAGTTTTACAGTAATTTCTAAGAGGCTTCTAATTCTGAAATGTCTGCTTAAATAAAAGAATTTCTTTAAAAAAAATTATCAGCTTCAGAAAAGACAATTAAAGACTTGACCAGAAGGTACTAAATCTAAATATTGTCACAGTGGTTAACTGTGTTTTCAAATTCTGCCTCATCTGTTGTAATTTATCAATATTACATTTTCCTTATCACTTTTTTTTAATGCACAAGCATTCAGTTTCAGTGTCTTATACGTTCAATGTAAATCTGAGACCCCTAGATTTTTAGAAGGTAGAAATATATTTAATTATGTTTATCAAAAGCCAAATATTCTACAACATAAACAAACATTCAAAAGATAGTGGAAAAAAAATGCTGTTAAAGAGGGTGGTTTTGGGTTTTTTAGTAAGTAAACAGGTGAGTGCAGCTCCTTAAGTATCCAGTGTCCAGTTGTCAGAAATAACAAACTCAGGCTCTTGGGAGAGCAATATGTGTTATTCAAATCAGTCACATTTTCCCAGTAGTTTTCTAAGCCTAGATATTTACCTCAAACTTCTCACCCCAGCATTAATAGTCTTGAATTCTGTTAGATGCAAGTTTCAATAAACAGGGTGCTCGTCAGAAACACAGTTCTGCTGGGCCTATACTATACATTTTGAAAGCAAATACTCTGCATTCTTTTTCAAACTAAGTCCATTTTTAAACAACACTTGTAACCAAAGAACCTAAAATACTGTTTGCATCTTGTTTATGCATACTGAAAAAAAAAAAAAAACATTTCTCATTCTTTAAAGTGTTGAGATAAAAAGCAATGTAATTTCAGAGCTTAAATTGAGTTCTGCATAAAAAACTATTTTGAATTATATCAAAACTTTTAGCAGTCTAGCAATCTTTTAACCTACAAAGGATGCATTTTACTGCAGTGCCAGAAAATGTATATAAACCACATAATATAATTTCATCACATACTTAAAAGGTTCAAATATTATGATTTTTAAAAGGCGTTTCAAAAGTTATAGTTTCCATCTTTAAAGAGGAAAGGCTTAACAGACAAAAGATGTACAGATATTTTGCTAATAATCATCCAACTGGCTACTTTCTGTTCTGAGGAATTGTCTTCTGTGGTTAGCATGTTTGCTTCCATTCAATTCTAGATGCAGATTATGGCAATTAGATATTTATCCTCCTTAATGTACACTGTTTTTATTTATGTTGAACTTGAATCCATTATCAGAAACAAAGCTGCATACATCTAACCCGAACCAATTGCTGGAGATGAACACAGACTACTGCTTGTTTACTTTGGGTAGACTAATCTTATGGCATGCATTAAAAATGTTGTACTTGTCACTGACTAATACAACAAATTGAAACCTTGGAACAATCTTATTTACTATTCAAGTGCTCCATATTTGATTCTTGCACCAGAATTTTCACTTAACCCTTTTGTTAAATAACTGAATCTTAGAGTAATGCACAGCCACACTGCAATTTGAAGCTAAATACAAGATAATTTCATTTGTCACAAGCAGTTTTCAATCTACAAGATACATCAAGGTTGCATTACCTCACTGTATATTTTTATGCCCTCAGTATGCAGTATATAACTGAATATTTCAACTGGTTTGTACTATTCACATAGCAAGGGTTATTGCTGAAAGAAAGAAAACCCCAAACTTTCCCTCATCTGTATTCCATAAATAAAAGGTTAGCTGCTGTTTTTACTTACAGTTTCCAGAATTTTTCTCTTCTAAAATATTTTAGCTCTTAATATTAAAGTTTTATTAGTTATTCTTTCAGAAAATTCAAACCTTTACTAAGTGACATGAACAGTTACAGTTGGTTTAACTGTGCTTGGGTACCCCTGATTCCATCAGGAAAAAAACAAAACAATATATGGCATATGTTAACATCTAACGACTGAAAACATACCCACTAAAATAGTCCCCCAGACTTAAAGGAAATCACTACTTAATTCCACAAACATTTGTTTCAGCTCAGGAATTGCACTAGAAACTTTTAACTAGTTTTCTGGTTCAAAAACGACTCCAGTTGATCCGAGGAGCCATAAGATGCTGCACAGCACCATCTGCTGGTTTTAACAATGGGCTCCAGTTCCTCGGGTGATCAGAAATCTAAAAACATGCCATGCCACTCACCTCAGTTCCACGAGATTTGGAGAATTCTGCACGGATTCACTGTACAAACTGAAAGATAGTAAGAGAGAGACACAGGCAAAGAGTCAGATGTGTTTGTAAAGACATCTGAAAATCATACAGAGATGAAATCTGAGCAGGTTTCTGAAAGAAAAAAAAGATTGCTGAATTTCCTTTGTCCCAGTCCAGGGAAGTGCTCATTTTAAACAATTTCATGGACGTTATTTTCTTTTTCAATCTAGATACCTTGTCTTTTGGGAGGAATTTAGATGGTTATTGGACACAGGAAGAATTTTTTCTTAAGCAAGAATATCAGAACAGCTTCTATTGGAGATTAATCCTTAATTAATAAACGCTAAAGTCAGAAACAGTTATTTTATTTGGGGTTATAATGAATAAAGATATTAAAAATTGTATAAATGTAGCTAAAGAAGTAAGTATTTTTATTTTGTTCAGGCTACAGATATGCAAGCAGATGAAAAGTGATATTTGAAATGTTAACATTTCAAGACTGTGAAATATAAAATGACCTTAGGAACACTTTCTGAGAAATGACTGGTGAGCAAGTTTATTGTCGAAATTTATTGTTTTAAACTTTTGTTGGTATTTAAAAGGAAACTACTACCAATCTCACTTTAACAACAATTGTTTGCTACATCAACACAAAAAAAAAAAACCCTTTTCCCCCCAAAATGGGATCATCCAAGCCTCTGAAATGATAGCTTTTTTAATGTAGTTTAACTATAAGCATTGGCCATAGATTTAAAACTTGAAGCCAAACTGTGCAGCCTTAGCAGAGCTGTTTGTGTAAGCACCGCCCTCACAGTGGGAGAGTACAGGCGATGGGGCTGTGTCTGACAGTCCTTCCCTGGTGACACCATTTAAACCGTGGTGGCAGAATTCTATAGATGGGAAACCCAGATTCTCCTCACACCTCTGACTGCTCCCTGTAAATTAATTTGTTTACTTGAAGCCTGTTTCATGAGGTGTGCAGAGGCCGGAGCTGGTACCTGTGCATACCAAAAATATCACACGTTTGGTACCCACTGTGGGGTCCCGGCCACAGCACACTCAGTGACAGCCTGATGATAAACAGCTGCCCTGCTCAGGGAACAGACACAGCACTCTGGGCAGTGCAAGCAAGAAACAGGTAAGCAGTCTTAGGAGAACTCATATTTCAAATAATAGGATAGGCTACTTTGAAATCCTATTTCTGAGCTGTCCGAGCTGAGCGTGTCAGAACTCAGTTCAATGCCTGGTAAAATAAGCAGACTCTTACCAATTTCAGCAAAAGCCAGCTCACATCTTCAGGACAAAAATCAAGAAGAATCCCTCTCTTTCTTCCCCCCAGCAATCAAATGCCTTTGTTACATCTACAATTAACTCCAATTACTATATATCATACTTTATATTTAAGCTAGTGCAACACTGGAGGTTAAGAAATAAATTCAGAGCAGTCTGCTTTCCCAAGCTGTAAACCAGGAATGAAACCAGCATGCCCTCCTCCTCCTGCAGCCAGCACAAGAACCTCCTGAGCTCTGAAAATCCAAAGGACAGCACATCATTGTGTGTCTATACCACAGGACAGAAGGTATGGAGACAAAAAGTAATCCTGGTTGGCTCTGGTGTACATAGGAAAAGATGGAAGTGGTCAAGTAATAGATAAAAAGTTCTGAACAGGCATATCAGATTTTTTTGGCAGCAGCACCACATACCAGAACCTAAAAAATAAAAAATGCATTTTGTTTAGAATACTCCCTATCCTACAAATATGTTTATAACATTTTATTTGGCATTGTTGATCCCACAATGTTTCTTTTTCAAATTATATCAGAGAACTGTTGCTATATTTCAGTGATTCAGTACATTGTACACTAAGCATAACTATTTGTCGCTGCAGTGGTAAGTAACCCCTTCAGAGTGATGACACATCAAAGTTTCTTGCACTCGTTTTAAGAAAATAGTTTTCAAACACAATCAACAACAAAGAAGCAAATAAACAAACCTCAACAGCAATAATGAAAAAAAAGGTGAGGAATAGGGATCCAAAGTGGTATCTCCAGCTGCACTATATTACCTGCTTGGCACAGGCTAAAGATCAACTCCTGTCAGCATCTTTATCATATTGACATCTAGCACAAATTTTAATTCCTTTATAAAGGTTTAGTATAGCACAAAACTCAGAATAATTAATCATCAGTCAAGAGATTTACAGCTGTTTCAAGCCTTACTTACAAACATTTGAATTTTGTTCTACCAAAATGACTAAATTCTTGCTAATTCCTAGTATTCTTACAGATGTTATAAGCGATGCAAAACAAACTGGATTAAAGTTATAAGTAAACTCTCCCACACACCTACCATCTTGCAAATATATTAAATATCCACGTGCCAAGAATCCAGTAATCCAGATGAAACCTCTAGCATCACAGATAACAGTACAGAGCTGGATTTTCTCCCGAGTTTAATAAAGGCATGATGTTGTAGAGGTACAGACTTCACTTTCAATCGCTTTTAAATATAACATAAAATCTTTAAGAAAATTAAAAATTACCTCAACATCTGAAAAAACCATGAAAACTGTCTTATAAATAATTAACCAGAAAAGATATTTGTTTTCACAAATTTCAAGAGAATTTGGATTAGCCATTTGTTTTATAGTCTCTGTGGGACAGGAAACATTTCTTCCACATTCATGCCAAGTGCCCCTAACAAAAAGAGCAATTAAAAGAAAAAAAAATCTGTTGGAGCCAAAACAAGTCCTGTCACAAACTGCATTTTAATTAAATACTATCCAGACTGAATCAGTAAGAAATCCCAGTTATTTAACAGCTTCACTGAGAGCTGATACATGTGTTATGAAAGGAAAAAGCTTCAGCAAGGTATCGCGTTTAAGGAACTGAATATTATTTAATTGCATGGAAATGAGGTGCATATGTTTTGAACTATTGTGGAAGTACTTATGCATAACATGGCATTTATCAAAGATTAACATTCTCCAATTGAAACATTTTGGAGCTACTGCCCATGGCCACAAGAAACTAAACTTAAAACTGGAGATGGCAAAAATAATTCAAAACTCCATTTCAAGCATATTACTGTGCAAGAACAATTACCCATTGACTACTGAATATTTGAAGCCACTACATCCTGATTTAGAATGATCGTGAATCATCTCTTGCTTATGGACAGCTACAAAGGTAAATGTCTCTGAGAAATAAACACAAACAGATCTTTGTTGTTTCAAAATAGTGACATGCAATTTTTCCACTGACACAGTACTATAAATACTTCTGCAACCAATTAAAGAATTTGCAAGAACAACCTCAAGTAATAACATACATTGTCCCTGCAGCTTTGAAAGTTTTGAGAACGTACAAATTTATTACATGAACATTAAGACAATCATTAAAAAGGAGGAATTTGACAATCATTAAAAACTCAGAGCCAATACACAGCACTGTTATTTGATAAAATGGTGTAAAAAAAAAATAAATCTAGAATTCAAAGCCCAAACACCCACCACAGTGGGTGTTACAGCACTGACAGCAGTTTCCAAAGCCCTCAGCACTGGTAACAGAAGTTAGGGGCTAGGATGGACTTGTTTCACTTTGAATAGGCAATCATAGCATGTTCTGGGTTGGTTGTCGAGTTCCAGCTCCCTGCTGTGGACAGGGACAGCTTCCACTAGACCTGTATCCACCCAACAGAGCCTTGATTGTGGTTTGCATTATATCACTACTGTATTTTATAATATTATTAATACTGTGATCTCTGTTGCTATGCTGGTTATTTCTACTCTGTGCCCTTGAGTTCACATTCACTTTGCCTGTTTGCAGAAGGAGCTGCCATTACAGGCTGCAGACCCAGTAAAATTTGCTACAAAAGGACCCTGAATGGATCAAGCCACAGGATTTGCTACATTCCTATCTCCTTAATAAACAAAACAAAACACACCCACACCCCACACACTCCCAAAACCAAACACCCTCATACTGAACATTAAAATTACACCCTTCAAAGTGGAAAATAAACGTACACAGGGAGTTAGAGCAAATTGTCACAAATTGCTATGAGAATATATTACAGATTGAAAAAAACTGGCAAGCAAAGTAACAAGGGTTATACTGGGAGCCTTACTTAATGGTGTGCATCTAACTAGCAGAAAATCCTATTTTTTCAATATCCTAGTGTAGTATATTGATTTTTTGTATAACCACTGCCACAGTTCTGTAAAGGTTATATACAAGCTCTTGTTTAAGCATGTTAGCAACGTACCAAAATCTATGCAAACAATCATAAGCAAGCATAAACTACAATATCTTATTAGGCATTCTAATGACATTTTTAGGATAAATGTATTATAATGTTTAGCCATTTGATCGAATTATATCTTAAAGCAGTCATTCTTTGCCTATTTTAAGCTGTCACCTATTTTAAGATCATTACTGCCAGAGCTCTGAGAACAGTATTTCATAAAAATAAGAGACTTAACAGTTCCATTTGAGTTAGTGCCTCCAATGAGATTAAGTAGATACCTTTTCAAAACATGTTCTTAAAAGAAAATTCTGACAGTGTGCCAGAAAAATGAATTGATAGAAACACAGAAAAAAAGTATGGCTTTAAATAATTTTCTTTTTTTTAGATTAGCACAGAGAAATAAATTTAGGACCAATAGTTCTCAGATATTGAGTATATTCACCTAAAAAGACATAAGTGCACCGTAGGGTGAGTTAACTAAAAAAAACCCCTCTTGTGCTAAATTAATGATTGGGTATTTAAATCTGACCTTCATGAGAACATATGAAAGAAGAAGGTAATTCCTTGCAAACATGTAGCAATGGACACCAGCAAGCAACACACATCTCAAGGAATTTGGCAAAACGTAAAAGAAAATGTGAAAGAAACTGAAGTTTTGAAAGATGGCTAAAATACATCTTCAAATTCTCTTAGATTTGTTAACTAGAAAAACAGAAAGTGGAAAGAATGGAAAATAGGAATTTTTTTATGTAACATCTATGCTGTTGCATTTTCCTAAACAGACTTAAGTCACATGATCCAAGCAGTACATGAGAGTTTAAACAGAAAGCAAATTTATACCTTTTTTCTCTGAGCTGAATTTATATCAATTCTCCTGAATATATTTATGCTACATGATATTTAGAAAGAACACATTTCAACTCTTCTTTGAGGGCTGGACTGTTTAAACCCAAATCCCCTCCCTGTCTTTAACTGGTGAAGTAGAATATGATCAAATACACCCCTGCAACATTTTGTAATCTGTTGCTGCTGCCTTCACCTCAAAAGCAGGAGTCCTAGAGAATATTGTTTAATGTCCATAGAAGAACACCATCCCCTCTTATTAAGGACATGCATAATCCAGGGACAAGAAGCCTTTAGGGGAAAACTGAGCCAGAAGACATGCCTTTTGGAATAAAAAAGGCCGTATAGAGGTAGCAAATGAGTCTGATTTGGACTCACAACTTCCAAGATTATGTGTTAGCAGATACAGAAACCTTGCATTAAATACCCTCTGTGACAAACTGCAGAGCCAAGTACAAAATTACCCTCTATCATGGCCACAAGGAGATGATTCAGAGGCAGACATGCCATCTTCCCAAAATAATTTTTACAGGTTTCATGACTACAGATATTAACAGAACTCTATGGACAAGCCACAACTACTCTAAATCTTTACCAGACTCCTTTGCTAGAGATACTTTTTTCCATCCTAGGAACTTAGTAGATCCTAGTGATTTATGCAATATTTACTTCAAATCAGACTAATTTTTCTCTATGTCCAAATGATAGATCCAAGGGGTATTTCACATGACCCAGCAGAAATGCAACTTGGGTATCCAATTTGCAGATGATGCCAAATTGCTTGTGGATGAAAGCACCTTATATTCAAAGGGATCTCATCAAGTCAAATGGGACAACAGAGCCCTCACAGAGAAAAGAACCTCTGTTGGAATATCAGTTTCACACAGTAATGCAGGTTAAGGGTTCTGCAGAAAGTCTTGCGGGCCTTAGAAAAAATAGGTTTTTAATAATTAGAGCAGACACTTAAAGAGATTATGTTATCTCCAGCTTCTGAGATTTACTGAATTCAGACAGATAAATCATTAGGAACCCCGTCCAGCTGGGAAGTCACTCCTGCTCAGAGCAGGAGGTCGGGCTAGGTAAACTTTCCCAGAAATAACCTAATGGTTCCAGCACAGGATTTGAGACAGCAAACTACTTTCTGACAATATAAATGAACAATTTACTCTCCAAAACTGAAGCTTGCGTCAGAAGAACCAGTTACGAACATACATGTGAAAGAGAGAAAAAACGAAAATATGTTGTCCGGCCTTTTACCACAAGAACATGCACATTTGACAGCAGTATTTACATCAAGTTCTCTAATCTAGCCAGTCAGTTCCTGTGCTGATTGTGTGCTTTTCCCACAGTAATAGTAATTCTACTTCAGGTAAATAAAATGTGTTTCCAAACCAACCAGATTCTGAAGGAGTAAAACTAATAAATCCTTTCCTTTAGAGTATTGCTCCAAGGTTGATAGCTCCTGTGGCTTCCCTGGTTTCCAATAAAGGCTGATGTTACATTATACCTTTCCCTCTCAGGGGAATAAGAACTTTCTCTTCCAACCATTACTTATATTCTCAGGACTCACAGAACTGAAAAATCTTTCAGATTTCCAGCTCTCCACCACATTTATTCTGGAATGACAAAATCAAAAATTTTTTAGCAATAGATGCACAGACACACCCACACACTGTCAACACAACTGCCCTAAGTCACTTCTGTGTCACCAACCTGGCAAACACTAGTGAGCCCTGAACTTGGAAGTTCTGCAGGCATTCTCAGAGTTCTGTTTGCATCCTCAGTAGTTTCGAGTTCAGAGCAATAGCTGCTATCTGTCCATGTCAGTTCATCTAGAAGATATTTTAGTAGAAAACTAAACTGACCTCTAAGGATGGCTTGCCAGAAAATATTAATTATGAAGCAGAAAAAGTCCTACTTTAAAGAGAACAATGAGTTAATTACTGTGAAACTGTTAAGTGAAGATTTCAGGAAACTTCAAGAAAATGACTTCTTAATTTAATAATCTAATCCAGAAACTGAAGAAATGGAATTATTCAATACAGTATTTTTCTTAAGAAATGGTATTTCAATTTCAAAATTAAACACCAATCCTACCTGATTTTCTAAACATCATCTTCTTCTCTCAATTTAACAACAGTTTATTTTATAGATTAAAAGCTAAATGTCTGTTGCTAAACTGCTCTCCTTTTTGATTGAGAATTCATTGTAGATTTAAATACTAAATATAAAATATAGCTAGATGATCATCATGATATGCTGGGACCTGAACTTTACCAAAGCATACCTGTGATACAGGTTCCATGTGAGGTAGAACTCTCAGTAATGACATTAGCACTTAGTGCTTAGGTACTGCCAAGGTAGTAATTTGAATTAATCCAGTTTGGAATCTCCTTCATAATGAAGCTTTAAAAGAATTACTTGTTTTAATGGCCTCACTTTATTCAGGTTTCAAAATTGAAGGAACTACCTAGAAAAAGGCTTTTAAAAATCTGAGCTCAAAAACCTAAGAATAAAGCTTTAAAACCTTTGAAAATCAGAATCAAACAGAACTGCTCAATGTTATTCTGGCTGGATATACACACAAACACTGTCTTCACACTGTGGTTTTGTTGTTTGAGGAACTTCCCTCTGTTTGAGTCTTTAACTAATATATTGCTGCAGGTATTAAATTTTGGTTTATATTTAAAACTCTGTTCCTGTAATGTGTATCCCCAGAAGAGTGGACCTGGGTCATCGCAGTTATTAAAATACTACAAATTAATTACATGACTTACTGCTTTGCTAACTTCTTAAGAAGTTTTCTTCACCTTCAGAGCATCTTCCCAGGGTTTTCACAAATGCTCCTAAATCTGTTAAAAAAAAGAATTTTAAAATAACTCCAACAATATATACGTAGAAATACTCAGTTCTCAATCCCATTTTTATCTCAACTACTTGTACACATTTATCCAATCAAGCAAAATGTCATGCTACAAATCTCAGATTAAGAAAATTGCCAAAGATATATGAAGTCAACCAGGTAGGAAAAAAAAAAAAATACAAAAAAATCACACATACTTCAAGTGCTGTTATTTACTGGAGTGGTACAGGATTTGACTAGTCCCTGTTGAGGGGTGGAAAATTTGACTGTTCATGGTGTAACTGCACCATCCACTTCCAGAGATCTTGGATAAGTGGAGGAGTGGACCAAAGAAACACAAGTTTGAATGCTCTTGGTGAGAAACAATTTTATCTGAATCCAGAGCAGAAAGTACCATGTAGCCAGACCATTATTATAAGAAAACCAATCATCTTCACCAGCAGAAAATTCAAGACACGCATTTATAAGGAAACCATATTCCTGAGGTCAACCTTCTCCCCCGCACCAGGTATCAAGGCAAGAACTGGCCATGTTCAAGAATTTTCATAATTTATATGCACATTTCCATGTCTAAGGGTGAGCCAGAAGAAGACCTCCTTCCACATGAAAGGGATCCCTTATCAAAAAGGGAACATCAAGCAACACACAGCACTACCCAAAGGGTAGATAAAGTGTCCTGACTAAACAGAGCTGAAATATACCATGCAGAGATGGAACATGGAAGGAACATGCTTTTTAAGATGTCATATTTCTTTTAATAATGTTGTCATAAACCAAGGAATTCTTTAATTCCTACACTTCAATGTCTTCAGCCATCAGCTAACACTCAGTAGGTTGGATGCTGGGAGTCTATTGTATGCCAGTAGCAGTGAACACAGTGATTCCAAGGGCTGTGCTCACTGGTTTGGAGCTCCAGTAAACAGGTTGCTGCAGTTCTAATTTTATGTGCTTTTCAAAGGCAGTCACAAAATGAATATCAAAGCACATAAGTAATCCACATTGGGAAATCTGTCAGAAATTGTTGGGAAAATAAAGTGAATCAATAGTATGTCAAGGGACTCAAATGGAAAAAAAAGAAAATTGAATATTCATTTTCTTGGTTTCAGAGGAGCAGGGATTTAGTAGAAGTGGAGCAGTTGTAAGATTTTCAACTTTCTTGAAAACATTCAAATAATTTTTGTGATGTGCTTTGAATTCAAAATGTAATTAGAGCCTCTAAAATTACACTTTGCATGTTCATGTTGTGTATTGACGTGCATTCAGCAGCATTAAGAGAAGTCTGAATGGTATAACAACTTTTAAGTATATTGTTGCAAGAAAAAAGTATAATAACAAGAATTCTCACTTCCTCCTTACCATGCAGAAATACACAGAAGGCAGCCATACGTTTGAAGTACAGCTACAAATACTGCTAGGAAGAAGAAAATACAAAAAGTACCTGGGTTCACTTCAGTGCCTTAATGAGATTTACAGCATATCAAATATATTTTTTAATGTGGTTTACATTCCAGGAAATTTGATATGCCCACACAAACAACTCTTAATGGAGGGCTATGTCTGTCCAGTTTGTTATTTAGGCTGCAGACTTCATCCACTTGCCAAACAGCTATAAATATGGTTTTACACAGATCAGATTATGCAATTTCAATATTGGAATAAACAGAAACACACTTCTATTTTTTAGCACTGTTTTCTGTAAGAAAAAGATCAAGTCCCTTTATCTTACACATATTACAAGAGAAGAAATTTTGAAATAGGTCCCATAGAGTGAACTGGGGCAGGAAGAGGGGACAGTGCAGCACCAGAACATTTTTCCTCCTGTTTATTTATTTTTGCATTTATGCAAATATTTACAGATAATACTATAGTGAACTCATAGAGCAAGTTATTAAATCTTCCCATTAAAGTTGAAATTTTGCCAACCAGCTAACCCTCAGTTTGTATTTTACAATCTTCACCTGCCCCTGTTTCTTTGAAGAATTCTAAGAGTCAGTAATTCTTTCTAGAAAAGTGAAATACATTTTCAAAATTTATTCAAACAAATTAGCACAATAATTGCAAACATAACTCCTAATATTCTATGCGCACCCCTTTCAGAAGATGTTGAATGGACCTAAAAATTATTTTTAAAATTTTCATTCATAAAACATGTTTCAATTCTGGCACTACCATTTTATTTTTTAGTTCTCTGATTAGAAGACCACTTTGCCCCATATAAACAAATGATAAAACTGTTATGTAAAAAAGATTAACTACTTTTGGTAAGTCAGGGAATTTCTACATTTATTTCACAGATGCCAGAAAATCTTTCTCATCATTCTTAAATAACAGCAGAAATAATAAAACCAGAAAAAAGCACAATTTAATTCATTTTTTTCTAGACCTGTTTCTTCCTTTACTTTAAAAGATTGACTTTCAAAGCAGCTGTGAAATCACTGATGCAACTCTTTTCAAGCCAAAGGGAAAAGAGTCCAGTAAATGCCAAACAGTTGTTCCTTAAAGTACAGCAAGAAAGAAAAAATATATAGCCAGTTTCTTTAAAAGGGTTAAAAAACATTGCCTGAAAAAAGGTCCCTAACACTAGGTCATTTCACTGAGTTTTTTGTGGGGTTTTTTTAAATTTATTTTTAATTTAATGGGTCATTTCAAGAGGAAAAAAGGTTGCCTCCAAAAATACCAAAATTCCCAGTAGTTTACACACAGTTATCCAGGGAAGAAAAAGTAGAACCATAGAATGGTTTGTGTTGGAAGAGACCTTAAAAATCATCTTGTTTCACCCCTTTGCCATGGGCAGGGATGCCTTCTACTATCCCAGGTTGCTCCAAGCCCTGTCCAATCTGGCCTTGGACCCTTCCAGGGATGGGGAAGCCACAGCTTCTCTGGCCGACCTGTGCCAGAGCCTCACCACCCTCACAGTAAACAATTTATTCCTAGTATCTAACCTAACCCTACTCCCTTTCAGTTAGAAGCCATTCCCCTTGTTCTATCATTTCATGCTTCTGTAAAAAGTTCTCCATCTTTGGTGATGTGAATTCAGTGATAATTTAACAAGAATCAAGATTTCACACATTTTTTATGAAGGTAGCTCTCATGAAACAGCAATACATTCTAACATTATCTCCATCCAAATTTCAGGATTCTGTATTATTATTAGACAGAATATTGTAGAATACTGAAAAATTAACCCTGGATTTTCATTTTAGAAAGCATTCAGCACCTCCAGGCAGTGAAAATTCAGTCATTAAAAGGCCACTCTGCCCTCCACTTTGTCAAGTGGGACAGTCCTGGCAGTCTACTACTGCACCTTCACACTCCACAGATTCATACACGTCTCAAATGTGCACACTTTAGTCCACACACATAGGCCCCCTTTAATACATTAACTCTTATGGGAAAGATTATTCCACCATAATCCAATTGGCAGCCAGCACACTTTTCAAGATCATTCTACTTCTAAAATTGAAAGTCTCAGCCATTCAGGACAACATTAATCACGTATCACCTGGGAAAGTTTGCAGCTTTAGCAGCAAACGCTGATCTGCCAATTTAATTTGCTCTCTTATTATAAGAAACTCAGCTTTCATGATCTTAGGTTTCCTGAAGTTAACACAAGGAGGAAAGCCCACAAACTTGTCAGACTTGTGAAGGAACCAGTAGAATGGGTAAAATGATGATGCTCAAACTATCTGAACGCAGAAACCTTTACATGAGCTTTACAAAAGGCCATATGAAAACCAGAATGTACTGAAGCAAATGAAATTCTAAAACAAAATAATTACTTAATTACAGATCCGTTTGATACAGACAAGCAAAAAGAATACTCCTGTAAAAACGTCAAATTAACATCTATGGAAACTGCATTCTAATGTTTCACAATTCTTCCAACCCTCACATACCTCATTAAACAGAAACAGTCTTTGTGATCAGCTTCTAAGCAATCTTAACTCTGCATTAGCAGGGTAAACTTCATAATAAATAAAAAGTGAAAAGCTGGGTTTTGTTGAGTTTGGTTGTTTTTTTCTTGGTGGTGAGGGTTTTATGTCATTTCATCCTAGTAGAAAAGATACAACTTGAAGACCTATAGAGTTATAGATGTGTAAGGTAATAATTAAAACTGTACTAATCTAATCTTGCCTCCTATTTCACTACATTTACTATGAAGACATGAAATATATGTAAACAAAACTTTTCTCTTTGACAAAGAAAAAAAAATCCAGGAGATTCATATCACTGAAAGTCAAAGGAACCTTGAAAAGTACATCAAGGATAACTTTAGAGTGATTTACTGGACATGAATCTAAAGTAGCAATTATTCAATTTTTAATAACACTACCAGGGTATATTCATTGCCAAAACAAAGCATTCAAAATCAACAAAGTAGTTTTAAGATAGCTGCTTGTTTTAAAAACCTTATGCATGAAACGTTACTTGACAATATAATTAAAACTACACCTAGACTATATTAATATTATAGATACTAATGTATAAGCATTATAGCTGTTTCAAAATTCTGCCTAAAACAAGGAAGTTACTGCAGCTGTAACGTTGCCTCTTTTCACTTGAAACATCATTTAAACACAGGCTGACTTGGTGTCAATAATCCTGGGGCATAATATGTATTTGTGAATACAGCAAATAATAACACCACTACCTTGTAGAAGTTCCCTATCCATGAAAATAGAAGTTTCCACTCCTGAAAATAATTTTTTAAGATTAACAAGCAGACAAAAGTACAGTTCATCTTCATTCTGCTTCCTAATATGTAATACTAAAAACTGAGCTCCATAAAGTTTGGGCTCTTAGATCCATGTGCAGTCCTTGCTTCCTCCTAGAAATTTTGGCCACTGCTTTTTCCACAAGCCCAGTGTGACAGTAAGTGTACCAGCAGCTGGCAAGAAGTGAAGCACTTCCTGCTGGTTCAGCCAGACGTGCAGCAGTGCCACAGTAACACACAACAGGTCTGCCAGCTGCAGAAACCTGGCAGACCTCCCAGATGGCATCTCACTGCATGAGTCATAACTGATGGAAACGTTTACCAAAAAATACTTACAAACAAAATCATCATGTTTCACGCAGATCCATCTTAATTCCAAATCCAGAAAGTAAATTGGCGTGTACATGTGATTAATTCCAGCAAAGACTGCTGAATTTGAAGCACTTACAGAGCAAACATACAGTTCTAACAAGTCACAGTGTCTACTTCACTGAAATAGATCACAACGTGAAAATTGTTATTAACTTAAACATGAAATCTACATCCTTAAGAATGCGATGTTCAGGCAACTTCATGTAAATTCATGAACCTAAACATCATCCCTATTGAACAAACCACATATTTGTTACCATTCAAGCAATAGCAAGTAACACATCCATAACAAAACCTTGGTACCTCTAAACAGCTCTCGTTTGAACTTTGTCCCTGAAGATGATCAGAGCTGAAGGGTCTCTCCTATGACGATAGGCTGAGAGAGCTGGGGATGTTTAGACTGGAGGAAAGAAGGCTCCAGGGAAACCTTAGAGCACCACCTGCCAGTACCTGAAAGTGACTTACAAGATGGGGATATTTTACAAGGGCATGTAGGGATGAGACACAAAAGGTAATGGCTTCAAACTGAAGAAAGTTCAGTTTAGATTAGCTATAAGGTAAAATTCTTCACACTAAGGGTGGTGAGGCACTGGCACAGGTTGCCTAGACAAGCTGTAGCTGCCTTATCCCTGTAAGTGTTCAAGACCAGGTTGGATAACGTTTTGACAAACCTGGTGTAGTGAAAGATGTTCTTGCCCATGGCAGGGAACTGCAACTATGTTCTTTACGGCTCATTCCAACCCAAGCCATACTATGAATCTATAAGTTTAATTTAAAAGAAAACTGTTCTAAAAGAACCAAAAAGAGTCCTCTCAATTAAAAAAAAATTAAAAAAAAACAAAAACAAAAAAAAACACCCAAACAAACAAAAAAAAACCAAAAAAAAAACCAAACCAAAACAAAACAAGATGCACTTGAGAAACTATAGGAACACTAGAAAACAGGCATATTTAGCACCATCTTCCCAAATCTTCTATATACACTTAAATCTAATTTTTTGAGGCTCAATAAGAAAGAGCGAAATAAATGCTGCACTAAGGAAGGAACGGGGCAGGGAAGCAGCAGCAATCTTTCTCCCTCCAAAACAGTTCTGCTCTGCTTTTGTAATATGGCTTTAGTGTTGTCAGCCACCAACTTCTACAGCTTCTGCTAAGGGCAAGAGAAGCTATAAATACTGAGACTTCCAAGAAACCATATCCTTGTGCACATCATGCTGGTTGACCTTGGAGGACATTTTGCCTCAAGAGACACAACTGAGACTAAATTCATCTGCATTTCCATTTTGCATTCAGTTGTAGATAGTAAATCTGGCTGCAGCTCTTTGCATAAGAATTCACCCTTGCCATCCTGTTTGACTAATGAATGCTACCCTTCCACTGAGGTCACACCCAGCCTTCACCAAGGCCGACAACAAAAAGTGGTGCTTGTATCAGTCTCTCACTTCTTTTTTTTTTCCTTTCAATGTTATATTTCACACAGGTCTAACAAGGCTGAGGAGAATATGAAATATAAAGAAAGGGCAAAAAAGCATCTTTACACCACTTTCTGCTGCAACCAATCAGGAAGAAACACAACCAATTCTTTTCACAGTTCTTTCCATAACCATAGCTTGAACTGGCATGCAAGTAACCCAGTCTTCATTAAGATGTATCCAATAAGTAAAAGCCTGTAGACTGTTGATGATTTGTGCATAAAACTGAGCTGCACAGTTTATGTCAAAACTCTTCTAAAGACAGAAAATTGCCTGGAGGCGTTTGAGGTTGTATAAACAGATCAAGTTTTAATATAGGGTTATCTCCAATGTGTGTTTGGCCCAAGGGAGAAGCACCAAGAGCAAGTTCTCAATTTTTATAGTCTCTAAAAACAATATAATTTGCAAATGCATCTTAGGTAGCAGCTACTTTATACTACTACCACTTCATTAGGAACACTTAAAAAGGTATTTAAAAATTCATATTCACATGCAATGTAATTGCCATTTAAGTCAGGAATTTACTTTTAATAAACACATTCTTGAGCTGGTAACAGTAAAAGCATCATTCAAACATCATTTCCTGTACTAAATTTTACCCATATTAACAGACTTAGAAAAGCATCAACCACAAACATGTTGGTGATGGAAATTTCCTAACGCAAGCAGTCTTTATAGATTTCTGCTATTTCAGTGCAGGTCTCCAAGGACCATTTGAATCCATATTAATTTCCTTTCTGGCAGTTATGCGGCCATGTATGAACTGCACTATTTCACTTTTAATCTGTCAGTAATTTAGTAATGTGTAAACTAATTATGCACAGATATTAATGTAATCAGTTTGGGGAGCTATAAAATCAATGCATTTTTACAGACTGTATTAAAGAGAACTGCATTATTATAGTCATATGCCTGTTCCTCACAGTGTCATGGAATTAAAATAATTGAGATCCACATATATAATATACGTTCCTACAACCCATCCAGCAATACAATAGTACAGCTTTCTATAAAGGACAGGTCAAGTTTTTTTGGTAACATTAAAATTTAATTTGCCTGAAAATAATATGTGGCTTCTTATTAAGAAATACACATTTGATGACATCTCAGGTTTCCTACAGTGAACTAGAAATGAACTGGCTAGCAACATTTCATCCATAATTCAACTCAAAAACTTGGCTGTCGCTCCAATGGAAAATGTACAGGAAAGACTAACTACAACTCAGCACCGGGGCACAAAAGTTAATCAAGAATCACATTTTCGGCATCATGTAACAAGCCATTAAAATTATCAAGTACCACTGTGTATTCAGGCATACAAGAAGAACACTATCAACATGCAGCAGCTAAGGTGATCTGCCACAGATCTTGCTCTGATCTCACATACCCAGCTGCAGCTCATAACAGAGCATTATGCCTCTTCTCATCTCCACCTCTTTCAGGATCAAAGGCCTCTTCACTTTTCCATGCTTTTCTACATGCTAATTCCTCTGGTTTCTGTTATTCAGGTCATCCAAGACACACATTTCACTTGTAAAATTTAATAATGCCTTTCACCAGCTGTCCTTACCATCACACACATGCACCAGGCCAAGCAGGACAAGAAGGCAGTTCTGAAGTTACTTTAACAGTTTTTTTTTTTAATCTATTTTATCAGATACTGATTTCCAAGGTAAAAGGAAGTTAATTATCTTAGAGAAGCACATTATTCCTTTCAGATTTATTTGAAAATTTCAATGAATTAAAAGCTTTGCCTGAGAGCACTGCTCACAACATAACTACAGTCGTTACCTGTTCACTTACAAACATACAATTAAATTATGTGCCAAAGTGTCACGATACAATTAATAGACCCAGATTTGATCTGCTGCCAAAAAGCCTGGCCTTCTCCTCCTCTCCCTGCCTGCCCCTACCTTGCTTCTGCCTGCACATGCCTGTGGCCCCTCCTGCCTCTTGCAGCTCACAGGCAGCTCTGAGTTAGGGCAGCAGAGTACACATACTGAAGGCAATTGATCAAATAACACCAGTGTGCAGAGATAAACACAGCTTGCTTATAAGTAAATTAGTACTTGCTGCTGGTAAAATTAGTGCTTTATACATGTAAAAGATATTAAGACCTCAAACTTTTCATGCTACCATAGTATTAATTTATAGGTATAAATTCATGTATTCAGGTACATTAACAGTACCTTTTAAAGAAACACCAATTTAGAACTGCAAAGCACACCTACCTGTTCTTGTGCCCTAATGTGGAAAAGGAGCTTCACAGAATTACCTTGAACTTCTAATTGGGCTGGCAGTACAAAAGCACTAGTAACTGGCTTGTGAAAACCTGTCAGCACAGACCCCAAAAGGCCATTTACACAGTCACCTTGATTTTTCTTTTCGCTTTTAAAAACAGACACTTTTTGACTTGGGCATAAACAGCAGGGCACACCTCGCACGAAGTTTATGTGCCCAACAAAATGCAAACAAGAAAACCAGCAACAAGCCAGCTATTTTCACCTGGTCCTTGTCAAACTTCACCGTGCGCTGCTTCCCGTGGAGTTCCCACGCTGAATTCCCACCCGCTGCACGGGATGGGGCCCAGGGCATCCCCAGTGCGCCCCAGGAGCTCTGCTGGGGCCGGTCCGCAGCCCCCAGGCGGGCAGGCGGCCCGAAAGGAACAAAGCACAAAACCCACAAAGCGGCACCTTCCCAAGGCTTCCCTGGAGCCTCCTGCCGCACCCTGCATCCCGCTGGCTCGGCTGCCCCCCCGCAAGCGCCAAGCGCAGCCCGGGTAGCACAGAGAGGTAACCCCGCCAGCACAGCAGGCAGGGGCAGTGCCAGCGGAGAGCCCTCCACACACCTCCGCAGGACGGTCCCGGAGCTGCTCAGAGCAGCAACCTCAGCGGAAAGAAACGCAGCTCAGCTCCGTCCCTTCCTGAGCACAGACACGGGCTCTGTTCGGCTCTGCCGCCTCCAGCCCCGCTCCCAGCAGGGCCGGCAGCCCGCAGGAGCTGCCGCTGGAGCCCTCAGGGCCTGCCGCTGGGGCCGCCCCTCCGCCCGCACCTGGGAGGGCAGGTGGGACAGCTCATTGAAGGCAGGAGAGACAGCTCATTGAAGGCAGGAGAGACAGCTCATTGAAGGGTAGGTGAGACACAGCTCACTGAAGGGCAGGTGAGACAGCTCACTGAAGGGCAGGTGAGACAGCTCATTGAAGGCAGGTGGGACACAGCTCACTGAAGGGTAGGTGAGACACAGCTCACTGAGGGCAGGTGAGACAGCTCATTGAAGGCAGGTGGGACAGCTCATTGAAGGCAGGTGGGACAGCTCATTGAAGGGCAGGTGGGACACAGCTCACTGAGGGCAGGTGAGACACAGCTCATTGAAGGGTAGGTGAGACACAGCTCATTGAAGGGTAGGTGAGACACAGCTCACTGAAGGGTAGGTGAGACACAGCTCATTGAAGGCAGGTGAGACACAGCTCATTGAAGGGCAGGTGAGACACAGCTCACTGAGGGCAGGTGGGACACAGCTCACTGAGGGCAGGTGAGACACAGCTCACTAATGGCCTTGCAGCTCTTCAGGACGCCAGCAGGGCTAAGAAGCGCTTAGATGGGTGTGACCACAGCATGGACTCACTAAGGCTGTCAAGAAAATAGGCTTCAAGCATGTCACCTTCACCAGGTGTGATTAGGCAGCAAAAACACTTTGTCTGTAATTTACAGTGTGTCCTGTGGAAAGACAAACATGTTTGAGGCTTCTGAGGGAAGTCCATGTACAGGAGGGTTGGGGCCTGTGCCCCCAGTGTGTCTGTGCAGTGCCAGCAGCACAGGTCACCCCACACCCCTGTGAGATAGGGATGGGCCTGCCAGGCTGGCAGGGCATGGAGAGACAAGGGCCAGGCTTCAGTGCATCAGAGGGGTCCTCACTCAGATCATTACAACCCCCAAGGCCATTAATGCTGCTGGGTGGGAAAGCTGAAAAGGAGAGATTCTACAAAGCCCTGGTGGGCAGAGGGGAGATGTGTTTTCAACCTCTTTAATCTTTTTGTATCATTAAAGAGTTACATACTCAAGTTTATTTTTCTTGGATGCTAATACAAGCTGGCTTTGTATCTGGAGCACTTGTGTGCTCATCTTTGAGGAAATGGAGAGCAGTGCAGTCTGCAACCTCCCAGCACTTTGTTATACCAACTATTGACACACGTGGGAACAGTTGTAACATCAGATAATACAATTTGTGGGGATATAGTCAATAAATACTCATTTAGGATCAGTCTAGGTGAGACCTAAACCACAAGGCTTGTCATATTCACAGTACTTACTGCATATAGATTCAATTAATATCCAATTAGGTTTCAATGTAAAATAAAAAAAAAGCACCCTATAAACAGGTATTCCTTGCTGAAATAATTCTTTCAGGTCTTAGCTAAATTTCAGTAACACCCAATTTTGTAGTAGACAGAGAAGTGGCTCTAGCTGATAAAATGGTTAAGGTGAGCTCCCCGCAGACACTACAACATATATTTTATTCTTTGTAGAGTAGGTTTATCTAAAGATATCATTTTTCTATACAGCTGAAGCCAAAAATACTTCCAAAAGTAAAATTAAAAGAAAACAGAAAGGTTTGGCAAAGTCTCACATTGGCAAACTTTATTTGCAAAAGGTTCAGTGGAATGTAACAAAGAAAGAAACTATCATGGCATGCAGACACATGCAAACTGAGAAGAAAAAGTTTCTAGTTCAGCCTAACATTTTTACCTGTCTTCATTCCAGGTTAGGCCACCTTTTACTTCCACATCAGTAAATGGATGAAAGCAAATATTTTAAATTAGTACTAAAAAGATCAAATTACTTTGACTCCCTGCCTCCTCTCTGAATTTAGACCACTGTGTCAAACTTCGATACTGTCAAACCGTGTTACCCACTAACTTTTATTTACATACATGGAAAAATCTCTAACAAACTAGCTCAAACACACTTTGAAATTATTTCTCAAAATTATTCTGACAAGTAAATTCTCCCTTCTGCACCAGGTACTAGCTCTTAAAATATGCTGAGTGGTAGGAACTACTGTAGTTTAAACATACTTTTGTTTATAGTGCTTGCAGAGCAATGCTTGTACAGACAAGCTAATTAGGCAGGGATTTTGTCCCTTTATTTTTATAATTCCAGTTTTAGGAGCAGAGCATTTGATTTATTAGATGAAGGTATTTTTATAGCCTCAAGTACTACTGCTCTTTAGGACATAGGGAACATCACAGCCCATTTAATTTACACAGGAGATGTTAGTACTATTTAATGGCATGTAAACATTTTATAAGGTAAGCTCAAATAACACAGTATTTTTATTTTTTAATATACTTCAGCAAAAAGGTTCACAAATGGATTTTCATTCTACTTTATTAGACCAATCTCTGTTATTGCATCAGAAGTGAATCGAGTTTTAAAAGGTGTTAAGAGTTTTCAATATATTTTGTGACACTGAACAGAATCACAAAATATACATAAAAAAACCAATGCGTGAATTAATTCCAGAACCAGTGTAATGGCACACCCTCAAATCACATGTAATTGTCTGTGACTTCAAACAATAATTGCAATAGACTATAGAAAATATTATAATTCTATTTCTTTTCAAGCATCTCATCTTCACACAATTCTAGATGGAAGTATTTCAAAGATACTTTATTATCATTATTACCATTCCTTTTCTCATAATGGGATTTTTAAGGAATAAAAATATCTTTTTAGGCCAATTGATAAATTTGAAAACTAGAGTAGTTTAAAATAAAAGTATCAAAGAAAGAATTTCTTCTTACTACAAACTTTCCCACACATATTTTACACCATGGTTACTACAATAACACTGTTATTTATTATTTCCATCCAAATTAAATCATGTGCTAGCATTTTATAAATATTAACATATTTTTTTTCTACAATGTTTACATCATAAAAAGACAATATAAAGATCAGGATTACCGCCTTTTTTAAAAAAGGTAGGAATCACTAAGAAAAAATCTAGGCAACCTGGATATCACTTCACTTTCAAAATATTTTCATTTTAGGGGAGAAACGTAAGATAGTAGCAAATAATTTATACATCTACTGGCATGACTGTATTTTCTTTTCTTCTATATACTGTATGGCTAAATAAGATGAAAACTCTAGCCTGTTTTCTGGCGTTTGTTATGAAAAGCATGGAAAATCTGTAAATCCCTTAGATAGCAAAACAGAAGTTGAATAACTATTAAAAAAAGGAATTCTGCCCCTGTCCCATATTGTGCTTTTATATAAAGCAGAAGAGTGATATTATTTCTTGGAAGACTAAGAAAAAGGCCTGAAAGTTCTGGTCCTTTCATAAATGCCACGTCCTCCCCAATGGGGGTGGAGTGTTTTCAGTTGTTGTTCTGTTGTGCTGTAACATGAGTAAATGGTCTGACTCTGGGAAAACATTCTATAAAGAAAAATATTATTATCTCACCCTGACACAAGGCAAAATGAAATAATTGCGTCAACACCAGTTTGGCTTAAACAACATGCCTAAAAACCTACTGAAGTGAAAGTGCTGTAAATACAAGTGTTGAATATTAACTTTATGAGGTGCTTAACTGCACTGGATTGTAATGAATTATCTAGTTCTAGTGATGCTTTGACACATTTCAAATGAGAACCATAAGGAGTTAAACTTACAGTCTTTAGTGGTTTTCAATATGTTCAGTGACAATATAAGATCCCGTTCATTTCCCAAGACATGGCCATTTTCAATAACATTTGATCATAAAATATATGAGCATTTTTCCACCTAAAAATGTTTCTGCTAGGAAAAAATGCTGGGACGACTTCCACATGCAACAGTCATCTCATTTGTCAAGTGATTCATTATAAAAATCACACTAAAATGTATCTGTTCTGCTGTTTTGCTCTTGGGCTCTTCTCAGCAATTAATATGTAGTCTCTTCATTTCATGTTTGGTCAACCTTACCTGCCATGTAAGTCTGGCATGTCAAAAGGCTACAACGACTGGCAAAGCAGAACTTTTCTAGCTCTCCCATTTTCACTGAATGATCAATGCCTATATACGACAATTTAAAGAGAAAATACTGCTCAGCTTTAATGTCTACACACACTGAATGTACTTCTCTTGGTAACTAAGGAATAAGTTGGTGTATTCTTTCAAAAAATGAGGATTTTAAATTTACAATATCCTACTCTTAGTTTTTACAACATGGATTAGTTTTATGTAGGAATAAGGTGTGCTTTCTTGTTCAACTTTACAAATTCGTAACTAAATAATATCCTCCCTTCTGCCATCGTGTGTGATCTTGCTAAAATACAACTTGTCCTATCATACAAAACTTCTCCATCATGCACTCAGAGAAATGTTACAAAGGTGGTCTGGAGGTCTCCTCATGGGAGAAGTCCCTTGTTTACATTTCTTGGCTGCTCTTCAGCATGGAACGAGCACGTGTCTGAACGGCCCAACAGGTTTAGCAGCAGAACAAACGGGGTGGTGGAAGGCTGGGAACAGCCACCCCTGTGCCTGACATAGCACAGGGGTCAGCCCCCTCCTGGGGGTGTGGGGGACTCACCCCATCCTCTGCCTTGGCAGCACCTCACCAGCTGTGCTTCAGCCGGGCTAAGGTACCCCTGCGACTGCTTAAAGGGGTGGGTACAGACTGCAGGCCTTGCCACAAAGATCTGCTCCGGGCACATGGCTCCAGGGACCTTGTTCTGTTATCCCTGCTCAGACAGAGTCATCCCTCAACCTGCAAATAGTCCTGCTGAGATCAAAACTAAGAGGGTTTCAATGAGATTTAAGGGAGACTATTCTCATGTTTAAATGCCTTCACTTTCCCATTTAGTACCCTATCCAGTATCCATTATAATCAGTGGAAGAGACTTCTATTGTTTTCAGTGAGATCAGCTTTTATTATTGTATGGCCTTTATCCAGATTATGTCCTCAGTGTGCAAAACTAGTTGCCTTTTACATATATATATATATCTATATACATGTAATGAGAAGATTTTTACACATGAACATAAAGGTGAATGTCTGTTCTGCCAAAATTTTATTGCAGATCTGGACTTCTATCTTACTTATTTCTTTATAAAGTTTTGAAACTATATGAATCTGGGTGATGACCAACAAACCCACAAAGTCTGCTCATACATTATAAACAAAATTTTAGATCTCAGGCATGATCTTAACTAATTCTAGAGAGATTTGAAATTAAGACATATATGAATTTTAATTTTTCTAGTTTGACATTATTATTCAAATTCATAATTATTCTGGATTCATTAAGAGTTGAAAGCTGGCCCGAACAGTTGCTGCAGGAGTTAAGTAACTTTGCTTTGGTAACTTAGGTGTCCCAAAGAGAGCAATCATAGTTATTCTAAAATGAGGTAACTCTACATTGTCTACTCAAAACTGGTTATTTAAAAGCCTAGACTCATACAAATATAAATGTTATTCAGAGAGTGTTTACATCATAAATGCCATTTTTCATTCATTAATCTCAAAGCAGATAAAATAATCAGGTATCAGTATTCTGTTTTTCAAGTGCCAACATCAGATAAAATTCCCAAAAGTTTAATAACAAATTAGTAGAAAAAAATGGGAATAAAGCCTGAAGCCCAAGACCCTGTTTCTAGGGCAGCAACACTGCTTCCTCTAGTTTTGTATACATTTATATGTGCATGTGAGATGCCTGTTTGGGAAAGAAAACACCTCAAACTAGGCAGTGGCTGTGCCCCAGCAGTGGCTGGAGCTTGCTGGTGCTCTTGTTTTGATAAAGTCTGCGCTGTACAGACACATTGCCAAAGGCTTGTAGCGTAAAACATGTTTCATTACCAGTAGTTATGAGAGCATATCAGTTTATGGGGATGATTGTGCAGGTGGTGGTGAGAGTTATAAATATTTATGCTACTGCAAAGGAAAACTCCCTCCTGAAGGTGTTGGAAAGAGGGTCTCTGTTTTAAAGAAATGTTGAAATCCTTCCTCACCTCTTTTACCTGACATTAAATCATTGAACAGACTTTCAGTGTCTATACATCATCTAGGATTTTTCAGAGCAGCAAAAATTGAGCTTTTGGTGTTTCTGAAGCATTCATTGAAAGAAGTCTATGCCAACCCAATGGAAATGACTGATCACTTTACTTCTATAATCCTGTGACAAATCATCACTGGCACGAGATGTAAAAAATACAAGTAATAGTTGAAAATGAATTGTAAAGAAAATTGCTTCCATGAAATAATGCTACTCCCTGATGCTTATTCACATCAGTACTGGTGTTTACACTAGAGAATTTAACTTGCATCTTAAATGTTCTTCTCAAATTGAGCCCAGGTGCCTTTGACAGAACTTATTCCTTTAAATCTTGAGATTTTAGAGTTGCATAGCCAAACTGAGTCTGGTGTTTTCAGAGTAAGCTGTAACATGTACATTTTCATAAAAATGCAGATAACTTTTTGGATATGTTTTAAAATGATCAGTTTTTTTAACCAACAGAGAATCACACTCCTGAGTGAAGTTTACATTGTGCTTCAATGGGTTTTAAATGGCAGCATGAGGTCCACTTAGACACTTTTATTATTTTCTAGTTTATTCTCAAACTCTGCAACAGCATTGTAGGGAAATGTTGTAACTGAAGTCGACATCACAAAAAAATCAGGAAATGTTTGCAATTTTGGTTCACTATAACTCATTTTAAGAACACAAATTCCCTTTCTTTGTACACATAAATGTCATGTGAAGGGCACATAAAAGTTTAGTCAAAAGGGGCCTATTAAAAGCAGCAGTGACATTAAGCATGGGCAATGAATAAAATGTATAATTTCAGAATCATAAAAACACATGGTTTCATTAGAGTGGAGTGTGGTGGTTCTCTCGTGTCTCAGAAGAGTTGGTATTGATCTGACTATGAAGCTGTGACAATAAAACTGTACTCTATTGACTGCAGCTGCAGGGTCTCCAAATATTATTTATTGAGGCAAGCAGAATGGCAAAGCAAAAGCACTGCCCCAGTAATAAGTGGTAATTGCTGGGAAGTGAAGCATTGCACTCCCTATTGACCCTTGCATCCTGAAATTTCAATGGATTATATTTAACTCCATTAGGATTGGCATTATCAAATTACATAAACCACATTATAGAACAACCAGCCTCAGTTTAGATCATTGATTTTCGATTATACTGATCATCCATATGATTCAGAAGTAGCATCTATTACCAGTGATACGATATCAGTGTTGATCTGTAGTGGTGGAAGTGTTGTTTTATTACAATGAGATAAATAACACTGAAGAAAAAAAGTAACTACTCTTCTAGCACATTGGCAGATGTAATTATTCCTGTAAATAAAAGTATTTGTAGATGGAAAATTGTGTAGTACAAAATTTACATACATTTCTAAAAGCTCTGATACTTCCTCATTTTTGTGTTAAAAACATGAAACCATTTCTGTTAATTTCTCACTCTGTATAGATCAATGTATTACCAATGATGATGCCAAGTTTCTGGTATTATCAGAAATGTGTTGCCTTTTTAAGAGAAAATAAAACTTTATGGAATATCTGCCTACCTAAACAGCTACTGCTGAGCTGTTTCTTATTCTGAATGTCACTGATCTAAATTTGATATGTTCTCAAGGCTCTGTGATATCCTTCCCAACTTCTACTGAAGTGTGTCATCATGGAGCTGAATTGTTTACTGAGCTCTAAGGCTCAGACAATTTTGATGTACCCCTTACAAGCCTAATTCAAAGATACAATTCATTACATCACTTAGCAAAAGTTTTTAGAAAGCCAGGAATTTTGCTTTGGGGATAGCTGGTTCATTCACTGGTACTGGGCTGGGGTGATGTCCATTGCATACACTAATTTTCTTAGTGTTACAGTGAGTATCACAAGTTTTTGAAAGCCAGGAATTGTTTTTTCCCTTCCAGATATTTTTTTTCAAAGATATTAGATTTTATCTGTGTGTTTAAACTGTCCACTGCTAGGATTAGAAGAATCAGTTCAAGGTCTGAAAGAAAAGGAAATGTCTGAAAGGAAAAAAAAAAAAAGACTTTTTAAGCAGAGGAGATGAAGAGACTCAGTACTTATAAAAGGGGTGATTAAAAGTCTTTCAAAAACTCACCCATTTGTTTCCATCAGAGTTCAGCATGAAGATTAGTTTCCAATACTAATTATTCCAACTTGTAATCCTCTTCTTTTTACTTGATATCAAGCAAATGTGGCTACTAAAGTTACTGGTATTTTGCAACGCTACAAAGGCTCTTCCTAGTTGGAAAATTCATCCTCAATTTACAGCGGAATCTCATGACATGTAAAATTTTCACATAAATTAATGTATGAAAAGTTAAGCTATATGAGAACAGAATACATTGATTCAGAATGATACTTATTTTGAAGAGCCTTAAAATTCATATATTTTAGTAAATCACTCCTAAGAAGCATAAAAATAGATGGATTGAGTGACATGACACTGGAAAAAAGTTCTTTGCACATAATAGGAGATCACCATAGAACTATCAATGCCTGAAGTGAACTGGATGATAAATGGCCCAAAAAGACAGGAAGATGAAATTCTAAAAATGTTTCAAATCATTTTCATCTCAAATGTTAATATTTCATCTATCTTTATTTCTAAGTAAAACCAGGGTAAGGAAAATATAGATATTTTCCTGTTGTTTCCAGTCACGTCATTTGACAGTAGGAAGTTCTCTACTCCTAAATTCTCTTCCCTTCTTAGCATTAATACTGTTATTAGGACATAGGCTCATTCCTGTTAAATATAATTCTTGGTACAGTGTATTTCTCTAATTCATTAAACTTTATACTGAATTTAGCAAACAATTTAGTAATCATGGTTTCCAATATGTAGTGAACAGCTGAGCAAAATGTCTGGAAATCCACAGTGTATAGAATTTCTGTTTGGTCATAAATGTCTCTGCCTGAGCAGCAAATGTGAGTAGTTGACTCTTTAATGCTACACTGTAGTTAAATAATATGTTATAAACAGTCAGGTTAATGACTTCACTATTATAACAACTCCAGACCTCCTTGACATAGCTAATAATTAGCACTGAATATCATACAGAAATATGCCATGTTCTGGCCTCTTGATTTTTGTTTCAGCCTTGGCTTGTCCAAACATTGGTGTACTACAATAAGGTTGTTAAATTAATGTCCTGAAGAAAATGCAATATTAGTGGGTACATTTGTAGTTTATAACTGGGAAGATAGCTGATGCTGTATCTGTTTCTCAAAACTGTGGGCTTTTCAATTGTGAGAATCCTATCAATATAACTATAAATCCATTATGTGATTAACACTGATAAATAAAGTTATGTAAATATGCCTGATGTATCAACTAACATGGACTAAGAAGGCAAATTTTGTCAGCAAGACATCGTTCAAAAATCTGCAGTTTGCTTTTGTCTTGCCTTGACAGGAAATGTTTTTAACAATAAAGTCAGAAGTGACGGAAGGAGGACAACTCTTCTGAAAGAGAATGTGTATATGTATATATAGACAAGCAGTCACATAAATTACATAAATATATGCATCTGACTGTGATTTACATTGATTTCTTCAGAATTCCATAGCATTAAAATATTTCACTCATTCTGCTTGGTCTGTCTATTTCTGTCCTTTGAAAGTACATCAGTTTTGAAAATTGAGATATAAATATCTCAGATGTAAAATTATAGAAAAAATACTATCTCCTTTTTATTTCTTGCATTTTGATGTCAATAACCATTCAGTAGTTCCAGGGCCATTTATTCTCTTCAAAGAGAAGGCTGACACACTGGTTAAGCTATAAGGCTGGTATTCAGTTTCCTGCTCCCCCAAAGGCCTCTTTTGTGATTTTGCCAACTCAAGTAGACACTTTGTACTTTAATTTCCCCTCACTATAACGGAGACAGTGGTACCTTCCTAGATCAGTTATATCTTGGGAAGCATTAGGACTGTGAGACATGAAAACGGAGGCCAAAGAAATGTTTCATAGAGTGTGACAGAGGTATTTTTAAAGAGGACCTTATATAACTTTGGAGAACATAGGGAACAATTGTAGTTTTCCAATGTCTTCCCCTTTTATATGATGAGCTATCCCCTCAAAGACAGAAACAAATAAACCCTGAACAGGACAGCATAAGGCAAGAATTTTACAGAGTGTTACGACGGCAAAAATAAACAAGATTGAGTAAATGAATTTACCCTTTTTTTCATTATTCAGAAAAAAAGAAAAGTAATTTCTTGACACATTTGCTTCAAGCACATTGCTCCTTAATTACTACTTTTGCTACTGGATTCTTTTTCTATTAATATTAAGAAAAAGGTTAAGAGTAGAACCTTTGCTAGTGGAAAAGACTGCTAAAGGAAATCCAAGTTTGTACTTGCAAAGTGATTTGAGGAGTCAAGATTTCAATGCTACCTCTAAGTGACAGGGCCAGGCCTGAGGACTAAATTCACTCTTCTATGTAACAGAATTTTACTTACATCTCCTTGAGCTCTGTTTGAACTCTTCCCCAGTCTACAGACTGAAGTGGGAACCCTGGAAGTACAAATTGTCCATCATTTAAGCATATTGATCCAAATCAGTCTTGTACAATCAGCAGCTCAGTCAAGAGCAGCATGGTTTCCAAAGATGTCTATTCCATCCTCTGGAACACTGACATAAAGGCAGCACTACATGTACATACACACTGACTTTCACAGCAGTCTTGTCTTTGATGTCACCTACAACTGAACAATAATTTGCAATTTTGGCAGTCGTTCAAGAAGTTATTTCACAGAAAAGTCATGTCTCAATTCACGTTTCCCAAGGATGCTGTTCTCCTAATTAATTTTTTTTAAGTAGAAAATAAATGCAGTTACATTTACTTTCATGAACTTTATCGCTGGTAAAACCCAATCATACCAGGTTTATTTTTTGTACCATGATTGCTTAGATGCAGGAGCAAAATTACGTATTTGTAATGCAAGCCGAAAAAAATTCAGAGAATGCCTAAATATTTTAGAAAACACTACTGCCTTGTTTCCATTGTACTTAAATAGCTACCTATTAACAGGGAGAAATTTGATTTTGAAAGAAGTTACTACTACTTGGTAACACACTACAAAATGGGAAACTGTTTTCATTCCATGGCTAGATTAAAATCTAACAAAATTTAACTATCTCATAAAGAGCTGTTTATTATTTTATAATTTAAAAATTTTTGAAAGTGATGTCACATTTATTCACTTGCATATATTTCACTAGTATCCAGAATTTTCTTCATTTAAAAGCTTTCTCTAAAACATAATGCTAGCTGATATCTTTCTTTTCAGGTATAATTTACTGTCATTGTGTAAAAAGATAAACATTTGAGTTGCAACCACACTTTGGTAAAGTAAATGTTTGGCTACCCAAGCAAGACCCATTTGAAATAAGTTTTCCACACCACTGTAGGATATAGGAAGAAAGACAGGGAGACACCACCTGCTATGGGCAAATAGGAGGAAATATAGCAGTAGAATGATATCAGGGAATACAATTTTTAAGCAGATATTTTCTTTTCTCTGAGGAGTAGCTGGTAAAATTTTGTGAATAGATGGCAGTGCCTATTATTTGCAATATCTGAGAATCAGCTGGGAGGACAGGAGATGAGGAGAGGAGGTAGATCATGACTAGAGATTGATTTGGGATTTCATCAAGGTTCAGGAAAAGTTACTGGTCCTAGGTCCTACCTATCCCTACAGGAATAAAATACGGCCCTCATGCTGGGTTGCACTAAGGTAAGGGAATGGACACTGGACACTGGACCAGAGGATATACTGATGTACTGAAAGGAGGAATTAATTGAATCCCTAATGCTTCTTGCCTAATAGCTGGGTTACATCAACCTACCTTTTAGGCAAGCACCTTTACACTAATTTATCTAGAGGCACACACTTTCTCTACTGAGTAAGCAATAATTTTAGAGTTCCTGTATTTCTCTGCTGGAACTGAAATCCGTTGTGTGCTGCTTTTTTATAAAAGCACTCTTTCCCAGAGCTGCTTCCAGATGACATAGCATGACAAAGCATGTCTAACATGGGCTTGTGTATTCGAAACACTTATCCAGAGAGATGGATGCAATATCCTAGTCTGAAGGAATGAGTCTGGTTCTAATTTTCTGTCTGGAGGTAGAAGTTTGTTTAAATAGCAGACATGAGTGTGGTGGTGGTTGTTTGGTTTCTGGTATCCTTCCTGTGTGATGCTCTTCAGAATTATCTGGTGTCATCGAAGTGCTTGACAGAGCTTTACAAGCAAATATAATGACATTATTTGTACCGTGGTGGTTTAGAAAAGGAGAATGTGGTTACAGTGCTCGGCTGTGGTAGCAAGGATCACATCTCCAGTTCAGCTGCAGCCTGACGTGCAAAGTGACTGACTGCTAGGGAATGCATCTCAAGGGAGGAGGCAGGGAAAAAAAGCAAGGGGAAGTTTTCTCTTTGGAGATATGAGTGAGACATGAACAGGAAAAATGTACTATTGTGCTGTCATCTGCTTCTTGAATACTTGATCCTGCTGTTCTCTGTGCTGATACTCCACTAAGCATAAAAGAAATGCTATTCAATTCAGACTCCGCTAGGTAGCATGGGAATCTACACTATCAACCTATGTCATGAAATTGTTGGACTCAATGTGGATATGTAAAAAGTTGCTGGCATTATAGATAACATCAGCTGGCTCTAGATAAAGCAGCCTGCCCCAAGGGGAGGGGGCTGGGAGGGTGGGAAGGGGAGTAGAATAACTGCTTTGAGTGTCTTCGCTGAAGTGACTGCCTTGCCAAATCACATCACTTTGTTTATGTCAGAATAAAGATTTCTGTGGTAGGATCAGTCGTGCATGACAGTTTGGAGTTTTTTTATAATGTGCAGAAATGTTTTAAAACACGGTGTTTTCCATTCTTCTGTGAAAATCTGGCTCTCTAAATCACTAACACTGCACATAAAGCGTGCAACATGATGTACGTGTCCTGAGCCACAGTGTGAACCTCTTAATTTAAACTTATTTGCCCTATTCAAGTGATTCAGCATGTAATTAAAGTCTATCGCATTATAAAAATTAGCTACAGATCATCATTTGTTACAAGTGTGACTCACAAGGGCTAAGCCTGCTTAATATTCTGGTTGGCAGCAAAATGTTCGAGGGCAGAATCCAGATCAATATACACATTTTTTTTCAATCTTCCCTGTGGTAGCAGTGTTGTACATTTTGGCATCACAGTTTTGCCAACTGTAATGAAAGAAATTGTCATTCAAAATAAGACCAATTAAAAACTGATGTCCTTAAAAAATAGCACTGTAGCCTTTTTTTTTTTTCTTTTGGATCCACCATGTTCAGCAGACCACCATGGCATGAATTGCCATTAATATGTCATTTCCCTTTCCTGTTATCACAANAGACCACCATGGCATGAATTGCCATTAATATGTCATTTCCCTTTCCTGTTATCACAATATAAAAGACCTTAGCTCTGACCTTTCTATCAAAACATCCTTTGTTTAGAATGAAAGCTATTCACTGTTAGACCCTTATCTATAGAGCTTAGCCAGCAGATCAAATCCAAAGAGCAGAATTCGTTTACTTTGTATTAAATGAGCTCAGTTAAGAAGTTTCAATTTTGGCAGAAAGGTGCATTAATCACAAGGAAAAGAACAGATCTCACTTTTCACAGCTTCTGGTTTACTTTCAATACAGTTACACAGTAAGGCTTTTGTTCCTGAAAAGTAGCACTGTATTTAAATACAGTAAATATAACAAAATTACCTTCTTAAAATTACACTAGAGTTCCTACAGTACAGGATGTCCATAATGACCTCAGTGTTGCATGACTAACTTTACAGCTTCAAAAAGGTTCTAAATTAGTTTGGACAGATGGGTTTTATCCAGAGGAAATCAATGAGTTTTTGTGAGTCTGACTTAATTTTTATGCAGCCAGTACTTTGAGATGAAATTAAAATATGTATAAAAAACATATTAAAGTTTCCCTTGGGTTCATAGTTGTTTGTACATTTACAAGGTGTTAAAGAGATGATTTAAAAACTAACTATACGAGGGATCAATGCAAGTATACTATGATTTATGGTCTTTCATGACATTTTTGACACTTCTGGCCTAACGTCTTATGTGTTTTGAACCACTAATTATCTTTTAATTCATAAGGGTTTGGTGAGATTTTATAAGTGTAATATAATATAAAAGAGCTGTATCACATGGAAAGTTTTAGAAGAAAATGCACTTTACAAGTTGTAAATAAAGATGTGCTGCACCAGTTAAAAATCCACTTGATTGCAGTACCTCCAAATGAGGAGGGGTTCCCCATCTGCCAACAAAACTGGCAGATTTTTAACTTGCTATTCAGTATTGAGGGCCAAAACCTGGAAAGCAAAAGGCAGGTTTTCACAGATTTAATGCTCTCATTATGTAAGATCATATCCAACACAAGGATTTATCTGCCTGGTCAGCTATGATCTGACCATCTCCAGAACCATAAACACCTTGATATACTCAAATTTTTATATACTCCAAAAATGAACAGAAGCTGGAATACACCTTCGGAGACTCATAAGAATTTAATATTTCATACTCTTATTTTGAACTGTCACAACTTAGTCTTGCAATTAGAACAAGTAGAAAGGTTCCCATAACAGGACTTTCAAATAGTCCCTAAATTATCCAAGACCAAAAATCTCATCAACTTTCCATTCTGGTTTAGATGCTACATAATATCACCTGTGGGTATAAGGCAGTCTAAGGCCTCACAATAATGAATGCTTTTTAAAAATACTGCTGTGACTCTTCATTTTCCCATAATAATTTAGCTCAACATAGCTAAGAAACACACTAATTTACAAATCTGCATAAAGTAAAAAGAAACAAACTTGAAAATTTTATTCCCTAGTTCAGTGATGTCATTAGCAGTGAATACCTGGAACCTTATAATGATTCCCCAATGTCTTTTGAGATATGCAAAGATGGTTCAGTGTGTTTCTTTATTTTTCTCAGGAAAAGAGTATAAAATAAAGTGAAATACATTGCCCAGTTCTGTATTTAGACACTTCTACTAATACTGTGTGTATATCAAATGTAGCTTTCAATACTGGATTGTAACTACATGAACCCTGAGGCAGTCCTTCTCTTTTCCTAATCTCCAAATATATACAAAATGTTTACTGTTAGATTTCAAATACCTAAAAATGCATATATAGACTTCCAGTTCTTTGAAATCTGTGGATTTCAGTCTGTGAGCCAAGTTTTAAAGCTACGTAATAACTGGGAAAAAAATTCAAGAGAAAGGAAGACAGGAGTACAGAGCATTTAGATAATTACAGACATCCAGGGAGAGTAAATTTCAAGAGGCTCGTTAATGATACTTCTATTATCAAGAATCCAAGCAAAAATATTCTTACTCTTCTACATTTTGCCTAGTTTTGTGGTAATTACTGGTAATAACAATTGGTGTGATCACTCTGCTGAATTTTATTGAGGCATCCTTTTTTCCACATCATACCACGGACACTTTCCAATAATACCACTAATGATTTGTCTTCAGTGAAGTAAAACCTTAAAGCCTGTTCTAGATCCTCTGTACCATCTGTACTTACAGTAGAGAATAAAATAGGGGAAAAAAATTCTCTGATGACGTTTTCAAAAAGCAAAGATTTGGTGCCTTTCATCAGTTTGTAAATGAAGGAGGTAATTTTGATATTTCACTCCTATCAAGCTGTATTTTCCTTTTCAAAGGACATTATTTGCTGTTGATCAACTCCTAACATACAGAACTTCCTCTTCAGCTATCCAGGCAAGCCTAACACATAGATGACAGAACACCACAAGCATGAAAACCAAGACTTTGCATATTGCACACTGACAGACCACCCCCCAAAAATCCACAAAACTGAAGATTGGTTAGAGTTTCTGAAACGGACATGGAATTTGCAGCAGGCAAAAAACATCCCCCGTCAGCCCCAAGTAAGAATAAGAAAAGAGAAACTCATGACACTGAGAGACTCTTAAATGTTGTGACTTTGACCTACTTCACGTTGAAATAGTGGACATACAGTCAAGAAAGCCACGGTCTCTACAAAAAGCAGGTTTACTCTAATTACCTCAGTGTCTGTTCTACATGGTCCAGGACACTAAGGGTACAAAACTTCTCTCTAAATGTCTAGGTTTCAGAAAATTCCTCTTAAAATACCTTTTTTTTTTTTTTCTTATGACAAGTCATTAATTCAAGGCAAATTGAAAGCACAGAACATGAAAAATTTCCTGCAGCAGGAAAAAGGTAATATATAAAATACCAGAAAGATGTAGATACATGGAAATGAGATAAAACAATGCTCTAAAAGATAAGGGCTCATTACCTTTTCTCTTGTGGGTCTCTACACCTAACTCATTGTTAAGATCTTCTTCCTATTCATTTTGGGGTCTGTGGTTATAAATTCATTCTGCCAGTTCCTGGTCAGGGACACAAAAAATCCGGACCCCTCTATCAAACACGAAGGCGGCAGTAGTGGTGTTAGAGCATGGGCAAGCAACAGAGAGCTTCAGAGAACTGAGATGTTCAAGCAGCTCTTGAACACTTGAACACTTTCTCTTACTCCCAACATTTTGCTCTCAGGACAAAGATAATCTTACTGTCAGAGCAGCTGAGTCATGCAGCTCTGAGCTGGTTTAGATTCTTTCTGCTTCTTTTTGTTATGAAAGAGTCCCTTCGTGGAATTCATGAAGTTATCAAGTCTTGAGCTCTTTGCACTTTCAGTTCTACATCACAGCTTCCTTTCAGCTTGACCTCTTTGCTTCCTAAGATTTCAGTGTTTGTGAGTTTTCTGTATGGCTGCTGATAAATACATCCCCTAATTCTCCTTCCAACCTACAGAGTCTGCATATAGCAGTGCTTTTTCACACTCAGATACATAGTCAAATTCTATCAGAATAGATACTAGTTGAGGAAATGAAAAGGAGAAATTACCATTATTTTTACATACAAATTCTAATATTGTACATGCAATTAGAGTGGAAAAATCTTTCCCTGCCTTTATTAAATATCAGAACTGTACAGTGAGCCTTGAGAAATCTGTGTATTAACATACTGATATTGGGTACTTTTATCAACTTATACAGACAAAAGTTTAATGTCTTCAAATGAATAACATACCTGCATGTGTAATATGGCTACCTTCTAGTAAAAAGAATTATGCTACTGTATATCAAAGAATTATGTAGAGGATGGATTGGAATTTCTGTATTCTGAAACGATAATGTAAGCAACTTAAAATTCTGGAAAACATTGCAATTAGATTCTAAATTACTTTACAGTCCTTAAGCACATGAATCAAGCTGAGAAATAATCTCCCCAAAACTCATTAATCAAATCAAGTATATAACATTCCTTAACTAATGCTGTCTATTCCATAAAATGTGTATACAGAAGGCTTTCTTTTTTAATTCTCTCATAACTGTTTATATGCACATTGAAGAAATATGCCCAGCACTGCTTGCAATAGTCCCAGTAAAAAAAGTACCATAAAAACAAGCCTCTAATAAAGAGATTCATTATTAGTAAGATGTATGAAGTAGATCATAGAAGCAAAGGTGTACAAAACTTTTTGGGTACAGCTTCTTAAGGAATTCCAAAAAAAAAAAACCCACCAAAAAACCTGTTTGCAATCCACACAGCGCATTTCACTCAACCTGAATTTCTCTGAGTTTCAGATTGTAAAAGAAAATAAAAACTGAAAGTGAAACTCAGCTTGAGAGCACTAGGTTTTATCTTGTTTTACATCAAAACCTAACAAAACTGTGAATTTTTCTTGCTTTCAGCATGAAACTATAAATCACCTCAGGTTTTCTCAAACATTTAATTAACCTTAAGGTCAATTCCTCAGGGTTAAATGCTGTTGTCACTGGAGAAAATGGGATTTTTGCCATTGACTTCAGTGCAATCAAGCTTTGGCCCGTAGTGAATTATTTAAGTGAAGCCAGTTAGTATGAGCTGGGGAATACTGTAAGATAAAACTGAATAATTACTTAGTAGGAATAAAGTAACAAATCAGGATATATTATTTAGAATTAATTATTCATCTATCTATATTGATTAGATTTGTTAGTGAAAAACTTTTAAATTAGCAATTTTTTCCCTAATTCCTTAGCATCATCCATTCTATTGGAAAGTTCACAGACTAGGCCAACAATCCAAATGTCTTTGATTGATACCAGACAGAGTGGTAGGAACAATCATTGTAAGAACTCTTAAAATTCTTGGTAGTACTTAAGATAGAAATTCCAAAAAATGGTTATGAAATGGAGAGAAAGTATAATGTAGGATTTGGGTAGTTCAATCAATAGTGCTAGCTTTTGCTGTAGATGTGTACTTGGAAATGCAGGTAGGCACTGGAAAGGTTTTGGAAAATATTTTGGATCCTACTCAAAGTTGTGTGTTTAACTGTACCTTAGATGTCTTGAAAGTATCACTTTTAGTCCCTTTTAAAACACATAAAAGAAATGTTGTAAATGAACCAAGTAGGTACCAACAGACAGATATGGAAGTGATTAACACAATCCAGAGCTTTAATAGAATTCTTTATAGTGATCACTATGGGAATCTCAATTGAGCCTGGAGGCCTTGATTCAACAAAGCATTTAGGCTCCTAACTTCCCATTGATTTCCCATTTAAATTAATGGCAAGTTTGGACCTAAAGACTTCATTAAACTTGGGACTAAGTGATTAGACTTTGGTGATATTTTCAGGACACTGCATTCTTGATCACTTACAGAATTCTTGGAAAGGGTTACTTTGTGTTAAGGATTCCAGGTTATCTATTGGTAAATGCAAGCCCAATTGTGACACTTGCCCAGCCTTTACCTGAGTGGGTATGCTCTGGAACATCAAAGAACAGAGCTCTCTGTGCCCCTTCCCACAACTGCACACGTGTCTGCCTCTGTCTGTGTGTTCCAAACCTGTCTGACTGGCAGCTGTGCTGTGAATCACCACACCAACAGAGGATATGAAGTTTTATACCATGACAAAAAATTGTGAAAGAAGTGCAAATGCAGGCCCTGTATGTTGGAATTGAATCCTGAGCAAAAGTTACCACAGCTCGACATGCAAAGGACGCTGGAAGGGGACCCCAAGGCTGGTACAGCATTCTGCCTCTGTCCCTGAGAGGAGCAGGAAGGGAGCCCTGGATTCAGAGTGCAGCTTGCTCTGGGGAGGTGTCCATTCCAAACAGCACATGGGGAGCTGAACATCCTCTCCTGCAAGTTTCACACAATTTATCAGAAAAAGAACATACATTGTCTAGAAATTGCATGTATAGCTTCAAATACATATTTCATTTGAGAGTACTTGATGATGGCATCTTTAGAGATAGCTATTTTACATACAAGTAGTTAAAATTATTAATGATTCTATTAATTCACTCCTAGATCAGTTTTCATATTCATCTCTACTTCATTCATGTATATGTTTTTGTTCAAATACAAATAGACCTTGAAAAGTCTGAGGTTCTGGAATAAAGCATGAGATGTTAAAAATATCATACTGAACTGTAATAGTTTTAAGCTATGCTTCACTAAATTAAAGCTCTGTGATTAACTTCTGTAAGTGTGTCATGCATTCACCTCTCACTCTGTTGTGAAGAACCACTGGCTTTTTTTTGAATGAGCAAATTAGAGTAAGTTCAGGAATGTGCTTTTTTCCACCATATTTTTATGTAGAATCAATACTTTTCTTCTTCTATCACAGATAACCATAGCTGCTGTGTGATTTAGAGGCATGATACAGTTTAAAAAGGTCTGCTCATCTAAATTTTGTTGGCAAATATGCACAGAATTAAAGAAACCATCTATTGACATTTGATTTTTTTAAAAAAAGGGTGATTAATGTTTTGAATATTTTGAAGACTAGGGAAAAGCCAACCAAAGTAGTTTAAAATTATTATCCCATGTTCAATTTCATTTTAAAAGCACTTGGAGATGAGTTCTTGATTTTTTTTTTTTTAATGCAATGTGCAGGATGTCTTTCACTGTAGTGTAAATATGCTAACAGAGCTCACTCTTGAGACAAATTTACATGATTTTTGCAATCTTGTATTCTTAATGTGTTATAGTTCAATGTGATAGGTATGATTTTTGACATTATGGGATCTGGTTAGATCATAAGGGTATACAAATCAAATAATATAGATTAGATGCTATGCTGATCCATAATTATTAAATGGGGTCATGATTTCCAACTAGCTAATAGACTCTTATGTACTAAATTATTTCATGGAACTCAGTACCATCTATTCATCGTAACATTGACATGCATAATCTTAGGCAATTAATTAAAAAATTCTTCCCTCTTCTTGCTTCCAGTTTGGATGAATAGTTACTGCAGCAAATTACTTAGGTTGTTGTCAGTGCTAACAGCACTAATATTTTTAATTAGCAGTGGATTCTGCATGACAAGTTACTATTCTAAATGTGAACAAAAAGAAAATACTGGGATTTTAGTTTCCTTCACTAGTTAGAAATAATAAGTGTTCATTGTATCACAAAAACTTGTTTCTGCTCAACAATGACTTCCCACATAATCAGTCTGTTCTTTTGAGGCAGTCATGTGAGAGGAATTTGACATCCTAACACACACAGTGAATTAGGGTTCTGAGTAACAAAGAGTATCTTCAATGTCAGTGGACAGTTCATATGAAGCTCGAAGAAGAGTTTTGTACTGACACATTCAAAATCAGCAATAGACTTATTTTCAAGAAATTAAGCCATTATAAAGTGCTATATTATTATCAGAAGTCCAATTTCATAACTTTATTTGAAAAAAAATGTTCAATATCTTCAAATGTGTTGGAAGGCAAAGTCATTGACCATTGCCAAGGTCCTGTTCCCTCTTCACACCCAGTAGTCAGAGTAGTTTTATAGTTATATAATAATGTGCAGTGGTTTGGAAGAGAGACTCCTTAAAAAAAACCTGACATAAAGAATCAAAGAGCCACAGAGACTTGAACTGAAATGTCTAAATGCTTTTCTACATGAAAATCTAAGTAATTCTGACAAATTTGGTATAAAGTCAAATAATTTTCTGTATCACATTAATAGCGTGATTTCTCAAGCTAAACCTGAGATTTGGTTGGTCAATCTTAAAGCCTAGTAACACTACCAGGGAGGGGAGAAATTTACATGTGTATTAACATTGCCCTTTAATAAAAGAAATGCTAATATTTCCAAATGGCTGCCAAGGCAGAAATATGGCCCTCTCTCAACACTCAGTGGAGAAGTTCGAAGGATTCTTCTTTAGAACTCATTCTATAATTCCTAATCAAGGTAGCAGAACATTTACATTTGCATTACCGTGGTAATTCCTTACTTAAGAAATCTGAATTAAAGGTGTTTCTGATTTTTTAAATCAACAATATGACAATAATGGGTAGGCCAATAAATGGATAGAATGGATGACACCCTATTGTGTAAGTAATTATTGTCAGATGAGTTTATAAATGTTTTAGAAGAACTTTATAAATGTTTTACTCTATTGGCTACTTGACTTTAATAAATAAAACACAACACTTCAGAATAACTACAGTTAGTGTCAAGAAGGCCCATACAGAAAATTAATGAAAGGAAAATAATAAAAAAGCTGAACTGAAAATAAATGAGGAATATCTGAGATGTGATAAAACAAGCTGTAGAAAGAGGACAAGCAGAGAGAGACTAGTTATTGCTATCCACAGTGATAAACATATATTGGCCATGTTACTCTGCAATTCTATCACCAGGTTTGGAAAATATTCATGAAACATGTCGGGTTTATTTTGAAAATTTACAAGGTTCATCAGGACCTCTTGATCAAATCACAGATTTACAGTATGTTGTTATCTGCCACAATCAATTAAAACATGGGAAACTTAAGTGGCCATAGAACACTTGGGAGGTCTGTAATGTCCCTGATAAGACTGTACAACACCTCTTAATAGTGATGGAAATTAGAAGCATGCCTGGACAAGAAAAACAGACTTCCCTATGCTTATATGTTTGAAAACTCCATGGAAATTCCAGAAAGTCCTGCTGACAGCTAAAAGCTCAGCATTATCACATCTGATCTCCTCTGAATGACCTCAGTACCAGGATAAATATTGCCTGCCAGTACTACTGAGAAAAATATTTACAGACTTTTGTTGGAGAAATGTTTTCCTGTTTAGAAAAAAACACTCTCCAAATGAATGTTGCCATGACCTGGTGAGCAGGGGGAACACAGAGACTGCTGGTTATAATTAGCTGCTGCAGTTGCTTGCTGCTCTTAAGCAGTAACTGAGATCTGCAATGAGAGGAAGAAAAAAAGTAGCTTGAAAGAAACAATAGGAAAAGTTCCCTTTTTAGCTACCATTTTTGTAAGTATAGAATCATGCTAGGTGGAAGATTCTAGGAGTTTTTTTGTGGCTAAATTGTTTTGGATTTTGTTATAGCTGTTTTGTCTTATTCTTGTTGTGAGTCACTGTTGGGTTTAGGGACCCAGAAGGAAAAATCTCTCTTCAAATTGCTGCAAGCCCATCACCTAAATATGAGATGGAATATAATGAGGGCAAACACGGTACCCATGAGATTTGGGTCAAACTAGTAAAACTCTTATAGCTTTGTAATTCTGACACACTTTATGATGCAAGCATGCACTTATTTTTGTTTCAGTTGTAGTTACAGAAAAACAAGACTTGCTCACTGGATAGATTTTCCCAGTGCCACACATCTCTTGTTAAAATATTGATATAAATGTTTTGCCTCTCCGTCTCTCCTCATACACACGCAGTACAAAGGTCACCATGCAGAAGACATGCAGAGTTATTTCAGCTGCTCTGTGCTACCTAACGTGCTCTGCTAAGCACACCAACAATTTGGCCAGTGCAGTAGAATTTTCAAGGATGGGGAGGACACTGCCCCCCCCAGCCCTGCCCTTCCTCCCATGGATTTCTGAAGTTATTCTTTCTTAAGCTGTAAAACTCAAATTCCCAAGATAAATAAACTTCTTTTGAGCTCATCATCCTTGTACTTAAAAAAGTTTAAAACTGTTCCAAGATGCAGAGGAACTTCAGCCATGATTCCAGTGCTCACCTTCCTAACATACACATTAGAGAGCATTGAGGCTTTAATTTGCAAACATAGCAGTGCTCTGCATTTGGATGTTTGCTTTGGGGGATGAGGGGAGAAGACTGATAGCAGTTATTATTTGCTGATTTTTGAAGCCTTTTAGACTTAGATTGGATTGATTCACTTGAAGTTCATAAGTTTGTAAAAAAACCTAAAACTTTAGCTATCCTGCATACAATTCCCTACTATTTTTAAATATAAATTTAGTATTTTAAATCCATCTCATGTGTCCTAAACCAGATTTTTTCTTAAGCAGCTGTGACTGAATTGTAAAATCTCACCCTTGTGTCTGTTTTCACATCTGGCAACACCCAGCTAACAGTTACAACTTAGAGTAATTAAAGGAGGATTTTAAAAAGCCAAAATTATATATAAAAAATAAACTATTAAACCACTATTTTTTTTCCAACCAAATTTGCAGAAACTTTATAAGTAACTGGGTTATCCAGTTATTTCTAAAGGTGTTGATCAAAATAAGAACATGCTGAGGAAAGTAAAGGCAAGCTTGTAAATGGGTGGGGACTGGGCAACGTTAAGCTACCATAATTACTAGCCAGCAGTATGTCTCCACTTTGATGTCAACTATATGCTTTCTTTTGTCTCAGAGAGGAAGGAACTTCAAAAGATTTAATTTCAAGACAATAAAGAGCCTCGCTAATACATGTACAGACTTTAACTGCAAATGGAAATTTTTAGTGTCAAAGATATAAATGTAAGTGGGTCAGGACTAAATATTCATTTTGTGTGTTATTTGTGTAACACATCCACCAAATACATTCTTTATATGTGTATAGCTTATATATATAAATAGGGAATATTAGGGTATGGCTTATAAAAAGTAATAATGATGGAATTTTTTCGTGAGAAATCGACATCTTTGTCTCTGTAATTTTGTTTATGTCTGATACTTTAAATATAACATAACTTTAAAGGAATTATAAATATGAATAATTCTACGGACTTATAAAATATATAAAGCTATGTATATAAAGGAGATGGCCATGTCATCGTCATTCCTACTCAGAAACCATACCAACATAAATACTTTTGAACAAGGATGGATATAAAAAATACTTTGTTAAACTGATTATTTTAAAATAAAGATCTGACAATGAAAGAATGCTAAGAATATAGGACAGATATTAATGCAATTCTTTTCAATAACTGTATTAGGTTTTGGATCTATCCTCAAATAATAGATAAAACCAATTTATGTCAGTGGTTTTTTAGATCTTGAAATGTAGGAGGGAGAATTAGAAAAGAGTATGAATGAAACTGTTCACACAGCCATAAAAAGAATCTGTTTTGGTTGAACTGAAAATTTGCTGCACAAATGGACATAACTGCAGAGAAAAAGGTGTGCTTCATTCATTATGAATAGAAGGAATATTTCATTTTCAGAAAGCTGTTACAAAACCTAGAGGAACTTCCAGGGTAGCATCTAGCAGAAGGTGATACAGCAGAGGATGACACTCTCCTAGGAGACAGGAAACATCAGTTCAATCCCACCCTCAGCCTGACAGCATTTGAATGCAAATTTCCCTCTTCCCAGAAGAGAAAGCTAAAAACCAGATTATGTGTAATTCCCAGGTGGGAATGAAATAATTAAATATATATTGAAACTCTCTAGTGTGGCTTTTTTTTTTTTTTCAGTCTGATGGAAACTGATTACTCTGCACATAAATAATCTGGATTCCAACCCCTTTCCCAATTAGAATTCAGTCCACTTTATCTACTGGTTATACTGTGGAGTTTTTTTGTCTCCATTCATTCATGCAGCAAAAAGCAATGTCAGCTGATGTGTTTCACGTAACACTACAGACTGCCCTTGATTCTCATCTGTTCATAGTTAACAAAGCAGTGAAATTGGTCCTATCCAGGCACCCTGTTACTGAGATGACTATTTATTTTTCTTTGAGGAATAGTTCATAAAGTGCTGATAAATCCTAATCCTGGACATTTCATAAAAAGATTTGTGTAGTATCTCACATATCACATTGAAACATACTTTTCAGAACAGCTTCTCTTTATACATCATGTCTGCTCAACCATTGTGGTCAGTTAGCCTGTATTCTGATAAAATATGGCCACTTTAAATTCCTACTGAAGATACCTCCTGAAGAAACATTTCTGATATATGAAGGCTGTTATCTCCTGTGAAGTAGATTTGCTTTTATTTTCAGAAGTTCTCTCTTTGTATAACAGCTCATGTCACTCGAATGCAAGGAGCAGAAACAGTGGAACTGTTTCTCAACAGAAAACCTGTCCTCTGACAGCACCTAAAGTTTTACCAAGTAGTTTTGTGCTCCCAGAATTATGTTAGACTCTCTAATTGAATTGGATGGATGGTATTCAGGATCAGCTGTTTAAACAGTAATAGAATTCAGTATGCATTACAAAGAAATCAGACTTTAAACCAAGGTGCCATTTGACAATGATTGTGATTGGTTTAGATGCACCCAGGTCTACATTTACTTGAAAAATCTGCACAGCAGCTACACAGTAAAGATACTTAGCTTTTGTCAAAGTGAAAATAAGCTAAAATGAAGGCTCCAGCCTCCCCAGTTTTGCTTTATATGTTATGAGAGGACACCTGAACTGCCCTCTCAGTTGGTTATTTGTGAAAGCTCAGAGCTTTGGTTGAGCGTTCTTAGGTCTGATAAAGCACTTCATGTCCTCCAAGACAAAATGCTTATTGATCCCAACCACGTAACTGCAGAACAAACAGGAGTTTTGCCTGAAGGACTGAGCAGGGACTGCAAGGCTGGACATAAGTATCAGAGGTCTAATACAGAGGTTCAAGTTCCAACCATTTGCCTGGATTTCTGCTTTCAAATTTAATGACAAATTTTAAATAGATGCCAACAGGAAAACTCTCCCATTGCAGGAACTAAACTGATTACAACTTTTCAGGAGCCCTTTAATTGTGGCTTACTTTTGAGCCAGCTGTTGTGTCCATTCTATAAATTGGAAGAAAACAACTCTGGGGTGGACATTTAATTCTGTCTCTCTCGATTGCAAACATTAACCACTGGCCCGCTATCGGACCACCTGCAATGTGTTAGTCATTACAGAGGTCACTGTTACTGAACATTTTAAACTGTGAATAGCTTCAGTTTAAATTAGGTGTAAAAAAAGTCATTTCCTTTCAGTGATAAACTAAAACACCTGCAGCACAGCTCAAGTTTACCATGAGAGATATAAACTCTCACTCTGAAGTTGGACTGGCTGTTCAAGGACATACAAAACCACAGCTTTATAAGATAAGATCTTTCTAACCTAAATTATTACTGTGTTGTCAGATTAGGTGATTACATGCACAACTATTTCCCTAGATTGCAAGTTACTCTTGGAACAAATGACATCTTCTGTTGTGGATATTATATGACTTTTCTCCTCAAGTCACTCATAATCTAATTTTCCTTTTACTTCAAAAACAAAACCCCAAAACACAAAACACTATCCAAAATGAAACAACAAAAAAGCCCCAAACCAAACAAAAAAACCTAATCAACCAGCACACAAAAATAAAAAGTGTGTGATCTGTCTTCCTTGTTTGTTTTGTCCCTGTTCTATTATAAAATTAGAAATATTGTATTTTAAATCCAAAGGTGGCCATATTGCAGCTGTTTCTGATTTCATCAAATTTTAGCTTATATTATTTGATGCTATTTGCAATAGGTTCTGTGAATCATGTTCAGAAGTGATGTACAATTGGGGAAAAGAGAAACAACTAGGAGACTGGGTAACTATTAAATTTATACAGTACATTGACACAGATGACAGCAGACCATTCTCCATGTACTCTTTGACAGATTCTATTAACTTCAAAATTTGACCATGTGACATTTTTAAAAATAAAGACATGACATCAAGATATTATAATTAAAATTTCCCAAAGACTATGGACTGTGAAATATCCAGACTGAAAATCTGTCTCTTCAGACTCTGTATTGAACACTTAATCCACAAGATGTTTAAGCCTCAGTTTTACTCTCAAAAACTTATCTGTACAATTCCAAATGGTTTGATTGCGTGGTACGTGAAAACAAGAGAGAGAAAGGCTGGTAAGGTACTCATTTATCTGGATTTATGACTCTTTTCACACATTGAAACACTGGATTAAGTTTAATTCTTGTCCTGACATAATAATTTTCTACTTTAGCTGACTCACTTGTGGGTCCATTCTCTCAAAACTTGTTGAGATAGCAATTTACAACATTTGTTTTCAGCAGTCTGTATAGTATAAAGTAACTTTGAAATGCAAGGTTTATTTTAGCTGAGCTCCCAGAATACCTTGCAGAAGTGCATATCCCCTTTCCCAAGTTGCTGAAAAACAAAATCTTGAAAAAATTATTAAATGCTTATAAGTATATGAAGAATGAAAAAGAACCAGGTTTGGGAAATTTTCAGGAACCAATATTCTAGTGTTAATATTGTCCTATCTACTACTGCTGCCCTAGTAAGTGTTACTTCTGAAGAAAAGCAAGAAAATGAGCCCTATAGAGGTGAGTTAAAAATATCAGAGACAAGTCACCAAGGGATGCATTTTCCTTGATGTCCCAGTATCTTTTCGCATCATTGGTACTTAACTGGAATTTGGCAAATCATAAGCTCAGCTTTGTTTAACCAATAAAGTTTCATGTGTGCTTTTGTCTGTATATGATGCAATTAAAAAATTTTGCCTTCCATATTCCATCCTGTTATTATCAATCATTGCCTCCCAAGTGGCTTCTTTCAGTACACCATAAATCTGAGCACTGGTGTGCTAACAGAGACCAGCACTGTAATGTGGGCACCACCCAGCCCTTCCCAGTGTCACATCAAACACAACACTGTGTGGTCATTGACAGCTTCTCGTGTTGAAGCAAGCCTGCCATGTAGATAATAAAATGCTGAAACCCATTAGTAATATTCCCACTATTTTCTCCAGGCAATGACTGTCAAAGGAATGACCACACATTTGGTAGAAAAAGGCCCAGGAAACTTTTCACAATGCAGCTGCTTTTAGGAAGTCCTGGTTACTGAACTTGGGATGAACACAACTTATCTGAATATTTCCAGGCAACTCCTGATTCTCTAGATAGATACTTATAATTTCATAATATATTTATGTCTAAAAAATATAATTCCTAGCTCTACTCTTTTTGTAAACATAACAAATTTTGCAAGGCAAGGAATAATGTCCTTTGATCTGTTTTAGGATCACAGTAGCCAATACCATCAAAAGTGTATTCAAAATTACTTATGAAAACAATAAATAACACCAATAAAAATTGAAAAAAATATTTAAATATATGAGAATTCCATCAATACAAATTCATTAAGTAAATTATTATAATTTGAAATGAGTTCCAACTGAACTCATCCTGTGTAAATACCCATGCACTAGTTAAAAAGAAAAAAAAAAAAAGATACTCAAACTTTTATTCAAATGTTACTTCTTTCTGAAGAAAATTAAAAAAAAAAAACCCACAGAAAACATATAATGCACCAAAGAAGAATATGGTGCTCAGTATGCTCAAAGAAACAGGCTCTGTATCTCTGACTCACAATCAGTTTTTGGCTTGCCTCTCAAGAACATGAAAGGCTTTTTGGAGAGCCATAGACTGATCATCAAATATTTAGTACCTGCAAATGCATTAATTAAGGGAGCAATCCCAGAAGATAGTCTGGCTTTCAACCCTCTCCTTAAGCTAAGAGGATATTCTTATCTTTTAAATGCCATTTATTTCTTTTCCATTTACCTTCAGACTAAAATCTCCTAATTGACTGCAGGAAAGCAAACCTCTCTTCCATTACTGAAGTTGCTTCCACAGTTACAATCCTCACACATAATATTTCCACAGTACCTTTCCATCTTACATAATAACACAGTAACACCTGTCAGTACTACTCACAGCCTAACTTATTGCTTACTTTCACACTTTCAATTTCTCAAATGAAGAGGACACAACACACTAAGCTGTGACACTGCAGGGAAGCTCATGAGCCACCCTGCACCAAGACCTTCCTGGTGGGCCCTCAGCAGAAATGTGCTCTACAGTTGGTGTTGTTTTTCTCTCTCTTTTCTGCCCTATTGGGCCTGGAAGAAACCGTGGGATGAGAAAATCCCTGTGCTGCTCTGCAGTTATGGCAGCTACAGAGCTCCAGCCAGGGCAGATTTTTATTCCAGAGGATGGGAAACTGGGCCAGTCTGTATTTGCCAAACTGGCCCATACACCTGCTTGGAGTGCTAGAACACTTAACTCAGTATTATCAGTGGAGGAAAGCAATGCTCCTTGCTGGTAAGTTTGGCCAACAAGCTGGCAAGTTGGCAGTGATCAGCAGCAAATATTTATGCCTGTTATGGATTCTATAAACAGCAATACCATTTGCTCACCAAGACTGAGGATTCTTCACACTGCAGCTTGCAACACCAACAGGAATAAATACATCCACTATTAAAGCTGACCTTATAAACATGTGCAAGAGCTCAACATTTATCTCAATACATCATGAACACTGTAAAAATATTGTCCATATTAATCTGTTGCAAATTCCAGAGAAAATCAAAAGCAGTACACTGAAGCCAGTGGAGATGTAATTCCTAAATAGGTTCTCTGAATCAGACAATCATTCACTTAAAGCTTCATTCTGTGGCCTTTGAAGCACTGATAATGCTGCAATGAAGATTCCAAGACAGTGAAACAGGGAAACGAAGAATAGCAGCTATGAAATGAGACTCCATATCCCTTACAAAAATAGGCCTCTGTATTATCTGTGACACAAGAACAATCTCAATTCGAAATATAATGAACATTTATAATATATTTTAATGATATTTGAGGAATGCTAGTGTATAGTATAGCTATAGTAAGCTATCAAGGACTGAGGTATTGCTATTGGAAAAAAAAAGTCCTTCTCAAATAAAAAAAGGTGGGTTTACAAAAAAATACATGAGCATAATTTTGTATGTTCTATTCAGAACAGACTGTTTCCCTAACCATGGAAATTGTTACTGTAATTGTACTCTTGAGTAAGAATGAGCCTCTGCAGGAGCTGACCCATGAAAGTCTTCAGAATACTTGAGGGCAGCAACAGTGTAAACTTATGTTGTTGTAAACATAGCCCTTAATCCATCAAAAGAAAAACATATGGATTCCATCTTTATTTATTTCTACAACAAGTCAGAGTCATCATGACATCTTTAAATACTTTGAATATTAGCGTGCTGACTTATGAACTAAAAACGACAAAACTTGACTCCATTAAAAGAAAAACTCAGCCTCTTTTTTTTTGGCTTATTGCTCAACAAAAAGCAGAGGTTTCTAAACACTGCATTAAAATTAATAAAGCTGTTTTGAAAAGTCCTGTATTTCAATATTTTTACAGCTGCAATAATTAAGAATTTGGCCACTACTTTGAGTCATGAAAATCCATCAGCCTACATAGATGTCATTTACTAAAGCTGCTGTATATATCCAAATTCTTTTAAAGTTTGTCTAATGGAAAAAAAGCCACTTGGTTAAACCATATGCATGAAGCAGTAATGAACATACACAACAAAGAGAAAAAAACCCTCAGTGTATGATGCTGACCATATTTTATCCAATAAATATACAATATGATTACTGAGGGTAAGGATAAGAAGAGGTTTTAACACAGACACTCAAATATAAAGGAAAATATATGACTGAACTGGCCATTTACCAAGAGTATTATTCTTTCTGAAATGTAATAGTGTATATCTGTTGTGACCAGTTGCTCTTAATGTCAGCAGTTTGTTTGCTATTTTAGACCAATTTCATCAGAGATGCTCCTGGTCTACCTTGGCCCTGCCTTGGCCAAGCCTCTCCCTCTTCTCTACAGCAGCACTCATATTCCTGGGACTGCACAGTGAGTCAGTTCTAGCAACTGAAATGGATAAAATACAAACATATTAAAAAAAAAACCCAACAAATTTTTGTCTGTCTCACCTCCCCAAACCATAACACTGGCTTTAAAGGCAGCAAGCATGTAAGGATTGGAGGGCAGGCCCACGAACTATCCATGTGGAGAATTATACTCTAAAGATTCAATCACTGATTAACCAAAATATTTGTGTACTCAGAAAAGAGGCAGAACATCCTGGGTAGAAGCAACATCAAAATCTTCTTGATGGCCCTAGAACTTAGGTCTGTACCCACTAGGAAATATGAGGGAGAAGGGAGAAAACTCTAAATTGTCAGGCAATGGAGATGGATCAGTGGGTGTGTGTTTGTTTGCTCCTATATTCAAGGCAAATAAACATATATCTAACTTGAAGAGAGAAACCTGAGAAACAATAACATAAAGATTCTTAATGCTGTTCCTTAATAGGATATCAGTTTGCAAAGAGAATGTAAATACAAAAAAAAAGCACCAAAAACCCCACCAAAATTTTACCCTGTCAGTGCAGAACATCCCAGCATGGGGCAGTGAGGTACTGGCCAGTGTCACCATGGCTGGGAGACAATCACATCTGGAGCTCTGTGTCCAGCACAGGTCAGCTCATCAGGAGAGAAATGGGGAGAAAAGAAGGGAATTCAGAAAAAAGCAATGAATGGAGGTTAGTGAAGGGAAAGAGATTTATGAGGAAAGATTTAAAAGCGGTAACAGACTGGCCAAATAATGACTAGGAAAGGGATATGAGGCATGGTAGCAGTCTATAAATATTTCAACATATAAACACACAAATAAGACAAAAGAATTATCTCATGATATTCGCAGAATATTACTAGGAGTTAGAAGATTAATGTAAAAAAGGAAAAATGTAGGTTCAATATCAGGAAAACTTCTTGAAAGTAGTATGCTTTAAACTGGCTGAAGAAATAATGTGTAGATCCTCTCTAGCATTCAACAAATTCTGTAACAAAATAAAACAAGGCACTAGCAAGTGTATCATGGAGAAAATGTCTGCATTGATGTGGAGAAAAAAACCCTAAAATATTTTAGACTCAATAAAGTAATCTTAAATTTATTCAATGCTAATTCACTTTAAAAACAAATCATCTTATTAATTTCCAATATTCAGATGGCATTAACATTATATAACTAAAATATTTCTATGGGTTAATAATTTTTAGATAGTATAACTGCTTGAAGGTTTGTCATTCCCGTAAATCTGATGAGTAAATAGATTTTGTGTATAAGCAGGCACGTTTTTTTCAATCTAATTTGTACATTGTAATTCATAAAAACTCTTAGAGAATTGCTTAGGTTGTATTTTCTTCTTTATTTACTCCATTATATCAGAAAAAGATTATGGTATTATTTAGCCTGCTATCCAAAATTGCAGCTTAAGTTACAGCTCTTAGAATTCTTCTGTAATTTCCTCATTATGACTATGCAATTCAAACAAACATTATATTTATACTGGCATGAAATTACCTTTATAAAAATACTGGTGTTTTGTTTACATAGCAAATTTATGAAAAACTCTTTGAAATTTCTGTTTCCTAGGAGTAATATATTTTATTATAATAAGTAAAATCCATCCTGCTTTATATTACTCTTTTTATCAGTCTTAATAGAAAGTGTTGTCTAAATCCTGCTTTAAGCCATAAGAGTCCAAGTTCAGTAATTGCTCTAATCTTAAATTAGGTTATCTGCCCTAAAATAATGGTAATTAAGATCTAAATATTCCTGTTTCTTGACTAAGATCACCAGAAAAAAATCCCCTCTACCCTTAAATTCAGTTTTAAGTTTTTCTGGTGTAATTAATGCCCTTGTACTAAGGTCTTTATTCATCATCAGATGGAAAGTTTGTTAGTTAAAACTCATGATACCACTTAACAGGGGGTCAACACGATAGGAGATATGAAAATCTGCCAGTGTGAGCAGTAGCACTACAGAAAGAGCTACTACATTCTGCAATTTCATCCTCGAGACTAAAAAATTATTTACCTTCCTCTGCATGCCTAACTACTCAAAATCTGGTTGATAGAAGTGCTTAAGTTGTCTTTGCTAATTAATGAAGGATGGGTGCATTTGTGGATATGAGTGTGCACGTGTAGCTACAGATTAGACACCAAGAACTAGAAAGACTTGCAAAGAGAAATTCCTGAAAATATTTGCCCAAGGGTGCTTTCTTAGGGCCCAGTCCAACCCAAACGAGACTCTGTGGCTGTTGGCCATGGGAAGCTCAGTAAACTTCCTGTGTGAGGAATTCCAAGCAAACCCCACTCTGCTGTCCAGCTGAAACCTGCTCTGTGACGCAGCCAGCCCGGCTGCTGAGCCTGCCTTTATTAGGGCATCCCGGGGGAATTCATTCAGCCAGCTGGATAACAAGGGCCACAGAGCTCTGACAGAGGCAAAGCGAACTTGAGCTGAAAAAAGTCACCAGGTTCTGTAGAAAGGGTCACACGTTGTTTTATTTGTTGCTCAGACTCTGATGGCTTCACTGGAAATTGTTTTATGTAGCTTGAAATTTATTTATAACATCTCTCTGTGGGAAATGTGTGGAGGAACTGTTGTTTTTCAGCTTGGTAACAACAAGAGAAAAGCTGATGTCAGAAGAAAGTTCAAAAAAGCTGCTCTCAAGAGAAAGTCTCAGAAGTTACAGAATTCCTAGACATGTCATTTCTTAGAAGAAATATAGTACAATCTCATGTATGCACAGGATACATGTACACGTGTACACAAATGTATGACAAAGGGAACACAGATTACATTTAAAGTGTTACTAAGTGCTGACATAAGCCTGAATAAGGTTTTGTCTTTTATAAGATGTAAGTAGTCCTTTTGACAATGAGAATAATTTAATATAACAATGAATTGATCAATCTAATATCCTATTATATGTATACATGAACATCTCACGTTCATATAGCAAATACATTTTTGCTTAAATTAAAATAGTATCATTCAGGTTATAATATAAATATGGTGTAACATTGCACACTTCACCAGTCACATTCATATTGCATATTTTTGTTTAAATAAGAAAATTTAACACATACTCTAATGTTCTGTTACTAACCTTTAGAATTAATTGTTATCCACAAGTGATTTGAAGTTGAAATATAGCATGATACACATCTAAAATAAATATTTTAGCAGTTCTGTGATAATGACTTCAGTTAAAATGCAGTTAATAATTTGCCATACCCTCTGGCTTATAGTTTGATCTCCCATATGTTTCAGGTTGTCTCTCCCACAGGACAAAGCATAGAGCCCTTCCTCAGCCCCCTGATTGGAGGCCATGGCTTCAGTCAATCACTGTTTTCTACCACAGTAGATGTGTGAAATTCAGTTTCCCAGTCTCAGAACATCCCTCACCAGCAGTACTATATTCATATGTGGTGGGCATTATCTGCCTGTGTAGAGATGAAAGGCACAGATACCTGAAGTCCAAGAAGGATCAAAACAGGAGTGTCTGTAAGAACTTTACCTAATGCCAAGAACATGTTAGGGATAATGAAGATAAAAATTATGGGCATAAATTACATTTCCTTGTAAAAAACAAAGTACTTGTTTGCATCATCATTTCAATAATTTCTCCTTTACTCTGGTTTTACCATACTGAACTATTAGTACTTTATAGTCTTTTTCATTCCATAATTATTGCAGTTCAATTACGGTCTTGCATATGTCAGGTACACTGCAGTCTAATTTAATCTTCATTACACATTGCCATATTGCAATTATACATGCTATCAGAGTGTTAACACATATTTAAACCTGTTATTCCTTTGTCACTGATTTCCAAAGAGGTACCTGAAAAGAAGCAGATGTCATAATTACGTGCTTATTCAGCTCATTTTATACTAAGTCTCAGTGTAAATTGCAGATGAGCAAGGCATGTCCTGAAATTAATGTAGTGATAGTACACTAATGCTGTGATTCATTATGGTTTGTCAATGTGCTGCACTTCTGGAATGTGTGATAAAATTATATTAATACTGCACAGTAATGAGATTAATGAATTTGTACATGGGGAAGAATAATTGTTCTCTTTGTTAGACTACTGAAAAAAAAACATATAGGTAATTAAAAAGAATTAGTCAAACTCCATACAACCCCATTTATATTAAATTAATTTGTCTGGCTTCATTTCTAATAATTGATCACTCTCTGTAAATTATAAAACGATCCTCAACCATATGAACTACTACTGTGGGAGGAGAGTTTCCAGAGTATTATGAACCATCAAGGTGGTCCCTGTGGGTTCATATTAATTAAGGTTTAACAGTTTGGAAAATTGTAGCAATATTTTATGATTCATGTAATTAAACTCTGTAACAAAACGTCACAACTGCTAGTTATATCTGTGCCTATGATTTATATCTTACCCTCATTTCAAAGGAAGCAGAAGTAATGAAATATTCTTAAACACACAGACAATCAAAGGAAAAATGTACTGGTTGTTTTTAGTGTTGCTAACTAATCACATTAGCATTTCATTGCCTCTACTGCAGGCACTAATGGCCACCATCAGACAGTGCAAATTAGATTAATTTAATATTCAACATCATAAGGTTTTTCAATAAAGTCTTGATTCTGATCTCTGACTCATTTTTCTCCTCTGTAATGCCACTTACATCAATTGAAAATTCTCCTCTTCTCTGCACCAACAGTGCAGAATCTAACCCCTTCCTTCTTTGGTTCTCTGATACAGTTTATACTTGCTAGCAAAAGCTACTTCTGTAAATTTGAAGTCACAGATCTTCTAAACAAAACAGAACTGTAGTCTAATGTGACTGAGGCTGAATTTCAGAGACTTACTGTATCAAACAAAGACTCTGTCTGAAAATGGGTTCTCTCATGGAAAACTTTCTTGCATAATCTGTCATATTCAGTCAATCAGACATTTAATGTTCTTAAGGTATTGTTTTGCTTGTTGCTGAAGTTTGTCATTTTTAAATTTTTTTTACTACACACTCAAGAGGAAGTTTTATAGTGAAATTTTGATGCCAAAAATGGTATTTTTTTTAACTAAAGAATTTTCAAGAAAGCTTTAACTTTGACCAATTTCTTGAATCTAAAAAGCATATTTTAAAAGAAATGTAAAATTATTAGCACTCTCAGTACAAAAATAACTCCTTTGTCATTTAGTGGTATCCTGGGTCTTGGACACCCAGAAACTACAACATCTGTCCTGCTGTGTGTCACTTGCAGTTGATGGCACACCCTGCTCAGTAGGGTTGAGATTAATAGTAGACAGTGGATCAATCAAGCAGGGAGATGTCTAAATTCTATAAATTTATCCATAATAAAGACAGCTCTAAGAAATCATATACTAAGTTTGAGACTAATACAAATACAGGGATCATGAATTAAAAAAACCCAAAACATCAGTTTTCAAGGTTATACTTATTTCTATACCCTAATTCAAGCTAGAGCACAAAAACTTTGGCATTAAATAACTGCTTTTTTGTTGTTGATTTGGTGTTTTTCTCCCCAAATTCTAAAAAAAACAAAAAAATCAAAAATGTCTTCACTTTTTATTTTTCAGACTCAAGGATGTGTCACAGCTATCTCAGCTTGTGAGCTGGGGCTTGTGTAGAATGCACATGGCTTGCATTGTGTGCAATGTATTCTGATGTGCTTTGTGGATTAATAGGATTCTTCTGCTTCTACAACAATACAAAACTCAGTTTTCTGGTAGAAATAATATCTGTTCTCAATGATCTTTGTTCTCAGATATCACAGTAATGGGCATCAAATAAGTACCAGAGAAGAACACTGGTTAGTGCAAATGAGCAACAAATGTAAGGCTTGAAGTGAGACCACAGAAGTCCCTTTAATTGACATGCAGGCTTCAGACTCAGCTGGGATTGTAAAGGGGTAGATTGCACCCAGCAGTCTTTGAGATTCTCTGGGTAAAAGAGGGCAGCACATATGTTAGGGACATTGGGGCCATTCCGTAAGGTCACAGAAATCCCTCAATTCCTCTGTGTGCATTTTGAACCAAAATGGGGAATGGGTCCAGAAATAGTGTGTCATTCTCTGCTATCTTTGCCAAAAGCCTGTTTCCTGTCAGGAAAATCAAAGTGACTGTGTCTCTAAACTTGAAAGTTACTATCTTTAAAAGTACAATATTCTTATTCCATCTTTGAATTCCTTATCTTACTAATTTTTCCTACCCACTCTGTCACTGAAAACTGAGTTTCCAGTTCAAGTGTGAGCACCTCTGAAATCTGGTTTAGCCAAATAAATAGAAATATACACCATAGTTACAGGGGGAAAAATTAGTCTCATTTATTGGTATTCACATTCCAATATTACTTTTTGTGAGTTAGTTGGTTTTCCCCTCCATATTATTATGCTGTGTTTTCCCTGGCAGTAAAATTTAGCCTAGGGTTAATAGGTGCAATAGATAACAATTCTATCCTAATTTAGTTATGACAGTTTTCATATTAATGGGATGAGGAGGAAAATCAGTTTCCTGACAAATGATGATAAAGTGAAATCTTTAAGCAATAATAAAAATCAACACGCCATATCACGTCACCAGTCATTCAAAAGTGACAAGCAGAAACAATCTACTGAGACAACATCCAACCACAAGCATAATCACATTTATGATTTAATTCCCATTTAACATCAATCACATCAAATTAATAACCACTCTCAAAGAAAATTAAATCCTAAGTGTATTTTTCCTTTAAAGTGTTATGATCAGAGAAGAAAGTCCTAATTAAATCTTAAACCAACTACATGTTTTATACATGTGACACCTGTAACTTGGCCAGCATTGTGAATTGGCCCCATGTGGATTTTCATCATAAAAGAAACTGACAATCCCTTCTCGTAGCTGCCATAAGTTTGATTAACGTGCAGCATATCCTTTTGTGAAACTTCTTTTAAAGATTTTCCATTACTTTAATGACTGTGAAGCCATTTTGGATTAGGAAAATACCAGGCTGTGATGATTAGTGTTCAACATGCAACTCAGAGACGAAGCTGCAAGCCAATGTTTATTCTGCTCTTCCTATGAGCAGAGTATTTGTCAACAACACACATCCTGCTCATACCTTATTTCATCTTCCCTAGTGACTTTTTCAACTGGTAAGGGCATGGTAAAATTATCTTTAAGTTACTGTTGTGGTTTAACCCCAGCCAGCCACTGAGTCCCACACAGGTGCTCACTGTCTTACTCAGAGCATTCTGTGATAAGGATACACAGGAATTCTGCACACACTAAACCAGGATTTAAACTATTAAACTTTATGCAACTCCCAAGCACTTCGATGTCTGAGAGTGAAAGTATAGAAGTTTAGGAAAAAATGCACATTAACAACTGAAGATGCTCTTGGTGTTCATGCCAGCCCTTGTTACTTTTTTTTAATTTCAAAGAATATTCAAACCGTTTAAAAAAATCCTATTGTAAAACACAGGCTGGTGCTCCTGCATTTCCTACATGCCGTGACAAAACAGTTCTTTATTTATAGACAAAATTGCAGATGCAGGAGATCTCTCCCTACGTTAATTTTTCCTTCCCATTCATGAAAGCAGAAACTTGGGCAAAGAATGTATTTTGCAGAGAATGACTCAAGTGCAATAGTTAGCAGGCACTTTTCTGTATACCTTAAAGTTCAGCAAGGGAATATAGTTTGTTTCAGGGCCACAGATTCTGACCTAGGTCAAGCAAAAGTCAGTCATGATAAACCAAATAACCTACAACATATGCAAAACTAGTCTTTGTAAATCACAGTCCTATGATGACACATAATTCCTTCCTGCCTTTTTAAATTATAATGTTATAGAATCTTAAAACATGCAAGTCTGTTATTATAGATTCTGCTGAAATATTCAGGGCTAAGTCAAGATGTGAAGACACCTTTTTGAGACAGAAAATTGGCAAACACTCTCTCCTATGCCTTACAGCAAGAAAAAAAATCCTGTTGCAGCTGTTGTGTTTATTAAAAAATTCATGCTATAAAAGTGTTACCTGAACATAAATTAAATTATTTTTATTTAAGCCTCGCAAATTAAGAGGCGCATTTTCTCACATGATTATGAGATCTCCAAGGCTTTCTGTGGATATCTGGTATAAACTGGTTAATTTATTCTCACTTAAAAGTTTCCTGAACTGTCAAGTCCAGATTTTAATGTATTTCGTCGCTGAAGGTGAGACTGTGAGTCCCTTCAGTACACCAGTGAACAGCTACTCGCATGTGCAGTTCCAGCATCATCCCAGTGACTGGAGGGGAATGGCTGCACCAAGTCATGATCACTGACTTCACAACATCTAGTCACAGCAGGAAAACTACTCAGCACAAAAAAAGAGTTTCACATTCTGGTCATAATCAAAGTTATATAACTTTTTTTTTTTTTTTTTAATTTGAACTAATATCTTATAATTTGAAATAATAAGACGTTTCTATGCATAGCTGGGAATCCAAAATACAACTTGCTATGAAAAGGTAACTCCTTACTGGGCAGAAGACATGTTTCTTTGCAGAACCAATAACCAATTCTCCCCGAGCTTCATGTTTTGGAGAAGTGGAATTGTTTTCTTAGAGAAATTCAGGACCATACTTGTAAAAACCAGCTTTAGCACAATGTCCACAAATGCATCCAAGACAACTGTCCTTACACAGTTACTTATATCTCAAACAATTCCAAAAAGACATTTCAGCATCTCACTTCTGTTTTTCCACTTGTTTTTCATTTAATTCTGTAAGGTTTCTCAAATATTTTAGGGGACCTGTATGTTAGTATTTGAAAATACAATCCTAAATAGCAATCACAGAGACTAAGGCCTTCCTTTTAGCTCTTACAAGTTTGTGGTTCACAAATTCCACCCAATTCACACAACAAGCACAGTTCTGCACTACCACTTGGGACTTTCTAGTAATTTCACTTAGAAAAGATGGCACCTACATCAGGTCAGCATGAGAGGGATTTGGACCTATTCCAGATGAAACCCTTTATGCTTTTTTATGACTCTCCTACAGCTTGCATCTCCACCATTGCACATTTGTGTATGTATATATATATATATATATGCATCTGCCCTCCCACATGTCTACACAGATTGAAATAGAATTAGGAGAACTGGTGATCGTCCTGATCTATGAGTTTTAAATCATCAGTCATAGAGAAGAAGATGTTGCTGGAAACACATGGGTACACAGAATTGCACTTTGATGGGAAAAACTCAGGTCTCTCAAGTGAAATTCTGTATTCACAGCTTGGGGTGAGCAGCCCTCCTCTGGGTCCAGTGCATCAGGTTAATTTGCTCTGTTAGTAGCTTTATCATCTAAGACACTAAGCTTTGCACCTTGCAAATTATTTTATCAGTCTTTGATCTATACATAATTTTTTTCCAAACTAGATTTGAATAAAATGCATATGAGCAACCATGTGAACAAGGACAATCCTTTTGCATCCTACAGGTTGTGTAACTACCAACAAAACCTAGATTAATAAATATCCTCCTTGTACCTTTTCACTTCTCAATTACTGTTTTTCTCTTTTTTATTAACTGAAGTCCATTTATTTTTGGGCTCAGCTCGCCCAGCCCTAGTACGAGCTGGCAGCAAGGAGTGTTAACCAAAGTCTCAGAAGGGGTGGATCGACACTTCCTCCCAGAGTTAAATGCAGGAAACCAGTCACATAAGCAGGAGGTTTGAGAGTATTAGTAGTGGTTTTAGGGGAAATTAATCTTGTTCCAAGGAGCAAATCTACATGGTGAAAGCTGGATCAAAATAAAGCACTGTACTAACTGTGCAAGCCGTACAACTTGTACTACCAGAGCAACTTCTCAGGGCTGTCTTGAGTTTCACACAGATAAATGCTTTAGGTCATCAACTTCCTTCTTAGCTCCTTTCTACTTTTATTCTTTTCCTAAATACCAGTGTTCTAATCTGAGAAGCACACAGATATGCCACAAAGTGTTTTATCAAAAATATGCTCAACCTGACAATATGTACAAAATACACCCAAAGTTTTGGACCACTTTGAGCTTGCTGGTCCTCTTGACTAACCAAGAGCATACTTTGTAAAGACTCTTTCCATTTATTCTCTGTCAGATAACTGAAGTGGTTTTGTTTGTGTCTTGGTTAAGAGACTAAAACTTATTATGACTTTCATCAGATTGGAACTGTGCAAATCACCTCATCAGATTTATATTAATGCTAAATAGGCAGGCATTTACAAATTTAAAAAAAATGACCGAAGAAGGGTAACTTAAGAGGTGAAGTTAATAACTTGTCTGCTGAATAACTTTCACTGGATGTCCCTTTGCTCGCTGTACACAAAAAGCTCTGTGAGTCACCTGCATTCTCAGAACAGCAATTAAAGATTTATATTTAATTCATGCAAGACGTCTGCCCCTGGCCATTTTTTTTCATCAAGGAAAACTTGACTTGGAAGCTGTTATCGGTGCCCTGGCCCACTGCACCTTGCTCCTACTTTTTCCTCGTGTAGTAGGGTGTCCCTGATGCTTGCCATGTGCTCTGCTATTGCATAGGTAGCTGTGTCTTCAGCAAGCATCTCACAAAGGAGCAGGGCAGATTTTTGAATGAGTACTTGGTATTTAGGTGCTCAGCCCATATTAACTGTTAGCAATTTCCCTTCCAAAACTATGCTTAAAATAGACAATGGCAAATGCTGTCCCAATCGAATGACCTCGCTTTAAAGACATGTGGACACAAGACTAACCGTAGTCAACTTTTAATCCTGCCTTTCATAAATAAATATAAAGGAAAATTATTGTAGTAAAATTTAGAAAATTATTCTTCTTTAAACACAAGTCTAATTACAAATGAACATCAGCTATAGGCTATCAACTAATGCTGTTTATTACATTGATTATAACAGGGAATCCCTAGGGTTAGTTGATGAAATAAAGATTTAATTTGAGGGTAAAGCACAAAAACAAAAATGTAGCTAATTGTAAACAATAGTATTCCAAGTCCAGCTGAGTCCATCAATATGAAAACAGAAGTTAACCTCATCCTTCCACTACTGTAAACATATTAGATGCTATTTATTGTGATTACATGTGTGTGGCCTGTTACAGCCTAAATAGGAACATTTTCGTGACTGAAAGACATAAACATCAGATAACTAACATCATTATTCCCATTTGAAGGATATAAAACCTAAATACTAATTTTAATAGTAAAATAGCAAATTGGGAAATCACTCACACCAAAATAATTGTAATAATATCCACTGCTAATAAAATATTTAAGTTCCAAGAAGATTAAAAGTACAGGTGGGATTCAGCAGGAGTTTATATGCTGTCCTGACACATATCATAAACAGATTTTATACAAAAAAAATACGGATTTTCCACCAAAGCAGAATGAGTCACAGTAATGGGAATTAAGTTAAAAGACATTTAAAAAAAAACCCAAACAAAAAAAGCCACCCTGTGGAAAACACTGCTTGTAACAAGAGAGAGGAGCAGGATCCCCAGCAGGGTGCAGTCACCGCAGGTAGGGAGGCCACGTCACTGTCACTGTCCAGCTGTGCCCGGGGCGCTCGGACACTCACAGCAGCTCCCTGTGGGGCCACTGTGAGCTCAGCAGACCAAACTCACCCGAAACCACCCCAGGCAAACACAGCCAGGTGCCAGCACAGCCGGGCTGTCCTTGAAGGCAAAGCAGATGATTTGTAGGGCCACTCATGGGCTTCCCCAGCCCGCTTTGTGCCATGCCTGGAGCTCCTGGGCTGAGCTGGCTCCCCGCTTGGCTCAGCACCACCCTCTCCTAGGAATTTCTGGCACTGAGTGCACACCTCAGCAGGACTCCAGTTTCTGTCCCATGGGCTGCACAACTGGAGTATTCTGCTGGTGAGCTGTCACAGACACCCATTACCAAATCTAAGAGAAAAGTGACTTTGGAGTTCCCTGTTCCTTGCCTGCACAAGAACTTTCCTTTGCCAATACTTTGCAAACCCAAAAAGTTGATGTGTTATTTTTGGAGTAGTGCCAAGGAAACTGGGGAGATATTTTTGGTAGTATCATGACATTACAAAAGACTGTAGTTAGAGAAGACTTGGAAAAAGGCAAAACTCAACTGCCAGGGATACTCCTTTACCTTATCCTTTTCCCTTCAAAGGTGTTACCAGAGACAGCCACTGACACGAAGTGATCAGAAGATCAGATCTGCAAGTCTGTTCAAGAAGGAAAATTATGAAGGGACGTTGTCTGATGTGCAATCTGAAACCATGTTAGATTTACATTGCAGGAGTAAGGGCTGAGTCTTGGCTACAGCCTCCCCTTTTGAATTCACATTTTCACAAAGGCAGTCCTTTCATGTTTCAAAATTCATCTGGAAAAAAGTTGGATTCCTTAGACATTTTGCTCCACACTTCTTTTTCCCATGCTGTTCCTCATTTCCAAGTATTTCCTATTACTATTATTTTAAACTTTTCTCAGTATTGTTTTTGCTCTAATATTTTAATACTGCATGTATTTAATATCAGCCATCCTTAAGGGACTTTTCCTTTCCTGCACTGTTTTTCTTGACATTGTTGCCATTACTGTAAGCATTGCTTGAATAATCAAGTGGTGGCCTGTAGACACTGAAAGAAGAAAGGTCAGATACTGTATATGACATATGATTTGCACATCCTTAAAAGGGAAATGAGTCATCTACATAATACAAACAATAACTCAGTTGCATATGACTGAGATGCTAAAGATAAGATATGTTTATAAATGAATAAACTTCCTGATTATAGTGACATATAATGGTAATTTTTAAAAAAAAAACCTTAGGACTATTTTATGTAGCAACCTTACACTTAAAAATAATGCTGCATACAGAAACTCAATGTCCATGTGATTCATAGCACAATGTATTTTTATTTTGTAGACTCCTTTTAAGAAGAAAAACATCAGTGGCTTGTTGCTAATAGCTGAACCACTCAGAAACACAAAGTAGCTTTTGAAGTATGGAATAGGACATTCTGCTTCCAAGTAATACCATGTGGATATAACAAGAGCTCAGCACTCCCGTTTTGGCACAGGTCCCATAAAAAATGACACTCTGCTTTAAAAGAGTTAGTAAAAGAAAAGGAATAGAAATGAGTCTTATCAAACCAAGAACCAGAATATTCTTTCTTTCATTTCCAGCTCTTCCCACATCTTCCAGAAGTGTGAACAGATCCTCCAAGAAAATACTCTTCTAGCCAGCCAGATAAGGAATTAAGTACAGAAACTAATCTTCCCAACTCTAAAGCAGTGACCAAATACTGTCATTGTCCCTCTCCTCCATCTACTAACCCTGCTGGAAGACACTGTAGTGGAGGGGCAGAACCTGCCCGGGGCGGGGAGGGTCTGTCCTCCCTGCCAGCCCCGGCTCACGCCAGCCCTGCTTGTCCTGCAGAGCCCTGTCCCCTGCACCCTGGCCTGTTCACACAGGCCATGCCTTCCAGCAGATATGCCCAACTCAGCTGCTACAGAGGAGCTTCAAATCGAGAAAAATATTAAGAACATCACAGCTTCCTTTCCTGCTTTGCAATGTGTTTGGTGATCACTTTGGCTCGCTGCCACACTGCGCAGCAGTTGTGAGTATTTGATCTTTGGCTAGGATGCCTCACAGCCTTCCCCAGATGAAAAGTTCAACTCAGCTAGGTGATTAGGAGTCCAGTTTGAAAGCACAGCAGGATAAAGAGCTCAGATTAAAATCAGAAATATTCCAAACACCACGGCTCTGAGAAGGCTGAAGTTGAAATTAAACATTAGAGTCAGCACAATACAAGAAATTCACAACCAGCTGGTGTATATCTTGCATAATAAAAGTTTAACCACATATGTTCTTAATATAAAGGGTAGAGACCCAAATATGACCTGGATAAATCCTCTGTAATATGAACCAAAACCTTTGTTTCGTACCTTCAGCTTCATAATCTACAGAGCTGAATCTTTGGAGTGCAATGAGCTGAGCCTCAACAACAAATATCTCAATTTATCTGGCTGGTTGTTTACAAACAATTGATAATTATTTATGCTATCACTGCTGCTGTAATGTATTTTATCAGTTGCAGCATTTTTTTCATTTTGTATGGTCTTTCAACTGTCATAAACCAGTACAACAATCTGTCAACATGAAATAATTAATAATTATTATGTGAGTGACTGATTTACTCTGGAAAACATGAAAGGCCATGAAACCTGGAGTTTCCTGGTCTACATAGTGTGCACAAAGGAAATGAGCATAAGCAATCACTGTCAGCTGTTCTTGTAAGTAAGAATTGAATCATTTATCTGTCTGCATGTATACATTATCATCATCTCCCACTCTGAGGCAAGCCCTAATAGCACTTTATGGTACAAAAATAGGTTGGCACAAATATTTCATAAAAACCACTTCTCATTCCTTTTTAGAAATACGGTTGAACATGTACATATTTAGCATAAAGTGGGAAGTTAAAAAATTTTATACTTTGGCTCTAGAACACATTTAGGTTTTGTCTGCACTATTTAAAACACAGCTGAACACCAGATATAATTCAAATTGATAGTACACAGTACAATAATAATAATTTAAATGTTATTTCTTTTGTTCTTTTCCTTTGTTTTGTTTTCTGCTTGTTATCCTTTTTGTCCAGTATAAAACACCTGCAAATACCTTCCACTATTTTAGTACTTCAACTATTTTAGTTTTTATTTTCCATCAGAATGCTGAATTTATACCATAAACTTAATTTGTAGCCATGAAAGAATTTAAATCAATCATATGAGAGTGTCTTGCTCTAAATTTGCAGAAAAACTCCTTTTGATGTAAATGGAGACAGAGCATACACTTAAGTCAGTTACAATTGAATATTTCATTCCATCTCAGCAGAAATCTAAAAATCAAGGTAAAACCTGAAAGCTTTCTTGAACAATCACATAATTCAAAACAAAATTTCTGATTTACTTTATGTGTGAGCAAGATAACATGCTACCAGTCTGTAAAGCAGTGCAGAGAAATATTTACAGGCTGTCATTATTGTAACACATAAGGCTGTATACATAATCAATTGTTTTGAATAGGGGATAGGCTACGTTCTGGAAAATTAAAAGAAAATTTTCCTTTTCTCCTTGGGGGAATAAATTACATTTAAATATACTTAATTATAAATAAAGAAAAATTATATATTAAATACAATATAAGGAAGCATAAGGACAACTAAATATGGTAGAATTATGTATGTGTTTTTACATAGACTAAAGTTACACTTGAAAAGAAGTTCATTTTGATCAGAATGGTTTTCATCTTGTGGTGTTCAGGCCTTTTGTTCAAATGAAGTATCTCTGAGTGTGACTCATCTATGACAAGGTGTGGGTGGTCTGAGGACCTGTGAAATGCCTGTAGGCTGGAAGACACAGGAGATCCTTTCCAAAATTGCATCCCATGCTCCCAAGTGATGGCATGGATGTCTCCTGGATTCCTTCATTGCCCAGTGCCTGCAGGCTTTTGACCCACCCCAAGCAGCCTAAACACTGGGATCTCAACACATGGCAAATGGGGTGTCTGAGGGCGCAAGCTCTCAGCATCTGTGGGTAAAGCCCTTCAGAACATCAAATTGAAATGGTCTCAAGAGAAATTTCTCTTTCAGAGTTCAATTGGAGTGTGGACAAACCTCTCAATTCTTTCCCAAACTGATTCTTCCATAACCTGGCTGTTTGGTTTACAGGTACAGCTCGAAAGGGTAAAATCCTATGGAAACGTGGAGGACACTTGACACCGAGTATTCCCCTGCCCCAGGCTCCCCTCGGGGCAGGCATCCAGCACGACCCATCTCTGCTCTTCCCTGCTGGCCCGGCTGTGCCTCCAAGGCTGCTGGCACATCCTGTCCTGGCAGGGACGGAGCTGAGCCAAGCTCTGCCCTTCTCCAGCTCTGCACAGGCACAGCTGCACACCAGGGCTGAGACAGCACAGGAACTGCTTGAAGGGCTCTGAATCTTTTACTGTGTTTCTCCCTTTCTCTTTTCCTTGTAATATATTTGACTTGAAAAACTTTCTCTATCATTTAAAATTGAATTTATGGGTGTTTAATAGAGAAAAGTAACTTTAAACCCTTGACATCACTGAGGAAGAAACAGAGCATATACCCAAGCAGGCTTACTCCCAGACTGCTTCTGCTACTTATTCCAATAGAATGCTAATAATTATGTTAAAAAGCTAATTTAAGAAATCCAATTTTTGGAAAATGGGTTTTCAAAGGGCACATTTAACAACTAGAGAAAGTTCGATCTGATTTCCCCATTAGAAGAGGAAGGAAAATCCAATTTTAATCTATTTTTGTTCTCTTAAAAAGATGATATATAGAAGTTACTTCGAAAATCATCCTTTCAAAGCAGAACCTAGTACAAGCATGTGCTAACTTGCAAAGTGCAATTAAACTGTTCCGATAATTCTGCCTGAAAAAATTAGCAGCAGTATTGAGAAGGCAAGTTGTTTTCAAAATATCCATGGCAGAAATGCTTCTGTGTTAAGCTGGTATTGATTCTGAAACAATCTTACACATGATAAATGAGAGCACATTTAGGAGAGGATTCAGTCATAAGAGCTCACAAATCAATCAGCTTGTCAACAGGCAGACCAAATTCAATTTTTATTCTTAGTAAACTCTTATTTGGTGGTAAGCCATTGTTTACTTTGAAATTGCTTTACAAAGAAATGGGGGAGCAAGGGAAACATGGAAAAGAATCTTTCATCAACATATAAGAAGTTGGTATTTCATTTAGGGCTGGACAGGGAAAATTTGATTGTCCTTTGGGAAATGCAAACCTTTTATGTCCTTCTGGCTGATCATACACATTTGGTCATGTAATGCCCTTATCTGCAGCAGCATTTCATAATAATTCTCATACAGTGAGACATGGCATCACTAATTTGTGACAGAGCACACTGCAACTGGCATATCATATTCTAAAGCAATAACCTGATATACACAAGAGGTACTGCATCTCTTTCCAAGTCATGCTGTATTTCTGACAAGCAGTTTTCACTGTGTTCTGATAGCTCAAAATTAAAATGAGAGTGAAATAACATGGTAAAGAAAAAGCAGTAAAAAATCCCCATGAACCTATTCTCCAGAACTCCCAGTCTGCTCATCCAGAGGAACACATCAACAGTAACCTGGCTGGAGCTTGAAAGGTTATTGGAATACCTTCCATTTAACAAAATTCAGTTATGCAACCTATTAGTGACTTTGCACTGATATCACTGCTTGATTTCTGAAATGTCAGTATTTCAGTCTAGGGAGTCCAAGCTGAGAGCTACCAGGGATCCATGTGGTTGTGGAGGGATATCCTCTGTATGAGGTTGCTCAGGCACTTCCCTCTTGCCAGCCTAAAGATGACTGATTTTGTGGAAGAATGTAGCCTAAACAAAAAGCCAAAGTCAGTTGCTGGGCCTTACATGGAAAACTCCTTGGTAGGAGACCAAACTAGGTGTTATTGCACCAAAGCATCACAGAGAGCTGCACTGTGGGAACAAGTACAGATATTCTGAGTTATGGGTGAAGCAAACATCTTTTGAGATTTCTCTTTCAGGATTAACTTTCAGAGAGCAGAAATCAGAATATGAACTATTGCTATTACTTTCTCTCTCTTCATTACAATTAAAATGAGAAGGTGAAGAAAAAGACTTTATGAACATAGTACAGAATTCACTGGTGGTTTCTTCTCTACACACAAGCCTGTCATCTGTCATAATTCTTCTCCTCATGACCTCCTTTGCCTTTAGATATTTATAAGAATGTGAGAACCTTCTAGTGCCACAGCTGCATTTTCCTCACCCTCTCAGTTGATAAACCTAGAAATCCACCAGGCCCATGTATTTCTGGAAAGTACACGTCTATTTGATTTTTTCATTTAGTCAATATTAGTTATGTTCCTGCAAACAGTATTTCTGAAGGTGCTTACGGAAAATAACTTTGTGTGGATTTAGCCCATACTGTGAGACAGAGACAATACAGAATTGACACTTGGAGCATAGATTTATCCAATAAGGGATCTTTTCCACAGTAAGTGAATTGGTTTTGTCATAGACACTCACCAAGAGCACAAACCTGGTGGGATGGGTTGAGTTTTTATTAAATGAGGAGTCAGATTTGGGCAAATTCAGCTGAATTGCTCTGGTTCCTTAATCTTTTTTGTTTCTTTTATTGTACTATAACCAAATAAAAGACTAAAATAAAACCCCAAATATGAACATCTCTAAATACTGCAGTCAGAATTTTTAACAGGATGTGAATTTCATGGCTGAGCTTTTACAGTTGCATCCCACTGACCCAGAACTCCAACTTCAAACATTCAAAACCTGGTAGTTTCCAAAATCCTACTCACAATTGAAAACCTAAGGATAGTAATACACGGGCTTAAACACATGTCTTGTATGAAAGACATCAAGATTGTGCAGAATATAGAGAATAACTCAGCCTGACCTCACTGAAAAAAGAAGATACGTACAAGGAACAGCAATTTAGCAGATAATGTATTTAAAGCCTGTGAGGGTCCCATATTTCAATCGTTACTGTGATGTCTAACATCTGAAGGTGAGGGAACCTTAAAAGGCTCTTCTCATCAGCCTGGGAAAACATGTCTTACAGACACTTCCAAGATAACAACTGCAAGATGATTAAACATCTTCCAACAAATTCAACTCCTCCTCCTTTCTCCTGTCTCTTAAAACAATCAAACTTACAGGAAACCCCTAACAAACACAAGCATTTGGAGGAAATATTGTGTTCTGCTTCTTGTGGTGTAAAGGAAGAAGACGAGAGTATCTTGTTTCACTGTTGTGTTTTAATGAGAAAAACTACCCCCTTGTTTTATATCCTTCAATTCAGAGCACATGAGAGGCATACTGGAACCCAATAATACTTCCTTGAGTGACCAGTAAAAACTTGCTAGTTCCATTCATTTTAAAATAATAAATATTATCAGACTCTCATGTCAACTTGAACATTCTGTTAAATGCAGGCACTGGTAAACAACACTACTTGAATAATAATTAATTCCTGCATGAATTGGAAGTACGTATTCAACTAATATCAGACATGAAGGTATTTGTTGAGTTTTATTGGATTTTAAGCACAGGTAATTTGTTTTCATTTCCTTCTTTATCATAGATACTTTTCCCATTTTTACTATATATAAAATTGGAGTATCATATTCTCTGTTGAAAGCAATATTAAATTACTTTTAGGAAATAAAGAATATTATATATGTTTTTTTCTGATCTGCTTTTAACCAGAATAAAGCTGCACATCTGGTATATTTTAGTTTTGGGATATGGAATATCTCTGTCTTTCCCAAACATTGTCTACTGTAAACCAAACTGAACAACTTTCGGAAGTGTTCCTTTTTCACTGAAATTTGAACTCTATGGAGAATGCTTGGCATATGGATTAAAAATGGATGTGAAAAACCAGTCATGATTGGAACAAAGGGATTTTTTTTAGACCACAGGAATGGATATAAACTTGAAGGTGCAATCCATCCTAGCTTCAGTTATTAGGATATATAATTTAGAAATCAGGACTGGATCTAAGCCAAAGGTGATAAATGAAGACAGCATACTTATAAATGATGGCATTCAGGAAAGAGAAGTACATAGGGGTTTTTTTTATGGATTCTAAGTGCATTTTTATACAGGAATCAAATTTACAGTGCCAGGATACGTATTTCAAACGAAACTGAAGTTGTACTATTTATTTCTGCACTGAGTCAGAATTACAGAAAAGCCAGGCAAAAGGGTGGTCCTTTCCATTGTGTTTCTGCATAAAAAACTAAGTGTCTGTGTTTAAATGCAAGTAACACAGGCTTAATGTAATGCTAATTCCTAGCCTGATGCAAACTGAACACCCTATGCTGTACAATTACAATATAACGCCCAGGGTTTTATTACAGAGTAACAGAGCACTTCCTGAATAAAATTAATCAGTAAGAGTAGAATCCTTTCCCACAGGACTAAATTCAAACCATCACTGTTCACTTTTATCTAAGTTCTGTGCTTGAAAAAAAGAAAGTAGCCCAGCCAGCTGTTCAGCTGCATTTTTTTTTTTTTTGCAGCTCTCACTGACTGAAGGAAAATCTGATTACACAATAAAAAGATCAACATATCAGATCTCTTTTTTTATGTATTTGAAATAACAAAAGACCTAAAAGAATCTCCAACCTGCCCTGTGGAATTAGAAAGCCAAGGTAAAGAAGCTTAGACACAGAAACAGCTTTGGTATTGAGAATCCAAAGTCCCATACAAACACTGAATGAATCTCAAAACTCCAAGGCTAAACTGAATTGTTCATCTACTCCTTCTGAACCTATACTGAGAAGAATATAAATTGAGAAAAGCATTTTTCTTTCCTTCATGGGTCGTTTCAAACCATGGCAGAAGCAATGGAGGTCAAGCATGGCCTCATTTTATGGATTGCTGTTCAACGATAGGCTCAACAAAGTGGAAAAATATGCACTGATTAGAGAGTTGGGGAAAACAAGCCTTTAACTTCCATTGGACAACATCTTCCCTTCCTCCTCATTCATTTTATGATGCATGCCTTCAATTGCAAACTACTATAAAAAGCTTCCTGAAATTCTTGGCACTGCCACAGATCTGATTCCACAGTGGCTTCCAGTGATTAACAGAATGCTAGAAAGTGCAAGACAAACAAAGATCAGGTGAATGGGGAAAAGAAACGAGAGCACCATAAAAAGTGCACATAAAGTACATTCCGCCAACAGAGCCAATACTTATAAAAGGAGTGTAGTTTTTGAAAGTCAATCCCTCCCATTCTGAGCAGAAACCAGATGAATTTGTAAAGGTTGCATTTTTTTGTGTCTATGAACATATTTACAAAAAAAAAAAAAAATCAGAACTGTAGCTTAACTGGCAGAGAGAGAGCAACAAACACTAAAATTCATCTGTTTTACTAAAATCTCAGTCTGTGTCTGAACTCTTTCATTGACCAGTAGTAAACCTGATAATCTGCAAATAAATAATTAAAATGCTAACTATAAGGTTGTACATTATAAATCCTGACTGTATTATAATTTTTGTTCCTCCAAGCAGCTCCTTAAAATGCATATTTAACTAATTTATCCTACACTTTGTGCCCCTGTGGCCCTGGAAGGTGAAGCAACATCGCTCATAAGAAATATTAACATTGCCTGTTTATCAAGGCATCTGTGAAATACAAAAGCAATAAAAGTGCTAGTGTGCACACTCATTTACTATTGAAATATCACAAAAATTATTCAGTGTCAGAAATCTAATTTTGTATGATATTTCTATATATTTTAGCAGTTAATTTTTTCAGTATTACTGAATTAATATGCTTTGAATACCCCTGTAGCTACAGTGGAAAAATGGACCAACGCACTTATTTAGTGCTGCTATCCAAATCCATTAGACAAATTTTCTTTACAGCAAAGCATTGATGAATGAAATGTCCCATGTTAATGTAAGAATAATCAATTTAGAATGCTTATGACAATTAACAAAGCTAGAGATAAGCCTTGAAAGCACCATGCTTTGTCAGCCCTGATTTGGATTAAACTTGTACTAATAGGATCATTTTTCTTCCAAAAGGTACTCTTTTTAGGCAGACCTATCAATTAATATGAATTATACATGTATAAAAGAACTTATGTCATTAATTAGACAAATTAATTTTTATGATGCAGTGAATAGACTAACACCAGATTATATGAGATATCATTCTCCCAATTCATACGTATTTGGAATAAATGAATAGTTTACATTTGCATGGTTATTACAGAATCAATCATTATTAATCAGTGACACTGTATTGGACAGTTTAATATAATCTGTTTTAAACTTCTCATGGTGACCAGGTATATTCAGTATATTCAAGTTCACACTTCAGAAGACAAAGTTTTACTCAGACTTGCATGTTTTCACTGGGAATAACACTACAGATATCCCAAGGAAATACAAGCACAGTGTGTTATGTGCTGTGTACTTCACTGTATTTGTGACCATAAAAAGAGGCAAATTAAATAAATATAATCTAACTCTTCTGGCATCAATTTTAGCAGTAGAATTAAAAACATTCAAAAATTTAGAAAGGCTTGTGTTAATGCTGGCCCATACTTTGATCCTGAAACACTGTTTTATTTCAGCCACTAGTAATTTACCACTCATGCCTTCCTTTTGCCTTTAAGCCTAATGTATATATGTTTCAAAGCAGACTGAAAACCTTTACAAAACAAAAAAGTGTATTTGAAAAATCAGGGTCTTGGAATCCCCAAAAGTGTTTGAATTTTAAAACTTCGAGTATTTACATGGTAGGTATAATTCTGCAAATATTAAGATTTAAATCACTGCCTAATAGTATCTCCTACATGGAAAAGATAATATAGTGATTTCCATTCAGATGTGTTAGGAACTATTAAACACTTATTAAAGTTATTTTAAAACTTTGCTTGCTTTGCATTTAATGAAGTGAATGAAGGATGGAAAAACCTACACACTTTATGCACATTCAATTCTTAAAAATTTCTTCTTGCCACATACCACCTTTTATCCACTATTTATACATTGGCTGTAGCCAAATATAGGGGAAAAATTATTCCCTACTACCTTAGCTGGCTTTCAGAGAAATAGGATAGCAACTCCTCAGAGAGGAAAGCATTTAAATGACCAGCCTGCCCCTGATAATGTGCTAGTCTTGGGGAACCTGTCCTCTTGCTGAACTATGGGGAGACAGGAAAACCAGCAACTGCAGGCCCAGCCCCTAAAGACTAATAAACCACCCCCAGTCCTATCAGGGATAACTTTTCCTAAGGAAAACTAAGGGGTCACAGTCCAAGGAAAGAGCTGCTCCCTGTCATGTGACAAACCTCTTGTATTTCCAGCCTAAATTTATTCCTGGTCAGTTTATAGCAGCTCCCAGCTCCACATTCACAATGCTGGCTCTGTATCTCTCGTCAGTCCCTGTTTTGTCAGGCTCAACAAACCAAATTCAGTTTGCCCAGTCCCACAAGAGAACTCCCTGCCTGCCTACAAATGCCTGCAGCCCTCCCTGGACCTATTCTGAGTCTCTCTTTGTGGTGGCTGAGCAGATCTGGATGCAGGATATTCTCAGATACCACTAGTCCCTCAGAAATACCAACCCACCCTGCCCAGAAAGGAATAGGAACCCTGCCTGGACAGATCTGAGTACCTTTTAGGGTTTTTCCACGTGGTTTTTGGCATTTGCAGCATCTTAGGAACACATCACTGTGGCTTTGCTCTATTTGAGGGTCTTCGTTTTGATTTATTGTTGAATTTTCTAATTTGAAATGACAGGCTAAGCAGGATCTACACAGGAAAATGCAAACTCAGCTGGAACATTGAACTCGAAATTTCAAGTTTTTTATTGTTAATTTATTGTCTCACCTTAGCACACAGAAAGCCAAAACTAGTTTTGGAGACCATTCAAAGGCCTTATTAAAACCCTCATTAAGTGATGTGCCTAGAGGAGGGGTTAGTAACTTCTGATAAAAGTTAGAATATTAGGGTAGAAGAATGCTGAACTGCTGATAAGAAGGGCCAAATATCAAAGAATCACACAGTGTAACTTTTTCACATGGAAGCAAATAACCACCTGTAACCAGGGGAAAAAAAAGTATTTTTATATGGAGTTTATTTGCCATCATGCTTTCTGAATCAATTAATCTATAATTAAGGCATTTTTTTCTAAGAAATACTCAGCAAAATAGAAGAACTTCCATTAAGCAGCAAAATCATAAGCAAAATACAATTTTATCTTTAGCAAACAATCAGTATACTACAATATCTTTCTTACTGGATCAAACTTCAGACGTAAAGGTACATTCTACTATATGATTAATTATAATTAATAGACAGAAAGCATGGACAGGTCCAAGCAGATGTTGAAAAGAAATAGAGATTCACAGAACACCACAATGTGGTATGAAAATCTAGGTTAATTTGGTACAGCTGGCTGTATATAATGCCTTTTCAATTTATAAGACCATAGCATCTGGTCCTCCAATGTCTTGCTACAAAATTTCAGAAAGTCATGGGAATATTTTTTGTCCCATTTTCTTTTCTTTTAGATGGAAAGGAACTTATAAAGACAGAAAAAAAAGAAGTGCATTGGAAAGAGAGCTGCTAACAGAATGTATCAAAAGAAATTAATTTTAATTTTAAACACTGGCAACTGAAAGTCAAGGTTTTTCTTCTACTTAGTTTTGGTGGCCCAAATATCTCCATAAGATTCTAGTAAGAATTATTGGATTTAACTTCTAATGTCAACAGATTTTTTTTAAAATTTTAGAGTTGCATTGGAAAAGCAGGTCATAATAAAGAAAAAAGAGCAATTTTTAACAGGGAAGTGTAATGTCTTGTGATTTGAGTAATTCTCTTAATACTTATCTCCCCTTTATAAATAAAGCCTGCAATCATAAGGAATCTACATTTCTACCTTCTCCTCTGCCCAAATTCTGCAATTAGAAGTTAGAGGGACAATATTCATACAGGTGATACACTTTTAGCAGTAATTTGTCTGCAGAACTGAAATTATTCTACACACTGCTTTTCAGAAAGTGATGGTCTCTGCAGCTGTTAGCCAAACAAGATCTGAGGATCACATGAAATGACTGTTTTGCTCAAATATTCATTCACACACCTGACTTCTGTCAGCACATACAGAAAGCAGGTGAGAACATGCGAGTCAGAACCTGAATTCTTGAAGAAGCAATGGAAGGTACACATCAATCCCTGATGGCAGGAAAAGGGAAAGCAAAGCTTGAACTACTTGATTATGCTCAGAGCTTGATGAGATTGGCTTATCCTTTGTCTTAGAATAAATGAATTAGAATTAAAGCAGTAAATCTGAGCAGAGTGCATGTCCCAGTGGTGCACTGCAGAAGCCAGTACAGGTATTTACTGCTCATGGTCTTGGTGGCACATGGTGAGCCCTTCTGAAGTCACCGTAGGGGACGCCATGTCAGGGCTGCATGACTGCACCTTCAGGGACTGACCCCAAAACAATAAAGGTGCCCAGTGTTTCACTGTACAAAGTGAGGACAGGTCACACAATATATATTTCATTCCTGCAATATCTGAACATGTGGAGGTAGCCAATGAGAGCTTCATTGCCCAATGATCCCTAGAGAGCAGCAGAAGTGCAAGATAACCTTTATTAATTTTCTTTCTAAGCTGTACTGAAATTTTGTCTAGTTTTTACTCAGACATGGAAAATAAACAGATATAATATGCTTAAATAAATATGATGAATTACTGCTTTGGCATGGTGAAAAAACCCTCTTTTGTCTTCTGTTGTGTCCCCTCTAAATAATCATGAATTTATTAAGTTTTTCATTAACTACTTACTTGTTCAGTAACTTCAGAAAGGTATTACTGTATTTCTCTAAAACTTGGCCATGGTTTCCTATTAAATATCTGCTGCTGATAAACAGTATTTTGTAGCTATAATTCTGTAACCCAGCTAGACCTAGATTGATATGAGTGTGTTTTCTTAATGGGAACAGCTGGAAGGAAAAAAGCTGGAAGCTTTCATTGCCATGTACATGTACTTTACATGCATTTGCCTAGGATTTCTCCAAATCACCCTATATGCATCCTTCTCTTCATAGAAGAACTTCATGTCTTCAATCATTTGATATATTAATGCTCCAACCTTCCCAGCACTTGCCACTGGCATTAGGATAGAGAGTGATTCTGTTTCCCACAGCACAGAACTTTGCCCGTGGCTGAACATTTTATTTTTGCCCTTCATATCATTTCTACAGCATGTGCTGCTGTGATGGATGTCTTCTTGGTCCCTCTGCCTCCTGAGTGCCTTTTAGCTTCCATCTGTGCTCAAAACTAATGGGTTATTATTTGGGTCTTTTCTCCTGGACAGTTCTGCTGCCCTTGCTCTTTAGGAGAGGATCTCAAGGATTGCTTTATTGAGTTCTCAGGAACAGTCTCATCTGCCTACCAGAATCCATTAGGCATTCTGTACAGCTTTTCAAGTTATAGCTGAACATCAGTTTTTAGCTACACACAATACCTATTTTTCTCTCTTTACGTGCTTTGAAGAAAAAAAAAAAAAAACAAAAAACAAACAAACAAAAAAAACCAAACAAAAAGCCCAAACCAAATGAACAAACCTGTCTCTGGAGTTTTTGTAAGTTTATTTGAATAAAATCATTCTATTTCTCATAATCTTCCCTATCATCTATTCTGGCCAGTATTATCCACACTAGAAGTCACTGAGTCCCTGCCACTTTGCATTAATGAGAAAATGAAAAAGACAGTGAAGGAACTGGAATGTGGTTGTGTGCTGCAATTTTGTTGTTTCTTTTTTAAACTATCTCTTTACATAGAATTCTGCTGCTTTTACATACACAGAAAACGTTTTCTAGAAAAACAGAATTCAGTCCAACTCTATCTGGGCTGTTATGCTTTCTTCTTGGGAAACTCATTAGACTGGTCATTTCTAATTATTTTTTTTTTAATTTTTATTTTCTGCCGAAGCAAGAGAAGAATAAATATTTTGCAAACTAAGTAACACTTGTTTTAATAAAGTACAAGGGTGCTGAATACACATTTAGTGGTTTTGCCACTTGCAGAAAGGAAATGCTGGGTATTTCTTCCAAACACACCTATTTTGTGAATTCTGCACCTCCCTGCAAATTTAGCCATGGCTGTGCTAATGAAAGCAGAAGAGGAAAATAAAGGAGAGGGGAATTGAGACTGAAAAGTGTCATGTAACTTTTCCCCACAAACAGCCCAGATAAACATACAAATACACAGGTCATGTTTAATTTTTTAAAAAAAATCTACAGATTTGAAGTCATGTTTCAAACATGAAGAATACTGAAAGATGCAAATCCAGAGTAGCTACATTTCAGATCTGTTTGTGATGCATCAAACCTTTGTAATAATTTCATATGAAGTATTCCATGTCTTTAGGTATTTATATGATATTTCATGTATATATATTTATAGGTTTTGTGAGACTTTCAAGCTGCTACTACTTTTGAAAGAGCATATTCTATTTCAAAATATGGGGATATTGTCCAAAACTGGAATCTTTTCCAAAATGTACTTGATGAAATAAAACAGCACCTTTACTGAAACTGCACATCCAAAATCTCATACGACACTCCACGTTCAAGATTACAAACCTATTTAAACTTCCTCTATGATGCACACAAATAAACTTATTTAAGGAAAGTTTCCAAGAATTGGGAATGAACTCCTTAGACTATTTACATGAGTAAGAGTTTTGTCATTGCCTTTAGTAGAACCAGCTATCAAAATTTTGGCTCATTCATCTGAGAACAGAACTTTCCCCATTAGCAAATTTCTAACAACACTTACACATCTCATCTGTTCTTAGGGGTGAGGCAAACCTGAAAGAGAGAGGACTAATCACATTAAATTAATCTAATTGAATGCGCTCAGCACCCACTAGAGAACTAAAATTAATCTGCTGACATTTTTATTCTATAAATGCTTTAAGGATAATTAGGAGACTGAGTCACTTAAAGGTTTATTTTCAGTAAACTTAAACACAGGCTCTTACAAGAATTTACAGAAAAAATTCAGCTTTAAATAATGCCAAATGCTTTTTTACAAACTTCCACGCAATACTTACTAATCAGTAATATATTCCTGATAAATAATGGATGAGTCACATAGGTTCTAACATGAAAGACAGTTGAGAATAAAATTCAGGGTCAGATACTAGCATGCATTTTTCCTGCATCTTTGCTCATGATACCTAAAGCCTAAAGTTATTATAAATGTGGAATCTTGTTGTCTGGTATTGCAGATACTTTATATGTTTTTATGTTGACTCATACCTTTAAAATATTTAAATTAATTTATATAAATCCATATAAATCTCATGTTACTTTTGCTATTATGAATATTTTTGGCCCACATTATTTCCATGTATTTAATTGCTACGGTATAAAAACTATCAGAAAATACAATATAATAGAACATTTTAAAATGCTTTTTTCATGGCCTAGTCAAATTATTGTTAATTGAAACAAAACTAGCAAAACATGGTGCGCTGAACATTTTACCCCATTTTATATTTTAGTATAATCTGGTACAAGCAAAACTTTTAAAGGTCCTTATCCTTTAACAGTTTCAAGTGAACTTTACAAAGCAATCTATATGCTTCATAAATAATGTCCATGTGGCTTTAAGTAATTTATATAGTCTTTTCAATGGAAATAAGCAGGCCACTTAATCACTGAACATGCATTTAGTTTATTTTAAGGGTTAGCCTTTTCATTATACAACAATTGCTATGGCTTATAAAATAAAATACTAATCCCCTTGTAATAAAAACAGTAACCTTTTAAATAAAAAACATATTTGAAGAACTTTTGATGAAGAATAATGACAAAACTTGTTGTTTGCTATAAACATATAAAATAATAAAATCAAAATCTCACAAGTCAGAGTTAGTGCACTTGAAAGAGGCACCTTTACCATTGCACCATTCATACATTTTGGATAGAGAGTATTCAGGGGATAAATATTTAGAATACTTCATTCTTCTACCTTAAGCAGAGACCACGAGCAAAATGATCAATCCCTGAGGAATCACAGGTGGAGAGAGCCACCCAAACCTTTTGCCTAAACAAACCTCAAGCTTCCTCCACACCCCCTTTTGGAAATTCTGGGTTTCACTTCTCGTTCACACAATGGGAACAGACTGTCACACCACTGCACTGGGTAGTAGCATTGCTCTCCACTGGACTTTTTCCTTATGCTGCATTTATTCAAACTCCTCAGAACTAAGATGGAACTCTCTGACACACCAGCTCATAATCAAATATTAAAGACACATTATCTTTAAATTTAAAGTAAATTTACTTTCAAAATTTACACCAAATTGTAAGTTTCACTTTCCATTTCACTATCCTAATTTCCAGTAACTGTTTATGTAGAGAGATGACAAGTTTATCCTTCATAATGTAAAAACATCTGTGTTATCTGTTTAAGAAAGATACACTTCAGTAAATACAAGGTTACTGCGGTCTGTTAAAGAAACAGATTAAAAAGTGAAATGACTTTCAACTCTGAGTAGGCAGTTTTTGGTTTGATCTAAGGACAGTGGAAAAGTAAGGTAGAAAGGCTTAACCCTCTGTCTGTATGCCCTATGCATTAAGCAGCCAGAAAAACACAGATTTTGATCAACAAACTGTTATATTTTATTCCCATATTTAGATAGACAGCTGTCCATAGCAACCTTCAAATTTTTGAGTAATTTCATTTAGTATCATTTAAAACCTTATCTTGTCACCTTTCATGGTGAGACAAAGATACTGAGCACCACGTAAGATGCTGTGCTTAGCAAGGAAAAAATTACTAAAAGGCATAAAGAACTCCCAAACAACCAGGAACCCCAAACACACATTGCTTAGATTGATTTAATGATTTACTGGTAAGCAAACAGCAGAATATTTAACAAAGATCCCTTTGAGAAATTCAAACTAGAACTGCACACACACAAACCTAATAAATATCAGAGCCAGATAAAAAATTAGATGTGATCTTGTCCTTCACCATTCACTAATTCCATCAAAAATTCAGTATTATATAAAGGTTGATCAGCATATGAAGAAGTGAATTAGAACTCATACCTGCATCACTACAACAAATGGAAATTTGGTGGTGAAATGGCTCCACAGGTTTCTGGATCAGATGCTTGTCCTTATCTGTGCCTTCTTCACTTGGCACAAATAGAATATCAAAGGCATGTGTAGCTGATATCCAAAGGCACAAGTCTGGTGTATTATTTGGGGAGAAATATGATAAAGGATGGCAGAAATCAATAAGTTAGGGAAATAAATACTGAGGCCTTTTCTATCTAAGTGCCCAAAGGAAGGGCACCACCCTCACAGAAAGATTATCCTGAACAGGACACAGCTGGTCCTGCTCTCACTCAAGCCTTTCTATGTGCTGAGCACAAACATACTGAATGGTGGTCAGACCCTTTTTTTCAAAATAGTACCAGAAAGAAGTAATTTGCTGGAAACACAGTCATTAAAACATTCAGCAACATCACTTCATTGAGTAAGAAAAGTAATTTGTAGTCATGTTAGAAACACAATCTCTTGCCCTTGCCCTCCATGAACACCCACCAGTGAGGGGTGTTTGCTACCTGCTCTACTCCCTTCCACATGCAGTGCTAAAGGTGTGCCTTTATCCACAGTGAGGATGCATTTTCTCTCTTTCACAATTAAAGTGGGATTTTCACACTTGCACTTTACAGCATTGGGTATAGTCGTTTATTTTAGTAAAAATGTCTTTCTGCTTGTTTTATTCCCTGAACACTGAAAATGACATTTTACAGTTTCTCTGTGTACCATCTTAGGAAATTAGAGATTTGTTACATCATGGATCTGAGACCAGTAAAAAGGCACAAAAAGTTCACTGTTTCTCAATTAAAATGAGTTTGTTTCAAGTCAATATTTCTTCAGTTGCTGATTTACTGTATGCTACCTGCTAGTATTTACATTATATACAGTAATTGCTAAGAAACATGTTGAAAATATACCATTAGTATTATTTACTCCAGGAATCCAAGTGTAGAAACCAAAACATATCATGAATTTTTAATATTTTTCATAAAACAATGACCTTCTTTTTGCTTCAGTTTCAAATATGGCAAAGAGAAGGCCATCGACCTGAAATATTTCTTGTATACAGTAAGAGCCTGATCCAGCAGTCTTTGCAAAAGTAAAAGTCCCATTGACTTATGTTAAATGTAGCACTTTTCTTACAAGAGAACTGCAAATTCAAGCACTAATTAGGTCCCTGGACAGAGTCTCAAAAGCATGGGTAAGTGAACCTAGGAAGCACTGATACTATGCAATCTAAACACTATAAATATGGTAGTAACAAAGCTGAATACAGCAAACTTCACAGCCCCATCCTGCAAATCCATATTAATATAAATGGTTTTACTCATACTCTGTCATAAATAAGGGAACAGTTAAAGAGGTTGTAGGTCTTTATTCTGAAGAAAATTAGTCTTTTCAATTTCCCTAAATTTAACATACAGATGTATTCTTCTCAATTTATTTTTAAAAAGTTCTGAAAATAGCTCCTTTACAAAATTTATTTGATTTATGTGTAGCGGTCTGCCACTTCTTCACACAGAAAAATATACCTACATATGCTGTCATATTTTTATTTTCTCCCCACAGACTGGATATTTTGCTTGTTTCTTGTCCCTTTTTGTATTTAGTGTTTGATAATACACTAAATACTATTGCTGTATTTTAATCTTATCAAGTTACTTATGACATGTTTACAAATATTATTTCTTACACCCTTTCTGCTCACTTGCATTTGTACTTACAACCAAACCACACAAATAAAATGTTACTTTCACATAACCATTCTAGGCAGCATTTTACACTCTCTCATTTCTTAACTCAAAACATAACAAAAAGAATCAGAAATTTAAACTGCATTAAGGTATCAACTGCTCTTCTTATGGGGAGGACCAAAAAGCACTATCATATGTCAGGCCCTCAAACAGGATTGAGGGATTGAATATTTTATATTTTTCACTTGCATAGTGGACTGTCTAAAAGTTTTCAGCTATCACAGATGCAGAAAAAAATTTCTCTCTTAAATACTCATGAAATTTCTCTTCAGCACACTGTTCATGCCTAATCAACATCACATGAAAAAGGATTTAATCTGACAATATTGGTTTAAACTTGAAAAATGGAAGACGCTGCTTTCCAGAGTATTGATACAAGGTCTCATAAAATGAGTTTCTAACAATGACAGCTGTCCCCAGATCTTCAAAGGTAAAGAGAGTGCAAGAAAAATATTTAGAGAATAATGCTCATCTTGTTAACTTACGCAATTAGGGGTGTACAGGCCTAGTTAAAAATATTTAGAATATGGTTAGCACCTTTTTGCCTATGTTAACTGTGTAGTATTTCAACATGTTGGAAGACTAATGATGTGTTAATAAAATCCTGTTCAGCTTTTTTGTCAGCATTTCATAAGTACTCCACAAGACATGAATTTGTGAGCACCTGAGAAAAGGTGCAAGGGCCAGACCCAACAGAGGCACTGCTTCCCCACCGCTTACAAATATTTAGCATTAACAAAGCACTTGTTGTACACAATAAAAGTGTTCACGATGTTTTGGTACGTTAAGTTGCTGCTTTTATCATATAGTTAACTTGCATATTTATGGTAACTGTACTGGAATGCTTTCAAATGGTACAAACAAAAAGGAAAAATTGCCTGACCAGTTTCAAACACTGGGGTGGTGACACTTTGAGATGTGCTAAGTAAAATTATTTTAGTAAGATGACACAGTATACAGGACAGTATTTTTTTTTTTTTTTTTTGAATGTGTAATTATCCTAGAAACTTATACATGTTGATTTGAAAGAAAATACATTTAATCTTTTTTTTCTCAGTCTGAATAACAAACTGAAGATGTCATGAAAGCAGTCCAATCAATACCTGTGGTACAAAGGCATTATTGTGCTTTAGTGGTAGAAATACATGAAGGCATATGGAGAAATTATTATTTTTCTTTTACCTAGACAGATGACTTCTGTCATTCAGTTTCAGTGTACAAATTGAACACCACCCATTTCCAGCCTTCCTGTAAAACATCAGCTTCCAGATGATACAGTAGCTGGTCCTATTATCATTGTCAATAGTTCCATTTGGCAGTAGACAGATAATTCTTTTCATGTGCTAATGATTAATCAGACAAGTCTATTTACTAATGTATCAGAATGCATTAGAAATATAGGTAATGAGGGACAGAATATCAATTTATTTATAAATGAACTGCACTTACATTGGATACGTATTGACTCAAGTCTAAGAATAAGGTAGAAAATGTAATATACATGCAAACCATTACAATGAATTAAAAGAGAATTTTAAAATGCCTTGAAACATGATTCTATTGACTCCTCTGCAAGCCAAAAGGGATGTCACATTTGGTTTTCCAATAGACACCACAAAACGCCCCTCACAGCCCCAGTACCTGTAGCTGTTCTTCTCAGCAAACATTCTGATTCAACAGCACAAATAACGCACTCCCATTTCAGAACTCAAAGCCCCAGCACCAGGATTATGGAGGTAGATAAATATATGTATATCATCAATATTAAAGATATCAAAATGAGACACATGCTCCAGCTGAATGTCCTGGTCCACAGCGAATTGATGATGCTTTGAGAGTCATCTTCAGAATGACAAATTCTGATTTTCCTAACTATTTTTAGCAGCTGTAAGAAAATAGACACCTCATTCTAATACTTATGCAACAAATTCCAGCTTGGAGGAGCTGGCCAGAAGTTTTGTGTAATGCCTGATGCCTGTTTCTGGACAGGTTTCAATGCAGAGCACACTCATGTTCCCTTGTCTGTATTCTAGCAGAATTACATTGGTATTTGAAACTCCTATCTACTAACTGCCAGTTTAAGAAAACAAATTTTACTTACTCTGATTATTCTGTAGCCACTCACTATTTACATCAACTTATCATATTTCCCAGAGGACAAGTTAAACAGGTATATTTTGAGGTCTGGCACTGTTAGTACACAATAGTACTCATTCTTAGCTCAACACAAAATATTTCTGGTTAATTTACTGCACCTATTACTACTACTTTCCTTTTGCTCATAAATGTTGTGTCTCTCAACACTGATATTTCTCAGTGAGAACAGACAGGCTCCAGAGAGTAGAGAGGAGTCCAACATGAGACTAATTTAAAATCTACCAATTTAGTATGTAGGCTTTAGGCACAGAAACATATCTTTGGAAAACGAAAGAAAAGAAAAAAAAAATCATATGAATTGCAGCATTAAAAGAAATCAAACTCATTTCATCACCTCTCCAAAGTGGAATAAAGCTAGAAATTTTCACTCAATCTTCACATCAAAATCTTTTAAAATTTTCAATGTATGAACAAATTAAGAAAACTTAATTTGGCTTTCTGTGCAAATGGGCACACAGGGGTAGGGGTTTAAGTGCCTGGCTGAGCTACAGTGCCCTAGTACACTGTGACTGACAGCGTGAGAATTTTTCCAGTTGGGAGCAAAGTAAAACATGCCCCTGAAGTGTGTTCCCTGGAGATATTCTGGAATAACTCCACACCAGGGCTAGTAGATTGGGTTAAACAGCCCAAATTAAACTTATAGAACCAATGCCTTTATAGTTCTGTTTTTGTTGCAGAGCAGGTACAAAGATCTTTAATGCTTAGATCCACTTATAACACTACAAAATATGCACTGTGGAATATCAGCATGGCAGACTAAATGTGAGTGGCCTGAGTATGTATGAAAGTACAGACATGAGGATAATGAGAACACAGGTACGTTACTAATCCTACATAACCTTTCTTTCAGACGGTTTCACACCTAAAACTGCCTTTTTACAAATGTATGTGGACCAAAGGCAACTGAAACCTGAAGCCAAATGTCTTGGGGTGACTCTATGATGTGTATCCCCTATAACTTCTATGCCTGGAAATCAGTTTTATGCTTTTCTATGCCTTTAAACTATGTCTGAGAGGGGAGGGAGAGAGAGCCAAGCGGACTTTTCAAAACAGTTTTGTGTTTCAAGGATACAGGGAGATACAGACACACACTTTCTCTCTGCATTCTTCTGCTGACGCTGCCGTGGGGAGAGCCGAGGAAGCTGCTGGTTTTTTCTTTTCAACCAGTTCGTTTCAGCTCTTTTTTTTTCTGGAAAGAAAGTTGAACTTTGTTTTCCTGGAATTTCAGATTTTCCTTTTCTGCTCTGCTGGATTGTTTCAACATCAGAATACATCAGAGGACTGTCCACCGAGGCCCTGGCCCCTGGAGGTGGGCCTGCAACCCAGCCCTAAGGAGGAGACAGAGGGAGGGGGACCTAGGGAAGAACTCTAAACTTTCCCCCAGGTTTTTCTCTCCATGGCAAGAGATTTTATTATTTAGCATTATTATCATTTCCTGTGTGTTGGTTACATAAATAGCTTTTATCTCTTTCCCTTTCCTTTGAGGAAAATTTCTTTTTCCTGAACATGGTGGGGGAAGAGTGCTTTGTAACCTGCCTACTCTCAGTGGATATATTTCTAAATTTGGCCAAACCAGCACACCAAGTCTACTTGAAAGGATATTTGACATGATAGCAAAGCAATTAGAGCAAGAGAATTAATGCCAGCTCTTTTCATGCACACAGACAAACATGAAAGCTGTTCAACTTTATTCCCAATAAATAATTTGCTGGATACTCTCAAGAGAGATCTATAGAGGATAAGCTGACCTTTGCTAAAAATGTAACAATTTTCATAGCACTGCTTTAATCACGGGTAAAATTTTCAGAATTTGACAACCCTTCCTACTCCCTTGATAAAAGCACTACTTCAAGAATGTCTAATGCTGCTTCTTACTTGGTGTTCAATAGAAACCAGTCTATAACACAATGCACTCCCTTATGTGATGTTTAGATATGAGATTGATCTCAGAGGACACCCTGGAGTTCTGAAAGTAGGATTATTGGATTTTGTGGCTTTCTCAGATGTCAGAGATCTTTAAACAGTGTCTTGCAAAGTTGCTACATCCCAACTGTCTGTGAACAGCTTATGAACTCATCAGAGAAGATAGTCATGTTAATTAGGCTTTAAGGGGGAGAAGCAGCTTCCCATCCCATCAAATTAAGTACAAGGAATTTCACATGCTACAAAACTATTTACTTATTCAGTAGACTTTTAAAAAGATAGGCTATTGACATGAGATAGAATTCAGAATTCAGAGCAACTGAAATACAAAAGGCACTATTAATACAGTTTGCAGAGACTTCAAAACTGCCTTTCAATTCCCCTCTTACCCTGAAAATGCACTTGGCACTTGCTGAAGTAAAAGAAAATTATTTATTAGCATCTTTAAATGACTTTATACAGCTTTTTTTAGATATGCAAGTCTGGATGGACAGGAAATGACAATATTTACACCTTTTCCATAATTTGCTGTATCAAACACTGCTAAAAACCTGAATTCTTTGAATCTCTATTTGTGTTTTAAAAACTTTTGTAGGGTAGGGATGGTAAGATTAATTGAAAATAAACTTTTTACTCCTCAAGCCAATATAAGTAGACAAAGTGATTTCCATTGTTTAGATGGTGCAAGAATTTGACATTTTGTTATATCCAAGCAAAAAACCCAAAACATTACAGCATTGTCTGGGAAAAGGATTTACACTTCTTTTCCCAGTTTATGGTGAGCTAGAACCCTAAAAACACTCAATAACTGAAAGAAAACCAGGCTTCCAAGAGCTCCAAGTGCTCCTGAGTCACACATCTGGTACAACCCACCAGACCCAAGGGACAGGATCCCATTCAGGGGCCAGGGGGTCTGGTGCCCCTGGGGAGCCTGGCTCTCCCTTTGCTTGCCAGAGAGGTCTCCAAATTGTCAGAAATTTAATTGTCAAATCAAAGTTCCATCTTTATGGATCTAAACCCACTTCCCTGCTCCAAGACTGGTTCATCAGGAGTCAGTTTTGGCAAAAATTGAGGCCCTGATTTCTGAGCTCAAAGCTTTCAAACTTGGAGAACTTGGAGCATTTGGGTTTAGGTACCTTCCTGCCAGTGAGGGTTAGCAGTGTGGAAAGCCCTGCAAGAGCTTTTTCCTTAAAAGTCTTGTTTTTTACTGGTGTTATTAAGGCATTTTCAAAACCTTTTTTAGGGATCTTCTTCTTGCTTCTAACTCCAGCACAGACACAGAGATGGTGTATAACGTTCCATCGTTCGAAATGGCATTCTGGGTTTAGAGGCAGAATTTGCCTTCCAGAATCTAAAGAATATCTTAAATTTTATTACTTCAACAAAACACCCATTTAAAGATTATCTGATCAATAAACTGAACCAAGCATCTCACCAAAAGCTCTTAAAAAATGTGGCAAATCCATTCCTTTGTTGTCAATGAGTTTTTAGCTAAGTTACAGATTCATAACTTGCATTGTTCTTTAAAAAGCAAATGTAACAACATGCACATTCATTTATTGCCCGTCCCTGTCCAAAAGATATACAATTTCTGAAGGAAAATCTTTCAAAACACAAACATTGTTGCTGAAAAATGAAATGGAATATACATAACTGTTAGTTATTTTACTGTAGTAATGTAAATCCTGGTTCAAAGCTATTATAATAATTTCATAGAAGTAATTACCCACTGAGCTAGTAACTCTAGTTTTATGGACCACATATGTAAACTAGAAAACTAATGTTTTTCACATAGTTATCTGCTGTTCATAAAGATGCAAATCAAAAGCCTACTTCATATACTGGTAGAAATAAAGATTTTTTTCAAATTAATGACTAAGTAAGTAAAAATTTTCTCAGTGATTTCACAAATACTTTTATTCATGGCTTAGTATGAGCTACATCCAGAATGTGAAATGTGTTTAATTCACTTTAGACTTCTTGGCTGCTCATTTCTATTTTACATTTTACCTCTATCATCGCTCCACTGGAATAATCAAACATTTTAAAGTCAGTTTGCTACAAAGGTGTTGCAAGATGCTGGTTAGTTATAGAATTCAGACAATTCATGGCAATACAAAGCTGTTCTGATCCCATCCTCACTCCCAGAGGGAAGAACATAAATATTGAGCTTTCATAGCAACAAAGCAGCAAAAAAGGATTGTTCAGGAATAATAGTGTAAGTCTGGAGCATTAAATACTTTCAAGTAATTTTGAAACATTTTAATTTAAAATCAGAACTTTTTCATTACAAGAATTTTATATGCTTTGGACAAGTTTTGCAGGTTGGTGTTTTTATGACACATTGTTTTAACAACCTCACATCCAAGTATCTCAGTCACCTGTGAATAACACACATCATTCTTCTGTGTGGGTCTGCACGGACAAGTGGCCAGATGCTCACAAGCAGAAAGTTACCAGAAACACATGGAATAAAACCCTGAGAACTGAGAGTCCCATTTCACAGGGATTTTAAAACTCTGACAACAATTATTCTCATGGATGCAGTCTGCTGCTTTAGCCTAGACTGGGGGACCAATGGTGGAGGGAAGGTCTGGCCTCTCCAAAGGCATAATCAGTAGCCATGAGCTGATAAAGAGAGAATTTCCTACATGTCCATGCCAAGGATAGCAACATTGCCAGAGCAGGCAGGCTGAAGACAGGTACCAACATATCCTGTTACAAGCATAAATTCACTTCACTGTGGAAACAAGGAACTTCGCTTGTATCTTGGGATCCTGAGGAGGGCTCTGCCTTTCCTTATCCAGAGACAATTCTCATGTTTCTGCGTGATAAATCTCTGCAGTAAAGAGCAATATCAACATTTTAATACATGTAGAGAGGAACAAATGTACTGCCAGTAGGAACCATGGTTTCACCTCTGGAAAACTGGGCTTGTCAACATAACCCTCAAAAGGCAAATTCAGTGAGAGGAAGCCATAAAATAACAAGAGAGGCCCAAAACCACACAGCTGCAAGAAACAATGAAAAAAGAGAAGGACAGACCTTGGAGGCTCCAGGGAAGAGAACCAGGGAGCAAAGTCTTTTGTTTGCTAGGCTGAAAATAAAATAAGTTCCATCATTTCAGAGAGGGTAGAATGGCTTCCAATAGATCCTATAGAGTAAGACACAGAAGGGACTGTCTGCAGTACAGTCTCCTCATATAGCACTGCTGAGAATGTCAAATCCTACCAAGAAGTAAAGGCAAAATAAGTAAAATATATGCAATTGCAAGAATCACAGAATAGAGCCCATATGTAGCAAGACAACCTGTTTTCTTTCTGGAACTTCCAAATCTCACCCATGAAAGTCCACAAACAGAAAGCACCTGTAAATTTCTCTGTTATAACAGGTAGTAATAATGCAGTTAAATCCCTTTTTCTCAGCTCCTCTTTGTTATTTTGTGTTTGAGCTCTTATTTCTGGCCTTTTTTGAGGTTTTTTGGGTTTTTTTCCCCTGTTAACTTCTGTCTTTTGCAGTATTCTACTAGACTTTACTGATCAGACAGTATTGGCAAGCAGCTATTAAAACATATGTAATCAATTTTATAATTTTTTAGCACTTGCTAAAGGCTTTATTCAATGAGAGCACTAATGATATTGAAAATGCAAGGAGCAGTGATAGAAAGTATGAGAAAGGCAGAATGTTCAAAGTTTGGAGTGCATTTGCCTTGGAGCGTGGCTGGGTTAACTGACCAGCGCGATTGATGAATGTGCCAGGCTTCCAATTGCAGTCAGGGCAAAAGGAAAGTTGTTAAGTAGTGTTCATATGTCAGCTTCGATGGCCAGAATACCATACCACAAAACCAAAATGCAATTCAGCACGACTGGCAACCATCCATCAAACAGGTCGAAAATTGAATGAACTTACAACAAAATTATCCCAAGTCGAAGGGGAGCAGCATTCCTATGGGTTGTGGTAAGACACGTCAACAGAGCACTTCTCGCAGCACATGGCAACTGGAGCCCTCAATTCCAGCTTCTACCACTCCCAGAGCTTTCATAAACACTTAACATTTCATAAAAGTTACAGTTTTACACGTGATTCCTAGACTACAAAAAACCATGCAGGGTGTGTTGCCTGTCCTGCTCTAACATGCTTTATAAACACTGGCTGGAGCAGCTGACCCAAAAGTACTCACAACTTATTTCTTCAAAATTTAAAATCTGCTCTACCTGCTCTATTAAGGATTCAATCATAAACCAGGGAACTGGACTATTTTGTGCCTGGTGCCACACTGCTACACATAATTTCTTCTCTATTTCACACTAAGTGGAGATGTCTCTTAGAAGCTTTAGAAAGGGCATCAAAGAAAGTGGAGAAAAAATGTCAAGAACTTATAAATAAACAGCTGGCTTGCAACATATGTATTTTCTTCTATATTTTTCAGGTGCCACAATCTACAATCCATATATGCCAGCCTTGTAGCACACAGCATAATTTAACTGTAATTGATAACGTAAGGGCAGATGGAGAGAAGTGTCAGCTCCTGCTCACATCCTCTGGGGATGCTACAGAAATCAAAGCAGATGGTCCAATTGCTTCTTATTTATGTGTTGCTGCTAGCTCCTCTGCTTGCAGGATAATGGATCATTATTGCCTGCTGTGCACAAACACCAATATGCTTTTAAATCTGGTTCTCAAACCTTATGAAAAAGCACTATATTTCACATTAATTTGTGAAGCTGCACTTAACAGGGTCCACTGATTTTAATTTATAACTTTCAAAAGAAAAAGGGTTAGCCATGGATTATTTTTTCATAAAATAAGCGATCAATTGAGATTGCTAGCAGAACATAGACTGGTTAACTGATCATGCATACTCAGAGAGGACACAGCAGTTAATTATGATTTGAATGATACAATATCATCTGGGTTTTTTATTGACCGGTCTTTGGCAATGAAGGCAAATATCCTTAAAAATATAACTTCAAATACGGATTGGATAAGATATAGTGCTGTCACTTGAATCCTTTGTTTACCCAAAATACTCATGAATTCTCTTACAGACACCACTTAGGAGACCTGCTTCTCCAAGAAGCTCAGCCAGGCTACAGGACTTCCTGCACAGCCAGAACATTACAGCATTGTGGTGAGTAAAACCCACAGTTTTACCCTTGGCAGTACACATATTCCAGGGAAATTGTCAGTATACCTCCTGGAAGTCACTGAAGTGAGTTTCAGTGACATTAAGCCCTGATGTTTCACAGTGTGGCCAATATTTGTTTGCTTTGGCTACCACAGCAAATGAAAAAGTGAAGTCAGTGTTTTGTAAAGAGATAACCCAGGCTTGGCTCACGCTGCTCAGCAGGTCCATGGGAACCACCTTCAAAATACTGATGGTGTACTTTCCCTTTTAGCTGAGACAATACATAACCAGAAAGATTTTGCAGGTACTCCAAAACTTCAGCTAGTAACACGTAGTTTGTTTAGTTTTCAGAAGCCTGAAAGGGCAAACTATAAAGTGAATTTCCTGTCACAAAATAGATATGTTAACATCTCCATTGTCGAAAGGTCTCTAGAACAGAGCAGATATTTTTATAAATTCTGGAAAGCTGTCAGTCCTTTGAAAGGACCAGGTGTCAGTCAGTGCATCCAGTGTGTAAATCACTGAGTGTGTACAGTAAGACTCTTTCCAAGTATGGGGCCTAAGAAGAAACAAATTAAGTTTAGGTTAATCCACCACTTATCCTACCCTCAAGGTGAATTGGTGAATGATTAACAGAAGAAAATGTTCAGTGTTTTATGCAGTGTTCAATTAATCCATTCATCTGCTAAGGTGCTCAGATACTCTGAGGGCTGGAGTTGATATTGAACCCTTGTTTTACTTACTACCCTACCAGTTTAACCAGATGTTGTGATTCGACTTCAAATATAAACTTTTAAGTAAAAAGTATCATTTTTTTTCTGTCTAGGACATAAACACATTAAGCAGTAGCACTGTCCAATGTCAGGGAGGAAATTACTCCTATATAGCAGATCCTGAGTGATGGAAGCTTTGGATATATTTAGCAATCACCTTTGTGATCAAGGCAAATTTAGGATACTAATTAGTCAAACTGAATTAGGTCTTGCATGCTAAAAGACAACTTCAAACCAGTGGTGTCTGTCAAATATTGTGGGTCATTTCAGGGATCTTCCGAAACCACAGGAAATAAGTTTACAATTGTTTGCATATACAAAATATGTTTCTTGTAAAGAGTCTCAGAACAATATGGCTCTGTCCCCTTGAAGACAGGAGAATTTTCACTCACTACAATGTGTGAGTTTTGCAATATTATTCAAAAGTCCCCGTGATTGTGGAGTTGAATGAAATTTCCCCCAAAAAGATTTACTGTAGCCCAGAATGCTTTATGACTCCAAGTTAATACAAGATTACTTTTTTTTTAATTATAAAAGAAAAACTTATGATTAGTGAAGCTGTAGGAAAACCAACAACATAGCTCACTTCAGACAGGAACATCAAATAAGCAAGAAGGAATTATGGAAGGCCAAACCAGCCAGCACCCAAAGGCAGGTCCCACTGAGCAAACAGGAGCCCCCAGGCTGGGGGAGAGCCCAGCTCTGCAGCACAGACACAGCACTGGTGGGCAGAGCCCAGGGCAAAGCCCTTCAGGGTCAGAGGTGAGAGAGGGGAAGGCTGAACTGGAATCTAAGGTGAACCTACAGCAAAATGGGGGCAAGTGAGCTTGGCAAAAGCCTTCCCTTGATGCAGGCCAGACCTCCTGCCGTCTCACATGGTCTTTGCATGAATGAGGAGAGTCTGACAGGCGCCAGCTGCATGATATACAAGAGCTTTTCATAATAGAAGAAAATTATAACTGTGCACATGCAAGTAATTCTTCGAAATTAATATAACTAACAGTGTGTGTATAGTTGCTCATATGATTAAATTTTCAAGATATTTGGAACAATCATTTCATGGTGGCTAAATATAAAAACCTATTAGATGCTCTAAAACTGTTATTTTGAATACTTTAGAAATCAACAAAATGTTCCTCTTTATAACAAAGAAACATTTGTTTAATATGTTGAAGCAAATGGATTTTCTCCATCAGTGATTAGACTCTTTCTTCAGTTTTTTCTGGTTAACACAAATTTTGATTGTCAATCAAATCTTAAAACTCTGTACTTACTATCCAAACATGCACCTAGAATTTCTTCCCCTAGTCACGTTCTTGCCATAAAGTAAATTAATGACACACTCAATCATTCATTTAGCACATGAAGGAATGTTCCTTAATAACAGTTTTTGTATTAACCAGCTAAATTTGAAATATAATTTAACTCTATCTAATTATAAGAGTCACATACACTTATACAATAGGTCTTAAAATAATTTTTCATTACTAAGTCTTGCTGTAGCCTTGAACACATGCCAAAAACTCAAGGTACGTACAGTATTGCAGCCAGATTCCTGTGGGAAAAAGAAGGAACAACCTTTGAAGCTGTACTTAATTTTGAAAAGGAATCTCCTTTTTCCCTCAAATATCTGCTGATATTCAGATCTGTCAATACACCTGCACTCCTGAGGTCTCAGAGCCAAGAGGGAAATTTTCTGTGTGGTGTCCTAGAAGCAGTAGAGCAAATTCTTTGATAGGGAGACATGGTTTGATTTTTATTTAATAGTCTATAAAATCTGTTGAACATAGCAAAGCATGGCCACCAAACGACCCAAAACACTTTGAAAGGCACTTCTGCTCAACAGTTGCAACAATTCAAAAGATTTCATTCAATACTTCACTGGGGTGCAAGACCAGACTCACAGGTAGGAAACCGTGAGCTGAGCACCCAAGGGCCTGATCCCAACCAAGGGGACATGCAACATCTCAGGATTAACCCCTCTGTTACTGTGTAGCTGCATAATGCAATATTTTTCTTATTTTTGGGGAGAATCTTCTTTTTTCAAACTCATTTCTCAACAGTTAATGCTGTGCAATTGATATACTTTGCTAGGTTTTGGATCATCTCCTACCACTTGGCTTCATAATGAGTTTCAATGGGAGAAGACAATCTCTGAGTTCAACACATTTTTAAAATCATCTATGTATGAGGGAGGTAGGAGACAGCTCCATACCTACATTGCAGCTTGAGCCAACTTCATTTTCCTTCTGTGTGGAATGAATAGTTTGTGCAGTTTGATTGCATGAGAATTAATGCTCAATAGACAAATAACTTTAACAACTTTAGAACCTGGCTGAAATAACCATGGTTCTGCTAGTTTGGCAGCTAATGTATGGTCTGAGGTATTTATTGTTTTGTTTTTCCTTCATTTACAGAGCTAGTGCTAAAGCTGTAAACTTTAGGTCAGCTAAACATCATTGGCAATTCATATACACTCTGGGAGATTCTGTCCTCTGACACAAAATGCTACAGTTTAGCATTACTAAGCAGCTAACACCTAGCAAAACAATATCTGACAAAGATTTTCTCCTTAATAAAAAGGGGGAAATAGAGTAACATTTTAAAATTACTGCACCATGATTATTCATAAACACTTTTTCATCCTGCAGAACAGACATTAGTAGTTCTAGGCTGATCAGACTATTTTTGTAAATCCCATACTTTTCAAGTTTCTTTCTTAGGTACTGTATAAAATGTTTTGAGAAGCTCAAGTTCAGCCTGTGCTAGAATTAACGCTGTGGTTCTGACTAACCATTACATTCTTGAATACGAGGCAGTTTGTGGCAGGCTGTAATTCTGGCAGCAATCAGCAGAGATTTTCTCATGACTTTTAAACAGGTAGGTGTGACATCAATTGATCTTTGCTTGTAAGAGAACTACAGAAAAAGTAATGGAAGAGGCTCACAGTCAATCAAACCCATTCTAACGACAGCTGCTCTGAAGGCATAAAGGTCTCTTCTAACACAAAACAACCTGCTCCCTGTTCTTAAAATAGGAGTTCCATTTTACACACCAAATGCTCTCTACCACCTACCCGCTGTGTCTGCAGTTGTATCTTGCCAGTGACAATGCAATGCTGAAATAAACCACACTGCCACAGCTCAAACCTCTGGATTCCCAACTTGCAGGAACACAGGGAGCCAGATGTTCTAAAAGGGCTTGAAATGTGATTTGCCACCCATTCAGGCAATACAATGAAACCCAGGAAAAGTCCAATAGTGTATAAGTTAAAATTTTAGTTAGATGAAATAAATTATTTCACCATGCCTTTCTTCTCAACACCCATTTTGAGATAATTTCCAGAATCCTCATGAACTGCAAGAGTTAGGAATGAGTGGCTTTGATCACATAAAAGGCAGAAACTGAATTTAACCTCTGATTTACACTACCATATCTGTGGATTCTTTTCCTTCAGTAAGAATGTTTGTCCTCCTTCTAAAAGGGATTTTTCCACCATCTAAAGGTCATGTGCCTATAAGAAATGTACACTAGACCAGGTAAGCAGGAGAACCTGAGCCAACATATATAAATTATAACATGTATGTCATGTTACAGTAAAACAGTTTTGTTATCTTCATACTCTGAAAATAGTTTCTTCCTCTTTCAGTTACAGAGGAACAATCATTTCTTAATAGGTAAAACCACTTTGAAGTTAAAGCTCAAGATAAACCATAAGAGCAGATTTAGTGCAGTGAGCTTGATTGAATATATGCTTTAGTCTCTCTGAGAAAACAAACCCTGAAAATTATAACATGAAAGGAGACCAAAGTCTGTGCTTAGTCCGTGTCTGGAACATTTTTAAAGCTAGCAGAGTTGCTTTATTCTTTCACATATTTGTGTAACTTTCCTGAAATTACTGTTATTACTATTGCTGGTTCTGGCAGTTTATTCTGGATGTTGACTATCATTCTCTGCATATGTGAAACAGTACATTGTTAAATTATTTATCCATGATGTGTGCTACAATGAAGTGTGCTACTCAGACTCCAATCTTATTTGGAGTTTGAAATACAGTAAACTTATAAGATGCAATACTCCCTTGGAGTCCAAGTCCTACAATAATTTGCCAACAACAGAGCAATGTTAATTGATGACAATAAAGGTTGATGACAATCAGGCTGCACAGAGGAGGTTTGGAAGAGCAGCTTCATAAGGGGTAATGGTTTGTTTCCAGGTCTTCAAGAATAAGATGCTAAATTGATGTTCAGCTGTTAAATAAACAGCTTGAGTTTACAAAATCCTCCTCAGCTTCACTGATTCAAACTGGCTGTTGAGTGGGAGCTGAGTGAGACACAGGGCTTAGGAGCAGAATTCAGGCACCATGTAAGGCACAGGGAGAGGTAGCCAATGCCAGTAACTGTGTCTGGCTTTGTAGGATATAAAGAAGTCTATGAAGTTTGTAACTAGGCAGGTCACTGTGGTTTCGCATGAAATTCTGCCTTAGAGAGATATGAAAAGTGATGCTGAGATCGTGCCCTGTGAGGGTCTCCTGGGGATGTATTTTTCTCAAGAGGAATGCAGTGGCTTAATCTACTCAGAAATTTATGCACAAAGATGGGAGCCAAGAAGAATGCTAAGTTGCTACCCTCTAAATATTGTTATAAAATAAAACTTCCTTTTTTAGGTCATCTGTTTTTAGGTGAAATTGAAATCTTGAATTGAAATCTGTAAAGTCAGCTTTAGCCAGATCACAAATAGCTTCTTACCCCAGTATCTGTCTGAACTACACAATTCATTGCAGTAGTTCATAAAATAAGAAATATATTTTAATTGAGCTACCCACTTCTACCCTCCTGCTTACTTCCATAAATAGGTCCGTTGAATTCACATAAAATCAACAGGAATTGAGTATGTAAATGACAAAAGGACCAAGACTTTGTTTTAGTCTTTTCAAAATAAAACCTAAACTTCAACAGTCTCATGTTTAGTTCCCTTTTAAAAAAGAAAGCCCTTTAAAAAAAAATCCTATAATTCTCTGCAAAATACTTAGAGTGTAATAGTACATGTATATCTGGATAATGCCTAGACTTTGAACATGTACATTACTTGGACTAATTAGGTGACTTTATGAAAGATGTCTTTGTTTTGCACATTGGATAATACGATTCTGAGCTGTATTTACTCTTGTTACCACTGGGCTGGATGAGTGACGTACTTCTTGCAGCTGTAAAAGGTTTTCTTTATACCAGTTTTGCAACGAATTTACAGTGAATGCTGAAATCTGTTATTACTTCTGTATTTATGATAGGCTGAATAATGATTTCATTTAATGGAAGCCTTTCCCTACCTGTGATTTTATTCAAAATGTTTTATTTGAAACTTGAAAGGACATCCTTGCATGTCAGAGAGGTGTATCCAAAGATACTGTTATCACAGGGTGTCATACAGTTCTCTGGAACAGCTTGCTAAAGATGATGGCTGATAAATACAACCCACTTGGCAAAGGGCAGATGGCAAACAATTGCATTTGACCTTTGTCAAAGAATGCTCATTCACAACTGCCTTTCATCACGTCCTCCTCCATCTTTCCTGTGGGACCAAAAGAAAAGCCCTGGCGTGTTGAGAGCCAGCGCGGCTCAGAACGGCTGCCCCGTGTCCCACCACGGAGCAAGCACCGCTGGCAGCCCACGTCCTGGCAGCTGCTGTGCCCTGACAGAATCTGCAATATAACCACATGCCACACCTTCAACTTTCACCCAAACTCTGCTCCAGAGCCTTTTTAACATGATTTGTAGTAGCAGCACACAAGTGCTAATAAAGTACAACTTGGGAAAATGGCACTTCATTTAACGGCATGAGATTTATAACAATATTTTCTATTTGACTTAAAGTTGGACTCAGATCTGAGCAGTCAGCAAACTGAACTGGGTGGTTAACTCCAAGATTGTGAGATTAGGTATTTCTTACTTTTTTCCAGCAACCAACGAATAACTTTAAACCTCAGCACACAGTTCATGGTTGTCTGCTCTATCAACAAACATATATCAAACTGGAAATTCAAGTAACTGAAACAGCCACTTAATATTTACCTATATCAATTATTTTTTATCAATTATTATTTTTTTACCATAAGTAAATATACTGCAAGCACTGCTGGTTCATGAGGATGCAAATATCAGTGTCTCAGTTAACAGCACATGAATAGTACAAGTGTGTTAAAAGCACCCGTGGCTACATTGTCATTTACATCAACACTTTTTCCTTGCTTATGGTGAAGTAGATGTAAATGCAATTATTTCCTTCTCTTTTAAAAAGCTGAGTGAACCCGACTGGAAAGTAAATATTTTCTCTCTGTTTTCAGTGTATCACTAGAAAAATATAATTTTGAAATATATTAGGAGTGAATCTGAAATGTAGAAACCACAATGTCACACATTACAGGAGAGACAAGGACAATTCTTGTTTCATTTCCCCCAAACCAGTATTTAAAACAGTGACATCCTGAGACCAAGAGAGATTTTGAGAGCAAATGCTTGAATGAAGAACTTTTTTTACGTGAAATGAACTATCCATGGGAATTATGTGCAATATATAAATTGACTGAACACACAGGACAGCTCTACTTCATCTAATCAGGAAAATGAAGTTGAAAGATCAGATAGTAGCCTTTCTGTGGCTGCTGTGGAAAATCCACAGCCAGTCTAACCTGTAGATGTAACAGTGAAAAGGCAATTCCCTTCAGCAGCTTCAGGCCATGGAGCACAGTGTGCTCCCAGGGAGATGCTCTGGCTGGGTGACACCAGTTTGCCTTTCCCCCTCCCTCCGGGTGAGACTGATCACACCCACTTAAACATCCCTTCCTACACACTTGTGAGCAGGTTCAGGTTACAGGGACATTCCTGCTGACTTAATCCATGTAACCAGGTAAGGCTCACCTCTCGGGACTAAATCCAAAGAGTAAGTCATTGTAAAGAACACAAGATATGTGATAAAGCACAATAGGGTTTTTTGGGTTTTTTTTGGTATTATTATGGATTCCAGCAACCAGAAACTGACAGCTGAGTAATTGGTATGGAATTAGTACCGTTCTCATCATGTCAAAGCCCATACTAGCCTCATCTCAGATTCCCAAGTCTTTGTTTCTTACAAGGAGTGTGCTTGGTAGCAGCTTGTTACCTCCCCCTGAACTCACTCCTTGTTTAGTCATTTCCAGGATTTGGCCTCATGGCTTTTTACTGACTCCAGGTAAACCACAACTTGCCAATCTGGAATTTCTTCCCTTTCCTGCATATTTTATAGCCCCACTTGCCCCAGGAGCTAAATAAGAACTATTCTCAGATGAATGGACAGTGCCTATCCCTGGCTATATGGAGAAAAGAGCAACCTGAACCATATAATGTTTGACTTGCAGAAATTATAAGCTTTTCAAATTTAATGTGAGAATGAATTATCTCTATAATGTTATACAGAAGCAGAGCAGTCTGCCCAAAAGGTAGCACATGTTTTATAGTCTTCTGCATTTCAAAAGCTAGGGTTAATTTTAAGAGTTACTGGGACATCTCACATCCTAAAGTACTTTGCTGAACTGTGACAAGATGAAAGAAGGTGAAAGTAATGAGCAGCTTGAGGGTGTATATTTGTTTTAGTCAGAGGAGCTTTTTCATTGACTTTAATGGTGCCAGGCCTGTGTACCCCAAATTAAAGTGAGGTAGATATTTGCATACATTATAGGCTAATGAGCCAGTTTCCAAGTGTAACTGTACATAAGAAGCATCTGCAGTACTACAGCACTACCAGACTAATTGCTACATCTTTAGCAGATTAAGATAGTTTCCTTTATCATTTTACATCTGTTTCAGCTCCAGCAGAGATCTGAATGCCTTATTCTAGTCTGATAAGCTCAATTTTAGGTATTTTATTCTCAGCTGTAATAACAGCTGAACTGACAGTCAGTAAACTAGAGGCAAGGGGGTTTGTTTGTTTTTCTCTTCTGTTTTGTTCATTCCCTTAATTTATTTATTTATACCTATTTTACAGCTTTGTTCAAATTTGTAACTGTGGCAAGTTTAAAGCACACTGTGCTTAACTCTGTAAAGCCAGACTGTTCTCTCATATGTAGTAAAGCTTTCCACATTATGCAGGTTGTGTTTTATTTCACTGTTTGGAGGACCTTTTATGAAATCAGCAGCTAGACGGAAGGAAATCATTTGCATACTTGGCTCCATACACCTGGAATTCCTTAATTTTAGGGATTAACAAAATGAGTCTAATAAAAAGCATAGGGCCTTGTTAATCAGCTCTGTAAACTCCCTTCATTAGCTGTTACTTGCTGCCAACATGAGTGCACATTTCAGGAAATTTACATTGTGCAGGTCAGTTATTACTATTTTATGAACTGATTTCTAATTTTATGTGACACAGTTTGTGTTTTTAGTGTTCCTAAAAGTTAAATAACATTTTTTTAAAGTCTTGGATAGTGTGTGCCCTTGTGCAGTCTCATTCATGACACTTTCCATACATTAGGTCCATAATAACATCAGTTTACTGAAACTGACAATACAATACAGTGTCAATAATATGAACAGATGCTTTGTATTGGAGCTGATGTGGAAAACTTTCCTTCAGACTATAAAGTCTGGGTTATAAACACCTGTAGTTTTGTCACTGTTTGTCCATTTTTTTAAATCAAAGTAGGAAAAGATTTCTAAACTTATTATGAAATCCAGTAATCATAATTGCTTTCTCTTACTAGATGCTGCTAGAGTATAGCTCAAGTTTTCATTGTAGTTACTGCTTGCTCACACACTGAAGACCTGTTTTGAGTCCTACAGAAGCATTTGGAGACATTTTCCCAACAGATTTCAATTGGCTTCCACCAGGTCCTTGATTTCAAGAAATATTTGGGAATTTGATAGTTCCTTTTCTAATAAAAAAGAGAGAATCTTAAATATATCAATGCTATACTTGTAGTGATAAAATTCCTCCTTCCTTCTTCTCAATTTCTTCTACCTCAAAAATTAGATTTTTGGGGTTTTTACCAGTTGAATTTGATGCTTACCCTTCAAGGTTGGAAACCTCCAGTTCCAGTGATGCAGCAGCTATAAAGCACCAGTTTTTAAATAGGTTAACTTCTTCCTGCCTGCTGGATTCCATTTGGACTTTAAACAGCCACTGTCCAGATATGCTGACTTAACAAATTTTACTTGGCTTCAAGTTAATGCTCTTCTATTTTAGAGCAAAAAAATGTCTAATCAGTGAGGGAAAACTGTCCCATCTCTACAGTACAAGAAAGCATCCCAAGACTTGGAGTGCCTTGGCCCGAAGAAATGAGTGGTGGAGGCTGAACTGAAGGAAAATGTGATTTGTGACTAGGATGTGCTCATCCCCCAATCAACTTCCTACCATCTTACCAGTATTTAAACATTTTATCACATCAAGAACACTAAAAGTAGCTGAAATAACTTAAAGTGGAACAGACTTACCTGAGATTTCTAAATGTAGCTAGAATGCAAAAAATTAGAAAAAAGCCCAACCTTTAAATGTTTAAAGTAATGAGAGTGGTAAGACTGATGGATATTCTGAGAGCAAGCCAAGAGACTAACTCCAAATAAATTATTCATTGTGAATTATTCCATTCACTCTAACATTGTTACCTAACTCACAGAGGTGTTCTGACAATTAGTGCATGTAAGGAAATGCAAGAGATGGGCCATATGATTACAATATTCAGTATTATTGTTATAGCCAAAATTAACTTCTTTTTTTGTGCATATACAAATAAAATCAAGCAGACAATTTTTCAGAAGTTGAGGGAATTTCGTACTGGTTTTGAGAACTGTCAGAGTACATTCATAGACCTTTATCTTCTGGAAAAATAAGAGCACTGTGGTGGATTTAAGTTAAAGCAATGTGCCAGCTATACTGATAACAAGGTTCTCTCAGAGGTTGGCTCTGTCCTACGTGGGTCTATTACAGAAGAAGTTTGTTATTTTTTTTCTCTTTTCCCCCACCTTTTGTGTAATTTTAGGGTTATTTGGTATTCTTTAGGCAGTTCTCAAGAAGTGTTAGGGAAAAATCTTGAAAATTTTCTGGAAATTTTTGGTAATGCAGGAAGAGAACAATAACTTTTCCAGAAGCAACTTCAGTTATCTGAGTGTTTTTTTGCCTTCTGGGCATGAACTTTTTTCAAATATGTAACTTCCTTTTTCAAGAAGATGGATTTTTTTTTTTTTTCTAGAAACTAAAGAGAAAATTTTGCAACTCTGTATTTAGTGCTCAGTAGTACCACGTCATATTTCTTATGGCTCGAGCTTTGACAAACTGACTCTGTTGACTGTTTGTGTGTACTTGTACAACCTAATTCCAAAATAACAGAAATCAGATAAAATTACTCAGCACTGGAACAATCTAGATACATGGAGACACATACAGAAATCAGGAAATGTTGCCATCTCAGGTAAAACGTAGTGGACTTTCAGAAACCAACAATATCCTAACTCTGTGAGTAAAATTCCTTGGTACCTGAACTAGAGAACACAGTACAGAGAAGAAACAGCCCTTAGAAATGCCTGGCAACTGAAGACACACCGTATAGGGGCTGACCCTGGGAAATGGCTCCAAACCCAGTATCTAACTTTTTTTAAATGTAACTAAATTAATGGGTTTAGTATTTTGAGCTACTCAGTGGGATGAATAAATTGTTTTATGTTGCCACAAAGCAGTCTAGAAACTCTACATTGGGCCTGACCTTAAGATCATAGTGATTTTTAAAGTTATGATAGTCCATGCGGGGCTCAAATAAGAAGCCCAAGCTCCATCATGTGTCCTTGTTTTAAGCTGATGAATACATTAACAACCAGAAGAAGACTATTATTAGTTAGGAAAGTTCTTCATCCTGTTCTTTTCTTAATATATTCTCACAATTCTGCTTTAGAGAACTGTAGAAATATCCAAATTCTTTAGAGGTCAAAAGAGGATATACAGACTGGACAGGCTGTTTTCAACTGTTTGTTACTGTGACTGTGAGTGTATCCAAACCCTCCTTCATAGACACTCTGCTTGCACACTGTTTTCTCAAATATTTTTTACAAATCACAAGGCTTATAGACAATTTTGGGAAAGGCTGGGGCATTTTCAAAAGCATCTTTAGACATTCCCCTACTCTGCACATCTATTAACCAGCCTTATATACATAAAAAAAAGAAACACTTCATACTTCCCTTCTGGGTATGTGTTTTATGTCTTCATGAACCTCAACTTTACCCTTAGCTTCCCTTGAAGACAAGTCCAGCAATAAAGGGTAAGTAAAAAAGTTGAGATGGGAAGGCAGGCAGGCAGCTCCCAAGCTGACAGTCCCAGCACAGGGGGATTGGCTGAAGCAGGGGGAGCACACAGCACACTGCTGCTCGTCAGCCTGCTGCTGCTGCTGCTGCTGCAGCTTTGTCTGGTGTCATTGGGTTGCTGTCCAGCTACGAAAAAATGCTGCCTAAAGAAGAGCATATTGCCAATGCTGGCTGCCAACCTTAGAGCTAGTGATAATCCAAACAGCACAAAGTGCCCATTATCAGTTCCTTCTCTGAACAGCCCATTAAAAACAGCTGTGCAGATAAAAGAACTGGAGAACTTTGTAGCAGAAATTAAGCAGAGAGAGAATGTGGTGGTTGGAGCCAACCACTGCCATTTAATTTCTGTGAAAGAAGAGTGAAAAGAAAAAGAAAAAAGGATAAGACTCCAAGTTATGAATGGGAAAGGCAAGTTGTATGCCTGCCTAAAGCACTGAAAACCATTGTGGAAGAGGATTTCTGAAGACAGGAGGTCTTCATTAAGATTTAGGGGCTAGTCCTAGAGAATCTCATTGCTCTGAACAGCAACACAGATGCCAACACCTGAATGACAGCAGACAATGCATTTCCCATCACCTCCCCATACACACGTTCCCACGGAGGCACCCCCACGCACGGGATTCCCGAGAGTAAAAGCCTCTGCTCTGGTGCAGCAGAGTCACTGAGGAACAAACTAAACTCCTTCCTTCATCATGAAAATGATTCACAGAAAGTTACATAAAACTTTGGGTACCCTGTTTATCAGGCTGCACCTCCAAAGCAACAAGGAAATATCGGTGACTACGTGCTTGGAGCCCCCGGATCACTTTCTGTCTCAGCCCAGCCATAAACAAACACAGTTTGCTCTGCATGAGCTGCAGTGCTGCAGACAATAGAGCTCCCCCTCCTCCGTTCCTGAAAGTGCATTCAAATAACTTCAAAATAATTTATGAGCGTTGCTCTGCTAGAGCACGTCCTCTAGCACAGCCTGTTGGAGACACGCAGAGGCACTGCAGGCTCACCCGAGCAGGCTCGGACCCAAATCACCACCTCACCTGGAAGGTTTTTTGCCTGGACACTGGAAAGGCAAAAAGCAGCCGTCACAGGGGACTAAGCTCCTCAAACATGCCCAGGATTGTGGGGAGGAGGGGCTGCTGCTGGGGAAAACTTCATTTTGAAGATAAACTGATGGCATAAAAAGTCTGATTTCATTTTAAGGACAATGGTCATTTTGGATTCTGTACTGAGTACAAGTGCTTGTCGTTGGTATAAGTAATAGCAGAAAAGGAATATTTTGTGGTGTTGTTTCTTCTAAATGCTCACAATTCATTTTTGTCTTTTTTCTGAAATATAGGCAACCCTTTAAAAATTAAAAAAATATTTTTTGTCCTACCAATAAAATTGTAAAAAGTTTTTTTTTTTTTGACAGTTCTGACTACTCCTATTTCAACTGTGTCTGGGTTTTCTCACAATTTCTTAGGTGTGTATAACCAATCTCTTTGAATTCATAATGCTACATGCAATTATATGAAGAATAGGTCTATGTAAAGACTGCAGAACCTTGAAAATATTGTTGCAGTATCCCTTAGTATTAGTGGCTTAAATCGGGTCAGAAATAATTTTATCAGCTACTTTGGACATCTGCAGAGATTTGTCATGCTAAAATTATATTCGAATTTGCCCAAACTCTTTAAAAGCCCATCAATTTTTTCATGATGTGGCTGAACTAAAGGAGAGGTGGCATAAGGTGGCTCACACAAGAACTTATGCTTATTTTTTGCAGAAGAGCTAGTTACTGCATCCCTACTTGTGTTTAGAACTGAATGTAAAGCTCCTCTTTGATTTAGCTTTCCAATAAAAACAAAAAGAAAAGAGAATTTAAAGGAAAAAGAAGGAAGATGTGAATAATAGTAAATAATCACATCCATCTGTTTCAGGAGGGAGATGGGAGAAGGAATCTAGAGCAGCGTTCTTCCTACTAACAAAACCTGTGTGTACATATCTGCAGTGTTAATGTGCCCTGGTGATGTGAGGTAATTGTATACATAGACACTAAAGCATTTTTTTCTTCTCACATCAGGCTTCTCCATTTTAACCAGATCTAAAACATGCACCATCAGGAACTATTGCTTTCTCCATTTTTCAAAGAGCTAATAGATACTAATCATTTACCTCAGACTTGTCATACATCACTAGAAGGATGTTCTCCATAAACAACATGCTGGAGGTCATGTCAATGTCCACTTCCACCTCCTTTGATTTCTGCCCATCTGCAGCTTGCAGGCCAAATAAATCTCGTTAAACAGCATGTGCACAACTCTCTTAAACATTCCAGAGAACAAAGACAAAAGAAACAGTAATGGCCACAGTTATATAAAGCTGCAGCAGTAGCAAAAAAAGTCTACGGGTAGCTTGAGTTTCATAAGCACTGAAAACATAATCTATCACCAGGCAGTGTGTACACTGCATGTGACTGCAGCTGGGGCACAGGCAGGCAATTCCTGATTTGATTTGTGGCTCAGTGCTGCAGGATGGTCTCTGCCATCCACCTTTTCCTTTGCATGTCCCCTTTCCCACTCTGCTGCACGCTCCTGCCTCTTGCACTGGTCTAAGCGCCCTAATGAGCAGATTCTACTGATAAACTTTCTAAATTAAACTGCATGGAAATGCAATAAAATTAAAAAACAACAACAACAAAAAGCACAACAACAACAACACTTTATGCCCATGCAAACAGGTCAGCTCAGCAAAGGTAGCAGAGTAATTGAAGCAAAAGAGGGAACTGTAACATCAGGAATGGGGAGATGGATGGTTGTGGGAGCTGGACCACTCTCCTCAACAGCAATCACCTGTGCTCTCTGTGTATGTATCTATCATTCTATTGCAGCCTGGTCACAGAGTTCATTTTTATGCCTGGAACAGGTAGAGCAGGGACAGACACACACTTCTTAGGAAACTGAGACCTTCACCAAATCCCTGAGGAACCACCAAATTCCACAGCAGTCTCAAAATCCTTCCTCTTTTAAGAAGTTTAGGATTCAAATGAGCAAAGGAAAAAAGCAGTATACTAAGTCACCAGAGAATATGCATTGGGCTCACTAGGGAGATGTTTGAACCAAATGGAGGTGAAGAAATAGAGTCCCAATAGGTCTAGGTTTCAATTTTAAAATTGCAAAACTGATTGATTTTAAAAATGTAAAGCTACTTTGATTAGTTACTTCAATTCCTAGTATTTTGCATTATTCTACAACTAAAATTTGCATCCCTCTAAAACTGCTTTGCTTTGTTTTATTTTGATTTAATGTCAATGGAAAATTGCCACATACAAGGGCATTCCAATGATTAATTAACATTCATATTGAAAACCTGCTGCAAATTTTTCCTACCTTTAACTTCTAGCTGTTTTCCCTTGTTAATCCTTTTTTTTTTTTTTTTTTAATAAAAGGAGCCCTTCTGAATGGGAAATCTTCTCCCCAGAAGATAATTATACACCTTGATCAAATCACTATTTAACCTTTTCTCCAATAAGCAGAATAGATTTAGTTTCTCAGGTAACACTGGTGCCCCAGATCTTGAATCATTCTTTTGGGTTTTCTCTTAGGCTTCTCCAATTTTACTATATTTTCCTCAAAAAATTTTGAAGTATCTTTTTGTCAGCTTTGAAGCAGTGAAGTTCACCCATGCATGCTCAGCTGCTGCAGTCATTCCTTTCCTGCCTTCAGCTTGTATAAAATTACAGCTACTCTGTCCTTAGATGGTGTTTTAAAAGATTTTAGGAGTCCTCCTTTATATGAATTCCAATAGCTCTTCATTTGCATTATTAGTTTATAAAAATCTTGCAGTTCAGCCATTGCATCACAACATTTGAGAGATTTAAACTGCAAGCTATCAGTCTGCTTTAATGCACTTTGATGAATTTCCCAGAACTGCTGTTCCAAAATTAAACTACCCAGTGGCAGTGGCAGGAGTGCCTGCTCCCACACTGCTGCCTTACAGAACAGTTCTCCTCAGGAATTGCAGCTGGACAGACTTTGCTCACAAGTTTTAATTCTGTCAATGCTACAAATTACTAAGACTGTTTATTTCCAGATGTAAAATTGATTGAAAACATTTTTTTTTCATTTCTTTTGCCTCACTTTTGATGACTTATGGAAACACCAGCTAATAAAATGGAATATAATTAATGGGTAAGAGCACTCTAAACTACATTGCATTCATGTGAGATGTTGTAGGGAATCAGAAATGAATGAAAGACATATTCAGCAAAGTTTCTACCTGGCAACACTTGCATCTGTCTGTGATCATTGTAAAGGATGGGGAATAGTAATGCTTGTATACAAAATTATTTCATATGCAGTGCAATGTTGATTTCCAGGCAAAAAAAAAAAATGGATGCAGAACACTATGAAACAGAAAGCAAGCAGAAAGATACTTGTGGATTTGACAAAAAAACCACAAACAACAAAACACAACAAAACACACAACAACAAAAAACTTTTTTATTTTCTATGGAAGAATAAAAACTATTTTCCTTGTAAAGCTATGACCATATGCCAGGCCTTTAGGGCACAGTGTGAGTAAAGGCAAATGTCTTCTGGTTTTGCTCTACTCCAATTTTATTCTGAAATATGCAGTCAAGACCTCCCTCCCATTGTTCTCCTCCTGCTGTATATAACTTGCACTTCTCAGTTTTGTACGAGCAAAAGAATTATTTAAATACATGCACCACAAGTTCTGGACTGTTCTTCTATATGAGAGAGGAGCTCTCTATGAACTATAGGATACATTTATCTAATTGATTTATTCCTGTCCTTATGAAGAGCCGCCCTGATGGGATGTGTTTACATGGTTTTCACTACTCAGATTTAAACAAATCAAGCCACTGCTATGGCACTCTGCAGAGCCCCTGGAACAGACAAAAACTGAGAGCCTGATGCTCAAGGCTCAGCCCCCAGGCAGCCATTCCCACTCAGAACAGCAGCAAAAGATGTCTGGTCAAAATTTCAACTTTCAACCAGCTACGTACGCTGAACTTTGATAAAAGCATGATGAAAACTTGGAAGAAGTGTGGTAAAACCCATTCTTTACATTTTTTTTCCTAACCACTTGCAAACAGAGGCAGCTGCCACTGAGAGGCCAAAGCAGACCTGTGAGATCCTGTCAGTGCTGCTGGGGGTGAGGTGGGCACCTGCACCCTGCCAGGGGCACAGCTCTGCACCCGCATTTGCATCCCAGTCCCTCTTGTTCTGGGAGCACCAACACATTCCCAGCACTCCAGGTCAATATTACACAAATGTGGAATTCGCAAATATGTTCTTCAAAGCTAACTCTGGGAGTATTTGAGCTCACATCCTCTTATTGCACTGGTATTAGTGAGGACAGAAAATGGCACCAAATAAACACTCAGGGGAGATTTTGTCACATTGTTAATGCTCTGCCATTAATCCCGATGTTTGGTTGGACAACCAACCTTCTGTTTGGTGATGGTTGTCTTTGAAGGTTGCTCTTACTCTTTGAAAATGCTAATTGTCAAGCCAACATTTACAGAGGAAGTTGTAAAATGAGAGGTTATTATCTACTGCCCTTGTTCTGATGATAGAAAGAGGCCTCACAGAAGAGTTTTCTATTAAAAGCTTCATACATCTTTGTGGATGGTGGCAAGTACAAACAGATTAAAGAGTCAGTCTGAAAAAGAGCATGGGATGGACAAGCACAGAAGACATTCTGCAGCCTGCATTCCATCTAGCTGGGAAGATATCCACTCTTGATTTCAAATGATGGGGAATCAGCATTTGAAAACACCACTTTAAACTGTATAGTGGTTAATTAATCTTAATGTTAGGTTTGTATATTATTTTTGATTCAAGTTTCTGTAATGTACAAACTTCTTTAGGCACTGTCACTTGGCTAAAGTATGTTTCTACCATTTGTTTCCTTTGCCCTCCTGTGATTAAATTGTCTCTTTTTAATACTCTCATAGGGGATTTGAATACACTTAATGCCTTAAATCTCAGAATGAATTAACTTTCAAGATCTTAAAATATTTTTTATTTTTTTTTAATAGAAAAACTACAACTAAAATTAAAAAAAAAAAAACCCAAACTTCAAATATAGGTAACAGCATTTCTTTTTTATGTCCCAAGAGCCGGTTTTGTTTTCATGCTCTTCTGGATGTTTATGTCAAGTCTTTTCCAAGACCCTTTAAATAACCCAGCAAATGCCTATTTTCATTGTGTGATTTCCACAGTTAGGAACGTGTAATTGTGACACTGAATCTTGTGGAGCTGCTGTGCACTGAGAAAAAGTAGCAGTTGTCACAGCAGCCACAGCAAGGCAGCTCTGACTCTCCTGTACAGCTCAGCTTGCACAAAGTTCTAATTTGTGGTTACCACAAATAATTTCCTTATTGTTTGTTGCCATTAAGACACACAGTGTATTAGATACATAACCTGGCCTAGCTGTGACAACTGCAGCAATGCAGAAACTCTAAACTGAGCACATGAAGGGGAAACAACCCACGCCAGGGCTGAATTTAGGTAAGCAGAGCCAAAGTTTGGGGAAAAAACCCCCAATCCTTACAAGCAGAAACTTAGCACTAACAGAATCCTCAAGTCTATGGTTAAGAGGCTTGGTTTTATCTACACATCACAGTCCATGTGATGTCTACAGTGGTTGTGGATGTGGCTGTAACAACTCTCCAGGAGAAAGCACGGCAGCATAAGTGAACACAGGCCAGAGACAGCAAAGGTCACCATTTTGAAGAGGAAAGAGCAAAGCAAAAAGAACAAGTGTTGAGGACAGAGACATAATGGGAGAAGGAAAACTGGGAAGATTACAGTGGGAATTCAGCAGAGAAGAAGGTAGTCAATTTTCTCTAAACTTGCACTCCAGTTTGGACAATTGTTGCTAAACTGTGCAGCAAATTCACTCCTGCAAAGCAGCCACTCTGTGTGAAATTGGAGAGTTTTGCTTCGGGACTGACAGCATGAATTCTTAGTTTGTCTTTTCATATCAAAGCTGGAACCTAAATCCCAGTCATACTGATTTATCAGGTGTGCAGAAGAGAGAGTTAGGCCTGGTGTCACTAACTTTCATTTCCATAATGTGTTAATTCAAAAAGTCACAGGTTTTCAGCACATTTTCTCCATACCACAGCTTTCCCCTCTCTGGAATGTTTTTAGTGCTTCAGTCAAGCTGTAATTGAGGCAGGTTAGGTGTGTTATGTCCATTCCTGGTTTTCCATCATCCCTACAGCACGGGTCCCATTTGTTTAGCTGTGTTTTGATCTCCTAATTCACACCCCGGTGTGCAACGTCCCTGCCACTGAAAAATTCCTACTCTCTTCTCTCAGGCTCCTAAGAGGTGCCAAAGCAAACAGTTCGGGATCACACCACAAACTTCTGTTAATGTTCCAGGAAAAGAGATCCAGCAGTTCCTGCAGGCTGTTAGGAAGGTGATGGTGCAAACATGAGGATGCTAAAAGGATTAGCAGGGTGTGTTTGTACCACCTTTCTGAAGACAAGGAGCTAAGAGAAGTTACAAAAAGCACTACAGAGTGAAAACCAGTGAATTTACGTATTGAAATGGAATTTTACATCAATACCAGACACATATGGGAAACATTATTATAAATATATGCATTTAATTCTTAACAGTATCTTTAATTAAGGTTATATATTAAGGATTAAGGATCTATCCACAAAGGAAAAATGCAGCAAAGCTCCTATTGAGTTCAGTGGTCTGAGACTGGACCCCAGAACAAGATTTTTAGACAACATAGATGAAACTGCATGAAAACTCCTGAATGCCTGTGTTATACATGCTCTGCTCTCTTTGCATTGCAGGTCCTAATTAGGGGTGTACGTTACTAAATATATTCAGAAATCACATTCTCAAATTGAAGAAATGCTTAATCATTTCAAGGCAGGATTTCTCAACATTCCTTAATTTCACTTCTTGGAATTTTACACCTATTTTTTTCGTTTATAAATTTACACTAGAGCATGCCGAAAGAAAGTAAAAAAAAGAAAACAAAAAAATCCCAGATTTTAAAGGCGTTTTACCACAGAGACACTGAAAAATAAAGACCATTAGCAAAAAAGTATAATTAAATTAAAATGCCAGCTTGCCAAAGAAGCTCAGTAAATGGGAAATATATCAAACTGTGATAATACAAATGGGCTATTTCTCAAGGTGTGAGAAAGTCAATGGAATAAACTCTGATAATTTGCTGACTTTTTACGTATCAGGTAGAGTAATGACTTAAAAGTAAATTGCACAATGACAAATACAGCAACATATTATGAACCACAGTTACTCTTCCTATTAACATCAGTATTTTAGGTACTATGCTTTAAAAATATTAAATTAAAAAAAAAAAAAAAAAAAAAGAGAGAGGGTTGTAACTGACATGGTGGGGCCTGATGATAGCAAAAAGAGCTGGAATTTCACATAATCACATAATTTTAAATTCTGTTGCTTGCCCTTTCCCAGGAGTCACCTTGGCCCCGTTTTTCTGAACATGTTTTAATTTCCATTCTCACCCTGACGACAGCAGAGGCTTTTTCCAAAATCAATCTCTCCACAGGACTATAGTGTTTTCAGAATATTCAAAATTACTTTTGGCATGTAAGTTCATTTTGCTAATTCCTCTTTTAGTGAGCGAATAACCTCTGCAAAGCTGGCTCCAGGTGTTTATGTGTGCGGACAATACCAGCAGTGCCCCGGTTGCCCAGTGCCATGTCACCAGCGGCGCGGCGGATCCTGCGGCTCTGCTGCCCTCTGCTGCAGCGCAGCCCGGGACACGCCTCTTGGCAGCGAGGGCTGATGCTCCAAATTAAATCCCTAGCGGCCCCACGGAGTCACTGAGCAGGGTACAGAAGAGCAATAAGGAATTGCTAGTCTATTCATGGAAAAATACTCAAAACAAATAAAAGCTTCCCTTCTCTTTTGCTGTGACTGAAATACAACAGCTGAGGTGTCATCCTGCACTTTGTGAGCTTGGAAGGACAAATCTGACAAGGAATAGGATTCTTTTTTTAACGTGTAAGACTAGAGAATATAATTTCACTGAGAAAAGTTGAAACAAATATTTTTCTGGCTTCTCTCCCTGTCTCCTGAGGATATAAACTGCTCTGTAGGAGCTCCTGCACCCCGGCCAGTGTCAGAGGAAAGCAGTGGCACTGCAGCCAGAGGCGTGCTGGAACACCAAAGCCCTGCCAAGATGCTGCCCCCAGGACTTCCCATACCCTTCAGGGCTGCTGGATCCCTGTGCTCCCTTTCTGAAATTCACTGGCCACCAAGGCAGAGAGGATGGCAGATATTAATTATTGCAAATTACTTTACAAAGGAAACACTGAGATCTTAAAAAGGTATTCTTAATTCTTTTTCATAAACCTGTGGTGTATTTTAATGAATTACATTTTTGGCACATAGCACACAATTAAGCAAGTAGACTTAAATCTTCTCACAAGTAAACTGCATTTAAAAGAATCTAATTTGACCTTTAAAGACCTAGAATTTAAGTAGTCAAATGCTTGCTTTCCTCAAGCAAGTATGCACTTTATATGTATTATCTACCAGATTTTTATCCTGATAGACCATAAGAGTTCCTAAAGAGCCGTTATAGATTATTGTGTAAATCCTTCTTTGTTCATGGACTATTGACCCAACAGTGCATTATGTCCCTAAAGAAGACTTGATAGTCCATCATGTTAATCCAGCTGCAAGGTTAGTGCATGATGTACGGAAAATCTTTACATAATTTTCAGCGAAATTAAATAAGAATTTTCCTGCACAGATAATTATGCTCCACAGTGACAAAATTCAATATCAGAGATAGCACAGGGCATACTCACATACAGAATATTAGATCATGTTATGGATTGCACATCTGTGTGCTTATTAAAATTAAATTCAGGCTATGTAATGAGGCTAGTTCAAAGTGGCTAAAGGTATTAGATGAGCTTCAGAGCGAACTACAGAGATTTTATTTTTAACCAGACAATATTCATAAAGAATATGTTCATTTCATATGTTAGCAAGCCATTTGAACAAAATTTGGGACATAGAAAACATGCCTGGAAAAAAAAAATCATACTTTACTTTAACTCTCAGTTACTCTCAGTTTATGGCTAAATGTAACACTGTCCTCGAAGGGGAAGAGGTACATTGTGGTGTAACCCACACCACTAAACTTTTTAAAAGGGCTTAGCTCTCTGAAGTGCATGTAATGGCCAGAGAAGTGACACTTGTTATCTTGTCACTCAGGGCAGATGCTGTGTGACGGGCGGCTCTTGGGGGGCAGGAGGGCTCAGAGGGGCACAGCCTGCCAGCAGCTGGGGCTCGGGCTGGCTCAAGCACCAGTCAAAACCTCTCCTTGGCATACACAGACCAGCTAAGGCAATATATTGAGTTTTATGGTATAGTCATCACAAAACTTAAACCCTTATCAATTTGTACTTCTCTTATTTATAGCTGTGCTTATCCTTCTCACTGAAACTAACATTTGTAGCTTTAGTTCTGCTTCATAATTGTCCAGAAATAAAATAAAATCATTATCACAAGTGAGCTGAAGTCATGCTGCTACCCCCATTTTATTTCATTGCTTCATTACTCATTTCCCAGACAAAATATGTTCTACGGAATAATTTTCAAATCGCCAAGAATTTATTTTTTTTTGTGCACCACAGAAACCCTGATTTTCTGAATTCAAATAGCACTTTGCTTCAGACAGTTACATTTGAGGTATAAAAAAATAACCAGATCAAAACACTCACCAGGCTGAGGGAGAGTTCCTCTCAAAACCAGTGTTTCTAAAAGAGAGATAGCGTTGTAAATCTCGGAGTAAAAGGGCTTCCTGGCAGTGTGTAACTGGATGTCTAATGGTTTATAGTAACACTGGACAACAGTTTTACAGAGAGTATCTCCTAGGGTACAATTGCAGAATTAAGCTATTTCTGCAATAAAGACAAGAGTGTGGGAGAATTTTTCACCCATAAGAATACGCTGATTATTATGGCAAAGGAAAATCGCCAAGTTCCTGGCCTCAGAAGATGAGGAGGAAGGGTTGTGATCCCATCTTTCCTCCCAGTTCATAGCATCACCATGACAGGGCTCCATATCCTCAGGGACAGCGTTCCCTCAGATCTCCCCATACTCCCTAAATTCCCCCATACAAAGCCCCTCCAGGCCATGCAATCCAAAATCCATCAGCAAAGAGCAAGCTGAGCATCCAGGGCATAACATGGGGTTACTGAGCACTGGGACACAAGGGGTTCCTTTTAAATTCACTCTTCACAAGCCAAGAGCCACTTCTACAGCTCTTCACCGAGGGGACAATTCTGTCTCCTGGACCATTGTTTTAGGTTAATGTAAGATGCAACCAAAAGTATGTATTCTATCACCATCTTCATAAGCTGTTAAAATCAGTTGGGGCAGTGCTCTTTATCTTTTCCATGACACATCCCTGATAACTCCCTCTGGGGATATCTTCTGCTAAAGGCCCACCCAGTCTCACTGCATGACTCATAACATTACATCATCCCATTGTGGGATGCTCCACCCAGAGGGGGCAACCGAGCATTCCTACCTGGATCTAATCGGGCTTTGGAGCACCACGTTCAGCCCATACCTACTGGATTCCCAGCAGATAAGAGCTACTGAACCACCACCAGACCTTCAGAGGAAGACCAGACCCTTCTACAGGATCACTGCTTCAACAGAGCCACATCTATCACTTCAGGAGGACAGCAGCCACCACTGAGTTGTATTGCTGCCACCACGCTGACCAGCTGGGTGTCAGGTTGTATCCTGACTCTGGCAGTTTAAGGCAGTTATTGCTTTTATCTTAATTTTCTTATTAAATTGTAATTCTGAGTTAGGATCTCCCGCTGGTTTGCTTTCAAACTTGTACAACCCCATGCTACAGCAATTGCAGGTGGATGTTCATGCACTGTGTTTCACAGCCCTTTTGGGTTGTTCTCTTCACCAGCAGCACCAAGGCAATGAGCCCTGTTGCCAAAACATGAACCCTTGCAGGAAGCAGTGCCTTTAGCCTTACACAGGCAGTGTAACACCTTACTTAAGGCACAGGTATATTCTCCTTTCTTGACTGCAGAAGCAGACCATTAATATTTTACAAATTTCTCATCCTCTCCGTTTGTGTAATTTATCAATGCCCAACAGGTTCTCTGCCAGCTATACATTAAAACTATTTTCAAAATATTTCATTGTCAGCCCATGGCACCTTCATTATTTATTAAGATAAGGGACATGATGAACAAGAACAGTAGGTAGCTTGTTTGCTCAAATGTACTTTATGAATCCTTTGAATGCACAGATCTGCTAGAAATATAGTGCCTGCAGATTCCCAAGAGTCATAGGCGTGATTCATGCAAATAACAAAAATATTGTACATTCAATGTAGCATCAGCATCATCTGCCTGGAAAGTTCTGCTCTTCAGCATATACAGGCTGGACCTCTAAAGCCCGTGACATTATTTCAGGTGTACATGCATATAAATTAGAGATGTAGCTGTATCTAACACACAGTCCACATTACAGCTTTTTACAGTACAATGTGTGTATGAAGAGGTGAAAGGAATCCATAGTTCATTCTCCAGTCATTACTACTGTCCTAATGAGGATTGACAAAGTTTCCCCTCACACTCCACAAAAGAATTCCTTTAATTTGCCTTTCTCTTCTGCATAGTTTCTTTTAAATTGCCTTTTTCAAGCAAAACCAAGACACAAATAACTGATATAACACCACAAAAAGCAACATTGCAAGAATCATTTTGTTGCCTGATTACATTAGCTCCTGTTAATTCAGAAAATTATAGCTCTTTTCTTTTTGTGTTGACTAAAGACACAAAGTCCACAAATATGCAAAGAAATTGACACATAAACAAGGCAAATTCCCAGAAGAATTTTGAAATGCAGTTAGAAAGCACCAGAAATTATGCAGATCACTCTCCCACCCACCTCACTCCTGCAATACAACTGAAACCCCATTCAGCAATTAACTCAGAGAGGACAACAGGGAAAAGCAGCTTTTGGGACATAAACCTGGACCTGAACACCCAAGTGTGTGGAAATGAGCCATACCACTCTCTTTTTCAACTGTATTGGAATTTTTACTACAATAGGAAGTGCAAACCCAGGCAAAGGGGCACCTGCAAGTACAGAGGGAGCTGATGCATGTTCTGCCTCCTCAGCCCCAGCCCTGCATCTCTCTCATCCAGACCTGGAACAGCAAATCAGCTGCACAGATCCTGCACTGGGAAAAAAATTTGATCTCATACTAGATAGCAAGATGCTTAAAAAAATCAACCAACCAAAAAAAAAGCCAAAAAAAACCCCAACATAAAACCCCCAACCAAATGTCACAAACCACATCCCTCACCCTGCAAGTTGAGCTATGGGTGTAGGTGCAGCCAATCAAACAGCCTGAGTGCACATCCTCTGCCTGCTAAAGGCAAACTGTTCCACAGACTCTGAGCTCAGGCTGCAGCCCCAGCACCTGTGCAGCAGCTCTCCAGCCCCCTAAGAACAGAAGCCTTTCCATGGGCTCTGTGGAGAAGGAGGTGTATTTAACTTGGAAGATGCCCAGGGTGAGCCAGGATGGACAAAGCCACTCTCCAGCTCCCCTGATGACACAGAGAAGCAGTTTGTACCAACATGTCTGGATAATCAGCACTAATTTCCTACTCATAATTTTCTGTTTCAGTGCATTATTCCCTCACCAGACTTGTCCCATCTATGGTGAAAATTATTTTCTATCTATGGACAACTTGTGACCTGTGAGCAGACAAATACTTTTTTGCATTTTTGATTCCTAAATTGCTTAATCAATTACGTCCTATAATTTGTTTCCTTGTTGAACTGATATTATAAATTGTTCTTCTTGCCCTCTGCATAAATATTGTTTTGTGGAGGAGCAACTTGACTAGAAACCCCTATCTGGTAGAAGGATGAAAGATGTATTTACAATCAACTCAAAAGCTAAACTATATTAAAATTTTTAAATCAAAAACCTGATAAAACAGGCATTAACAGACTAGTGGTTTAAATCATATTACAATTTATAAATTTCCTGTCATTATTCACCAGTTATAAGCATCTGTTTGCATAGAAAATCACCTCTTTGATAAAGGTAAGGAAAGACTCACACATCCTTATTTTAATCAAGCCAGCTGGTATTTAATTTTGTATACATTTCAATTAAAAAAAAATTTAATTTTCTCTCACAAAGATAATTTTAATAGTAAAATGTAACCATATGACCATTACATATGACATCCAATTTTGTGTTTAATAGAGTGTGTCAAATTGAAAATTGCAGTTTAAGACATAATCCTTCATAGAGCCTGTCACATACAAAAATCTACCATTTAATTTTTATTAAGTTATCCAATAATTTCTTAACAGACAGTTAAGCCCTAAGAGAGATCTCACAAAGTTACAGGAGAGGAGCTGAGTCTGCATTGCTCAGAGCCTACATTCAGAAGAGCTCACTTCAGCAGGGAAAAAACCCAAATCCACCACTGAAATGTGATGATTTTTTTTCTCATAAATATTAAATTAATGCAATATTTACCCTCAAAGGGTAAAACCATTATTGCTCTTAAATCACATGCAACCTTGTAACTTCAGTAATTTCAATTTTTTTTTTTCATTCACACGAACAGTTATTATGAACACAATATTATAAGAAAATATAGCTTGCAGATTTCAAAATGATCCACCGTGGAGATTTTAGCAGTAGCAACTGAAGGCAAGATGGAATAAAACAAACATGGAACATATAAGAGATTTTCTAAGGAACTGTCGAGGGAACTGCTCTTTTAAACAAAGTTGAGCAACTACCTCCTACCTATGATTTTCTGATTTTCCTGGAAAAGTATGCAGAATAAGTAAGATTTCAGCTCCATTTTTCTGCCTTGCTGATGTGGATTTACTTGAGAGCAGGACTCAGTATTTAGATTTTGAGGTCAATAGATTTCGTCAAATATTTTCAGAAAACATTCTGCTAAACGGGGATGTGGTAGTGCCTGAACACAGGAGAATTTAGCATGTTATCACTGTGTGCTCTTTTACCACTTTTTGGTGTTGCTTTTGTCTGCTCACTTTTTTGTTTTTAGTCCTATATGCTTGTTTCCACAAAATGGAGATTAGATGTTTACACATTGTTCCCCAAACTTTAAATTGCTTTCATTACTTTCCATCCTGGCCTTTTGGGTTGGCTGGAGGAACTGTGACACTGGAGCAGAGCAGGAAGTGGAGCCTTTTTCTCCCGGTGATGAATGGAAGGCTGACTGCAGCACTGATGTACACTATCTCAGTTGCTGCAGGGGTTAGATCACATTAAAAGAGGAATGTGCAATTGAACTGACAGAAAGGGAATGATTAGCACTGGACATCAGTCATTTGTTTCAGACTGTACCCTGGTAGGAAAGTCCTGGCACTGCTCCTCATCTGCAGGGCTGCAGTCGATAGATGTGTTCCTAGATAACAGAACTGCTTCTGTGGATATAAAATCCTGTGATTTTCTTTTCACCAGCGAGAATTACATTTAGAAACGAAGAGTCAGAGAGAATTTGAAAGTGTCAAAAAGCCTTTATCAGTTTTTGGCCCAGTGCCTTACCACAAGTGCAGGATTACTCCTAAATCATCTTGTGGATTGTCCACTCTGGCTAACTGTATCCCAAGGGAGATCACTTCAGACACTTTCCCACAACTGATGTATAACACTGTCAGAAGCTTCTTGCTGATAATCAACCAAAACTTTACCTTTTCAAATATCTTCCTGTAACTTCTAGCTGCACCCTCACTTACTCAGCAATTCCTCTCCTGCCTTGGTGTTCACACTTCTCCTGCTCTTGTAGATGGTTATCTCATCCTCTCTATCACTGCTTAGGCAGGCTCTACACTTTCAGCTTTTTCATCTTTCATCTTCAAGCCTGTTCTCCCAGTCTTCAGATTTTATGTCTCTACATAGATGTTAAAGGGAAAACCCAATGTGCTAATTCGGGGTAAACCTGAAGGAAAGAGTGGCAACAGTACTTGTTTGCTTACTTCTCCACCTCATTTCAAAGAATGCTCTTACCTTGCCTTAAAGGAGTCTGGGTAAAATATATAAAATGTATTTTGAAGTGAAACTTTTTTCTCTCCATGAATTTTTCAGTAGTAGATATATATTTCATTATATAAATGGGTTTATAATTTGATTTTTTTACACTTTAAAACATGGATGAAGTTTATGAGCATGAGTTGTGTTCAACTGGAAGTATTAAATATTTGATATTATGTATATTATCTGCACACTTGGCTCCTTAGAGACAGAATATTTTTTAGGCATAGAATTACTTGGTCATGATTTTCATAAGGACAGGGCGTAAGAGACATGAAAGAAGTTACTAGACTAAAGATGCATGAATGTCTTGATTCTGACTGTAACTGGAGAATTTAAAAAGTTCATATTTTAGCAGACTGTTTTCTACAAATCCTTGATTACATATAATCCCTTTGGAAAATTCTACAACTGTTCAAAAATAAAAGCAATAATAAGGAGGAGTATCTGGGATTAATTTTACCCAAGATTTAATGTCATCTGGCAACACTGACAGGAAAACAGTGCAGAATATACAGCATAAAACGGACACGCTTTGCTGTGGTTGTAGGTTAGCTTAGGTCTTGAATTCCACTTCCATAAAACATGTATTGCTTCCCAGTTGTGAGCAGAGTGTGGACACAAAGCCCAAACTGCTGCACACCGGGCATTGCTCTGCTCAGATGAGGTTACACCATTAATATTACAGTGGCTTCCACAGAGAAAGGTCCTGAACTGGGAATCCTCCACAGGCCTCCAGCCAGCCATGGGGATGCACAGAGTGCCTGGGATGCTCTCAAGGTCTCCAAAGTAATTTTTCACCTGTCCACATAGTGCATGCTGGAATTTATCAGTCAGGCCCTCTCAGGCAAACCTTGGGTGGGGAAGGTTCCTGTTTGGCCCAGGCAGCTGGGGCTGGGGGAGGCTGCTGGGGCAAGCCCCAGGCAGGACCCCACAGAGCTCTCCAACAGGTCTCTCCTGCTCCCAGAACAGAGGTTTTGGGGTCCTGTCTAATGGGACAGCTTTGCACAAAAAGCAGCAGAAGTGGTAGCAGAGCAGCACATGATAAGGCCAGAGAATTATAGCAATCCTGGAAGCAGCTCCCTTATTTCAATGAACTGCACTGGAGAAGAGGAAGACAACATTTCATTTTTTAATAAAGTTCATATCTACCCCTAAACTTTTTGTGCATGTCTCTGAAACAGTTTTGTATGTATAAATGTTCACGAAAGACAAGAATGCACAAAAGTAATCCTGAGAAACTCAGCTTGAGATTTTACTATCTTCAGATTTACAGGGTCATTAGAAATATCTATTTCTGATCACGTTTTAAATTGCCCTGTTTAAGAATTTAATGGCAAGACATCAGGACAACATGAAGAAATTCTGCTAAAATTACTTGCCTCAAGGCTGTATTTGATATCAATATTAGCGCACTTTCAATTACTTCATTATCTGCATAGATCCTTGAATACAAGAAGTAGATATTCTAGTTATTTTTTAAATGCATCTTATATAACAAAACCCACTTTTCTTCACCATTTCTGCATTTTTAGTCATTCCCTCGAAGAACAGTTTAACTGCCAAGCTCAAGTAAATTAAAACTCTGTCTATTAGTCCCTGAAAAGACAAGGCTGCTTTCAAAGAATCAAATGGTTTGGACAGACACACCAAGGCAGCTGTATTACAGAAGTCAACTTCACTAATGAAAATGGCTTATGGTTTAAGATAAAAGCAATACAACCAAGTAAAAAAGACTTTCCTTTAAAGACATTAAATTATGTGAATAAAAGTAATTTGATAGAATTTCAGTAGGTAGCTGGCCACTTTTTCATACAATAACATTGAGCTGCTGTTCCTTCTCATACATTGGTTTAAAGCAAATTACTTTGGTAAAAATGTCTGCTGCCAGACTACTGCATATGAGCCTTGTTACAAAGAAAATTGTGACAAACATACTGCTTAGTAAATCTAGACAACTTTTACTATAAAACCAACCAAAATGTAATGGTTCAAACTAAAATCAGCGAGGTAAATGCAACTCTTGTAGCACAGAAGCTCATACACACAGGCAGGTCTGAAGAACTTGACTATTTTAATCTGTCTTTAAATAGGTATTTTGAGATTTAGAGTAAAATAGCTTGTGCCAGAGCAGAGTGGGTTTGGAGAGATCATTATAAAATCCCATTATCACTGCTACAAGTTGGACTATTTGTCATCACAGAAGAGATGACAAGCTCAGAAATACTACATTTGTTATTATCAGATGATAAATGATATTCCATTAAAGCTGCAATACATCATCTGCAAAGCTGCAAAGAAGATATCAAACCTATCAGTACTTGACTTATAATTTAATTTTCAAAAGCTGTCAACTAAAATTCCAAAGGCTAAGCATTTTCATTTTTAAAGTTCATCTTATTTATTTTCCTCATCTGTTAGTCTAATTTTTTTGATATGGCAAAAATAACTGATTATGTGCAAGGTATAATTCTTTTTCTCTTGATTAAGTAATACATCAGATGTCACTTATGTATTAAAAATATATGACAAATAATAAAGTAAAAGAGTAGTGATGAACACACCTTATTTGGATTTCTTATTTTTAAATGCAACAGTAAAGGATGGGTCAGTCTAAAAATATTTTGATTACATTGTATTCCAACTAAAACTAAGCCTAGATTTTAAAATTTACCATTTCAATTTTACTTTATAGGAATAGAAAATCAAATATAAATCTATTCAAACTGGTACTTGAAAAATATCTGTTTAGCATCTAAACAATTCTGACATTCTATATTCCAGGGGAAAAAGCTATTAAAAAGCAATTTGGGCTGGGAGCTGCCCAGCTCAGGAGCAGCTCTGCTGAAGAGTCCCTGGGTTCCCAGGGGCACCAGGAGGGGCACAGAGCAGCCAGGGCTAGGGCAGTACCGAGAGCCTGGGCAGTGCCCATCCCTGGGGCTTCACAAGCCCAGCTGGACTGAGCCCTGAAGAACCTGGGCCAAGCCCAGAGCTGACTGCTCTGAGCCAGAGGTTGGGCTCAAGGCTTCCTGAGGGCTCTCCTAACCTGAGCTGCCTCAGGGTCCAAGCCCTACAGCACATAAATCAAAAAGCAATGCCTGTATGACACTTCTATCTGCCATTGCTAGTCACTCATGCAAATATCAACAGCCAAACTCTGGAACTTGATTGTTCAAATTGTTTTTACTTCAGTGTCACCTAATTCTTCATATTTCCGAAGCTAGTTTGGCACAGGGTATAATAAAAACATTTAAGCTACTGCCATGCCAAATTTTTGCAGTATGTTACTGCAAAGTGAGTGAAGATGCTTCAGATGCCTGTATCCTACAATCTGTTTTTAAATTAATAGATTAAAACACTTCCTGAGTTCACAGAATTTGCTGAGCTGGAAAGAGACCCACAGGGATCATTGAGTCCAACTCCCAGCCCTGCATAGGACCATCCCCAAGAGCCACACTCTGTGCCTGAGAGCATTGGACAAACACTTCTCGAGCTCTGACAGGCTGCTGCTTTGGCCCCTGCCCTGGGGAGCCTGTTTCAGTGCCCAATAACCCTCTGGGGGAGGAACCTCTTCCTGATATCCAACCTAAACTTGCCCTGATACAATTACAGGCCATTTACTCAAGTCCTGGCACTGTCACCAGAGAGAAGAGATCAGTGTCTGCCCCTCCTCTTATCCCCATGAGGAGATCATAGACTGCAATGAGGTTTCCCCTCAGACTTCCTTCTTTAGGCTGAGTTGATATATTGTCCAAAAGTTTGTGCTTTTTCATTTATTAATTTAACATCAACTTGTAATAGCATCAAAGACCTTCAGGTATGGCATTTCCTGGCAATAAATGAGGAGGCACCAGCTGAATGCCAGGAAGCAATTCAAAGTAACTTGGGAGCTAAAAGACATAAATTTGCTAGTTACACTTTGATGTTGGTGCTCACCACCCGAGACTGCCATGCTCAGAGAAAAACAAGTCCAAAACCCTATCCACAATTGTTTGTGGGAAAAAGCACTGAGCTCCTCAGAGCCTTTCCCAGAGTTAGCAATGAGCAGTGTAACAGCCCTGGCTGGACACAGGGCAGGCTCTTTGCAATTAGGGCAGGGCAGAGAATAAACTCTAAAAAGCTAATTGCAAATGAGACCCCTCTGTGCTATGTATCATAGAAATATATAGTCAAGGATACTTGTAGGGGTCTTTGAATATACTCTTTCAGGTTCATGATTCTGTAGTAAAAATTATGTTGACAAATCTTACCCACTGTAAATCAGCTAGTTCCTGCAATATTACTGTGAGCACACGGCCATATTTGAGGTGATGTTAAATTTTTACAGCATTTTTTTTAAATTAAGAAAATCCACCTTCAGCTAAAATTAATAAATTCTAATCTCTCCCCCAGTTGAATTTAGCCTGTCTGGGTCTGGTTATCCTGTCCTTCATACTCCAGCTTTGTGTGAGTTTCAGGCAGGGTGTTCCGGTTCCCTGCTCTAGCCCCAGTTTAACTTCCTTTTCAATACTGCCACCTACAAGGGAAAACAATTCCTACCGAGCTGTTCTGAAAATGTTGCCTTCAGCATTGTGTTACTCTGACCACATTCATCTCTGTCCTTTTTTTCAAATTTGATTTTAAATATTTACAACATCATACATCTTCCCCTCCTGAAATTACTAACGAACTGTTACTGTCTGCAAAACCTGCTGGATGAGTGATGGACAACTTAAAAGGGAGCATCAATGTTTTATTTGTGAAATATAAGCTGAAAATAGTCTGCAGATTCTTTTTTTATTGATCTTCTACTTTATGCAGAGGTACCTCATGTACTTAAGCAAAAAAAGACTTCATTGTGTACTATCAATAATTAAAACATTGAGTAGATTAACATGTAATAGTCACTAAGTTGAGGTAAACTACAGAGAAACAAAAAATTCAACAGACAAGAATAAAGCAACTGCAGCTGGAAATAACTTACATCCCGTGGAAAAGAATGTAGCATTTCTACATTAAAAATTCAGAACAATGGGGGAGGCAGATTAATGAAGAAACAAGTTGCAGGATAATTTAGTAGTATAAATGCAAAAAAAATAGTTGTGAAATGCGCTTTTGCAGTTGTATATGAATTCTGAAAAAGACATAAAAAATAGAATATTTTTCAACTTCATCACAGAAGAAGATTACAGATTCAAATTTGACCACCTGTTTTACATCCTTGATACTGTCATTTCTCATGGTTTCCCATTTTTTTGCTGTGAGCACCAACAAAAGTCCTACAATGGCTGCTGCCTGCCAAAGGTCTTCATAGTGTTGGTACCCACTGAAGCTGGAAGACCTATGGAAGTGAATGAAACCAGTGTGTAGGGCCATAGACAGAGCCATGGACCAGTGCCATCTCTGCAGAATGACTGTAATAGTTGCCAGAGCACGAGCAGCACAAAACATAGCCTGAATAAGTGACAAACAGAGGGATGCTAGGAACAGAACAGGATTAAATTAAAATGAATGAACTATTGCTCAGAGTACTGCTAGGGTGAAAAATAAGAGAAAGGCATATAAATAGTAAGCTGAGAAGTGTTTGAATGTGAAATAGGCCTTTCACCTTAAAGAGAGGAGCAGGGATGGTATCAAGGGAGATCTCACACACTACACTGTCTGCAGCAGAGAAATCAATTCATCTGCTCCGTTAGTTCTTTTCAATTCCCAAGCTCAAAGATATATATATATATAAAATCCATTAAATATAATTGTACAATATTAACATAAGTCTTCCAGTTATTACCAATATTATGAGATATTACAGGTTTTTTCTTTTACTGTTGAATATAACCATATGCAATGTAAATGCATTGCAATATGCATATATGTATTCTGTATTTCTGCAACTAAAGTATAAATACATGTGTACACAAAGCTGCCATATGCATCTTAGTGCCCCATGATCCCTCTGTTGCCCTGCCATATTGCAGGATGCAATGGATCTGGTGAGAACTTTTTATTTTGTCTTGGCCTGTGAATTATGAATGCTCAATACCTGAGTTGTTTAGATTAAGCATACTGTTTTCCCAGCTGGATGAACATAAATCCCAGAGTTATATTTCTAGCATAAATATTATTGTAAATTTGAATTTTACCTTTCCATAAACATGTTTTTGTAGTTGCTTAAGGCTCACCCAACAGTTTCTGACAATAATTTATTTTTCTAGACTATTTACAGGAGACAAATGCTGCGAAAATGGTTTAATTTAAAATATTGAAAAAATATTCATTTTCCCGAAGCTCAGAAGTTCTTCCATGTGTCTCTCTTGTGCTGATGTGTTTTTGCATCCCTTCTTCAATTTTTCCCTAGAAGGGGCAGCGGGGAAAATAAATCTCCTCTGTCATCTATCCTAGACAAAAGAACCTGGAGAATTTGGGACCTTACTTGTGTGCATTCAAAAAATACCTTTTTTCAGACATTGAAAGTAGTCTGGAAGCTGCTTTTCAGAAAGGAGTAGTCAGTATCTCAGCCCCCTCTTTCTGCCATTCCTATGCAGATTAGTGACTCATCCTGTAACACAAACTCTGTGCTTGCCTGCAGAGCTCTCATTACCTTTGACAACATTTTTGGTCCCTGAACATTTAATTTTCAACTCTAGAGTACACAGATGGAAAAAGAGAGACAGTACTTGTTGCCTTTGAATTATACAGAAACCAAATCCTTTTGTTATTACCTTTTCTTGTCACATTGACGAGAAAGTGATGCTTTTTGTAATGCGTCTGTATAACACTGAGATTGTGATCCATTACTTCAAATGGCACTTTATGTTCTCAGTGTAAAAATTGATGAAAAATATTTTTCTTGAGTGCTTAAAATTATGTATCACAATGTTTTCAGCTCACATCTCAGAACATTTTATTGCAATCAAAGGAGAAGATACTGGGAGATAAAAACCAAAAGCAAATAAACAATGATCCCCTTCCTTTCCTCTATAGCATTTGCATATGAAGTTATAAAAGCATCCTGCTGCACCAGGAGAATTCAGATGCTTAAATACAATGACACCTCAGTGGAATCCTGGAGTTGGAAGGGAGGATCTCTGGACAGTGGCTCTGCTGCATGAGCCTCCCTGCTGACCTGGATATTAACCTGCAGCATTGGACATGGGTGGAAATATTCCAGGGGATCTTGGCACCCATATGGAATCAGTGTCAGATTATGCACACAGGGCATTTGGAAAGTAATGTAAAGATTAATTTCCCTAAGGACTTTTTGTAGCAGTATTATAACTTCTATTGAAGTAATAGGATGAGATATTAATTAAAAAAAAATAAAATAATTCTAGTCTGGCTCCACATATAGAGTGGCTGACACAGTCTAAGGAGGAATTTCTACACTTATAAAGAGGAGATACACACTGGTACTTACACAAACATCTTTTCTTACATGAGTTCTCTTTTTTCTTCTTTCTGCTGTACACGGACACACAGAAATACCAATCCATCAAAGTAGTAGCTACATCTTGTATCATTTTGAGAACTTTTTAGCCATTACTTCAGCTCTCTTGTTTCAAATTGTAGTTAAGAAATTGATAATGTACTTCCACCCACATCACTGTGCTGCGAAGAGTCCTTTGTTGTGAATATATTGTTCTGTAATTCCTGTAATGCATATCTGATATTTTGGTGCGAGTGTGTGAATTCTGTTGTACCTGTTGCTCATTAAATATGTTTTACAGAAAGTATTTGGTTTGAGATATGGAGTTTCAAAATTTTGTTCAGTCTCATTTCATGGATTCTAACCTCTCCATCAGCCTACAGCAAGAGGTGAAAATTTGAATCCAATTAAAGATGAAAAATTTGTCTTGCTTTTGAAAATAACTTCCTGGCCTCATTACCCCTAATATCCATCAGAATCCGTCTGAGGACCTCACCACAATCTTTTCATTCCCTTTATTAGGAAGCACAGGATTTGCAAGCCAAATTTTCCAAATATCAGGAGCCTCCTCCCAGCAACTAAAGGTACAGGCCCTTGAGGACACCAGGCTACCACCACCAAGACCACTTAGGCATTAATTTCCCTCTGTCGGCAGCTCTATATCCCAGCCCCTGCAGAAACACGACAGCCCTAAGGAGTACCTCTTAACCTCACTCTGCCCAGGATTAAATCCGATTTAAACACCAGATGTCAGTGTTGTGCTTGTGTTACACTGGTTTCAGGACATATCTTGTTCTTTCCCTGATGAAAATTGTGTGACTAAACCAAAAGATTTTTGAATCTTTTAACAGCACTATGTCACATATTATATTACAAAATTCTTTCTTTAAAAGACAACTGCCCCCTCTGGAGCCGCTGGCACACCAATTACAGCACTGGCATTAGGGCTCTGGCATGATATGAATCAATCATATCCCAGTTCCTTTAAAACACTAGAAAAAGTAAGATTTTTAACTACATTATGATTGTTTCCCTCTATTTTCTTGAAGGGAAGAGTAAGCAGTGGCTTCACTGAGATATCCACTATCCTGTGTGTGCTATCACTGACTGGCAGCTGGGCCCACAGAGGGGCTTTGCTCCCCAGCCCTGCTCCAGCCCTGCAGAGCTGCTCTCCTGCTTTCAGCAGAGGTCTCTGTTGGGAAAAAAATTTCTCAATGGAACTACAGAAAGATAAGTTAAACAAAACCTCGTCTGCCCATTGAACAGATAATGTCTCTGAACAGATAATGTCTCAGGCCACGTCCATTGAAGCCACAAAACCCCCAACAGAAAGAAAATGGAAATAGTATGTCACCAGCCACATAATATGTTTTAACTTTAGAGCTTCAGAGCAATACTTAATGATTTGTCTTTTATACAAGAGCCCAAGCTTCTGTGACTTAAACTTTCACACTATTTTCTCAAATGAGAGTGGGGAAAACCCCATATATCCCTATCTAGCTTCTATTAAAAAGTCAATAAGTCAATTCAGTATGAACTTAAATACAGACAGATATCATTGTTCATGGTACACAAATGCAGAAATATTTTCTGAATCGAGTTTTCAGAAATAAAATAGATATTATAACAAACATTGTCTATGGAAAATCTATGAAGTCTTTTTATTTTGGTTATTAAGTAAACATACACAGGATGGCAAATGTTGGAATAACATCATTTGTGTTGTTTTCAGCTTGTTCCACAAGATGGAGTAATAAGATTTGAGCTGCCAGAAACATCCGTTGATTTAGTAACTAAATTTATTTCTGTTGTGATTAGATGGGATTTAAAATATAAACCTACATACCAGAACTTTCTTTGAACTTCCTAACACAAGGAGGTATTATCCCCAAAGTTACAGTGAGGAAGCACTGACCACAGACTATATTTCCTGTTGATGCATTATGCAATTCAGTTAAGAGCCATAGCATTATTCAATATCTATAAAGGATGGCAACATATTTAAATCATTCTAGCCCAAGAGTGACTAACTGGTGACTCAACAAGAAAAAAGAACTAAGACCTTTGCTGCCCAATATTTGGTAAAACAAGGAAAAGAAATGGAGGAACAACAGACCTCATTTTATAACACACTGTAATCATTCAGGGGCGTGTGGATGAGTACAGTGTGAGCTGTGCATGAAACAAGCATGTGATAAACAGCTCTAGGACTTATCATGTCACTTGGGAAGGAAAATGTGGTGTCTTTAATGTCTGAGTTTTTTCTCCTACCCTTCAATGATTTTTCACTGAAACAGGAAGGGGCAAGAGAAGTCTTAAAACAAACAGAAATATAACAGCTCCTTCAGGGAGAGGCAGCACAGAGAATAAGGCTGTTAATATCCCATGTGATGCCAGCAGTTTTCTAAATCACATCCAATTAAAGCTTAGATCAAAAGCAGGTATTGCAGCAAGTGGAATTTACCCCTTCACTCCTCTTCCCAGCCCTTCCATTGCCTTTACTGTGATGCACAAGTGTCTCTAGCTCAAAGCAAACATAGCCAGATTGCATCAGCTGCAGAAAGAATCTTTTCAACCTCTTTTTTTCAAAACAAACAAAAACAGCCTCCTCCCAGGCAATTTCTGCTGCCTTTCATGTCATTCATACTTGCCATGGATTATGTTGTACAGAACTCAAAGCCTAATTATGTTTCTCTCCCGTACACACAAACATCATCCTGGGAGCAAGCAAGTAGACCTATCTTGAGAATTTTTGGTAGAAATGAAAGTAACCATTTATTAACCTCACCTCTTCAAATGCAGAAAAAAGCCAAAAAAAATTTACATTTCCTCTTATATTTGATGAAACTAAGCTGTGGAGACAGCTAAGATTTTTAGGCCTTGTCCTCTATACTGTGTCTACCTACTTTAACCTATTATGATTCCTATTTAATGATGAATATTTTTTTATTTTTGGAGGGGAACACAGTTTGTCCACTCAGGCATGTCATCTGTGCTGCAAGTTGTTACCTAAGGAATACTTACCTCTTGCAGAAGTCTGCCTGTCAGGAAAGTAAATTATATAATCACCTGTTATCAGTTGGCCATATTTTGGTTGTCACAGTTTGGACACAAAGGAAGACTAAGTTACAAAAAGCACCATGAAACAGACCACAAATAGAATTGACCTCAATAGAAACCCAGTGGCTATTTTTGTAGAGCTTGCATGAGAACAGTATAATGAAAGGGCTTTGAAGAGTTATCAAATCAGTATATTTAACAGAGAAAAGGTAATTTCAGCGTGATACAGATATTTCTCAAGCAAAACACAGTGATAATCTTCAGGTTATCATTAGAAGAAGCCATCGATTACATGAATGAGGCCCAGAAATTGTGTCAATTATTCTATGGAAAATAATTAAAGATGTACACAAGGACTTTTGAAAGGAGGAGCATCTCAGGTGGAGCTTGGAAAGCTGCTAGCAGCCTAAGTGCCCAAATCTCTATAATTGGTCTCTGGAGAGTTTTAAATTCCTGGGTTATGTCACAAATTAGACATTATTCCTTCCCTTTAGGAGCATCTGTGAAATCCTAACAGGTGAACAGGTTGGCAAATTTAGACTGCATCTTTTCCCTGTCTCATGGACTATTTTTATGCTTCTGTGAAATTTCCACATGCTTTGTGAATAAAAGTAATTGTAATTAAGATGGATTAGCCACTTCCTTGGCAGCAGGTAGTCTGAGAAGCAAATGTAACAGTCTCTCAACCTAAACTTTATTCAGCTCTTGCTCCTCAGAGAATGCCTAAGGCTTGGAGTGTGCAACTGGAGGCCAGGGATGGGCTAGTGCCAAGGCTGGATGGCACTAGCCTAGGGGTCTTTTTATGCTGATGATTCACAATCCTGCCATGCCTCAGTATTATCCTCAGCTTTGATTAGTAAATAAAAGCACCATGAATGTTATTGCAAAGTCACAGGAAAATGATCTCCTGTAAACATATCCTACAGCTCTGGATAATAATTGTGTCTATTAATTTAACAATAATCTCTTGCTCTGACATCACAGACTTGTCTGGGGTACGTTGGGATGCCCCTGTTTATCTGTGATAAGGGTGGAGCAGGGGAGGGGACCAGAGTGGAGGGAGCTCAGCTCAGCCCTTGCTGGGCCACTGGGCCTGTGCTCTGCAGGGGACGTGCACTCATTGTGCCCCTCAAAACAGGTCCTACAGCTTTACAACAGCACAGTGGGATGGATGGGGGTGAAAAGTACAAAGAAACTACATCCCAGATTGTCTGAGGATGGAACTGGTGAGGAGGTGGTGATACCAGGGCCCTGTAGGGTTTAGTGGTATCCAGGCTCAGGTCATGGGAGAAGGGGCTGTAACCACTTGCCAGCTGTCAGCACTCCTTCATTGCACTGTTCTGAGCTCTGCCTGGGATCTTGGGGTAAGTGAAGTCATCATTTGCCAAGAACCTTCTTCCCAACATTAGAAACTCTTTCAGTGAAAAATCAGCTCCAAGTTTTCCTTTAGAGGAAGGCTGAGTGAGAAATTGTTACATAAACTCTCAAGAGACTTCCAAACTTCAGTTACTGCAAATCACCCAGAATTTGGCTCAGCTCTATTTGTACTCAGGAAAAAACCACACACACACTCTCAAACAAGAAAGTTTCTCCAGTCTTTTGGAGGTAGACTCCCCTAGCTCTTCCCTTCCCTCTTCCAGCCAAACCCCAGACAAGATTCTGTCTTGATTTCCTCCAGAGCTTCCCTCCAGTTCGGAGCACCAGGCACTGTGGAGCTCCCACACAGCAGCTCCTGCCAAGCCTTTCCTCTGCCGGTGGGCGCGGCGTGGGCTGGGCTGCACAGCTCTGCAGCCTCGAGCCTGTCTCCATGAGCTCCTCCACAGTCACTGAGTACACCAGGGTAGCACTAATGGCTCATTTGAATAATCGCCTGATGGACTTAAATTCTGAGGCTGACTCAGAGATTTTTTGCTAGGGAATTTTTAATTCTGGAAAATGCTCCCTGGTGATCTGATAGACTCCCTAGTTCATTGACTTTCAGGGTGATGTCCAAGGTTTACATGTTTATTGATGCCTTTGCTTGGAGATGTTGGAGATGATTTATACACCTTTATTGAGGACATGTTAAAGAAGTTCACTGAGTTGAAACTAGTCAATATGTTCTTATTTCGTTGTTATCTTTGTATACATGCCAAGAATCCCAGTGATGAGAGCACTTTATAAACTGTAAAATAAATAAATTTATGCTAAACCATGTAGTTATTTATGGCTCAGAGTGCTAACTTAGCTGAGACAGCAAACTGATGTTATTGGAACCTAATTCATTCTCAGACTTCCAGGAGCAAGTAATGAGTCAATTATTCCAGTGTGACATGAAAACCTTATTTATGGGCTCATTGATTAAGAATATGTATGTGTTATTTACTTACAATATTGACCCATTTAAAAAAAAAGAAGAAAAAATTCTTTGTAATCCATTAAACCTTGTTTTCTCTTTGGAATAACATTTCCCAAGCCTAGCATTAAAAACAAATCAGGAATTGAAAATAATCAGATTTGGAAGACTCTCTCGTTTACTCAAGTCGACTGAAAAGTATTTATTCCCCTTCCTAGTAGCAGCACTAGTTAGGTACTTGTAGGTTTGGGAACCTTCTTGTTCCTGGGAGGAGCCACATGCTTGCATCTCTCAGTGCAGCAGGGTTTCATGTGGAGAAGCAGTCATTACTAAAATTCACTAACCAGAATTTGCTTACCCACTGCTAAAATCCTGAATAATATACAGAGCAGGAAATAAGAATGAAGAAAATTCTTGTGACTTTTAGGGAAGGGCACCGTTCCAATTCCTGCAAAAATGTTCCAAATGCTGGGTAGATAACGGTTCAAAAACATGGATGCAATATACAGCAGGCCTAGTATTTCAGGAGGTCCTCTTTCACTCTGAGCCTAAGGCAGGATGCTTTGTGCAGACTGCCCTAAAATCCCTGGTGCAACAGCCATGACACCACACCAAATGCTGGGTATGACTTCCAACACTCTGGGAACATTGGATGAGGAGCCATTCAGAGAGGAATTCTTTCCCTAAAACCAGGCTGGGGTTAAAGTGATCCTTGACTGTTTAAGGAGGTTCCCCCTCTTTCCCATTATTCCATGTACCTTTCCAAACATGGTTTAAAACAAACAAAGTGGATTTTCCCCAATCATTGACTAGCATTTGCTTGTTACATACCTCTCAGTCAGGCCTCTCAGTGCACCAATCGCTGTTACACACAAGTGACTTCAGGATGTTCTCCTAATGATTTAATGTGATCCTCTCCTTCAGTTCTTCCAACTGAAAATGCAGAAACAACAACATACTTGTGATACAAGTTTCAATTTCAGTGAGCCTCTTGCCAGAGGGTATTTTAGATGTTAGCAATTTAACCTAGTGCACCAATATGAAACTGCAACCCAGATGGAGGTGTTAGAATAAAAAGATACACCCTTAGATTCTTCTGATATATTAGACACTATAAAACCATTTTTGCTGTCATGAGTTTCAGCTCTTATTGGTAGTTTTCTGAGGCCTGTAGCTTCCCCCCTCCATTTTCTACTATTTTCAATAATTCCTCAGAGGTGGCAGTAAAGGACTTCTATATAAAATAAATTTGAATGCCGACTGGTTTGTGGTGACACTGACAGATCTCTTTCAGTTCTTATGATTCAGGCACAGTACAAGCAGGTAAATAGTCTCAAGACTATTAACTATGACTGAAAATGTGCATGTCTTATTTGTCATTAGTCATGGCTAGAGCCATGGTTTTGCCAAGCTGTTTTTCCAAACTTAACATATTCTTTACAATTATATGTTAAAATTAATGAAGTTTAACATGTAGGAACAGGAAAACTTAAAGCACTTCATTTTGATGTTTCTATATTCCAGGGAAAGGTGCTTATTTAAATGAGATGCAAAACAGCGAGAGAAGACAGTTTAGAAGAAAGATTATTTTTAGAGGTGTTCTGCATAATCTATGAATAAATCTATTCATTTTTCTCCACTCAAAAAAAAAAAGAATCACAATCTCTTATATCTCAGGCCTAGTTACCCTTCAACAATAATAAAAGTAGATAGACTACAATATTAGAGTGACTTTACTGGCACCCTTGATAAAGCTGATTCCTTTCTAGCTTTCCAGATTGGCCGTTAAAAGAGCCAGATCTTGAAAACCTGAACTTTGCAGCAACTATGTGATCAAAAAATCCTCAAATCAGCTCTAATTCTGAAGTCAGAGCTCAGTGTGCTCCATCCCAACATCAACACTCTCTTGTCAATTCCAAGTTTAAGCTGAAGTGCTCTGATAACACCTGCAGAACTGCACAAGAGAGAAATGCTTTTAACAGGCAAGCAGGTGCAGTCATTTAGGTCTTCAGAAAGCAAAGTCAATTCTAGTAATCAAAAGCCAGTGTACGTCCCAGAACATGAGTAGCTCTGCCCACAGAGATTCCTTCCCAAGTGTATTCACTGCAGAGCATCTCATCACCTCTTTCATAGGGTGCAAAAGCAAATATCAGCTCTCCAGGGAGATCAAGCAGCAAAAGCTTCACCCTGTATGGTCACTCTACACACAAGAGCAGATTTCAGCCTCGACATCAGTTGCAGGTTCTTATAGCAATGGACAGAAAAGGACATAAGGGGTAAATTTCATCATCAGTTGATTCCCTCACTTAACATCATCCTCAAACATACCTGGGTTTAGATTTTCACACCTGCCAAGCACAAAGTAACACACTCAAACCCACTTCTCAATAGCATTGACATTCAGACAATACTGCTGCCATCGTACCCATATCGACCTCCCTAGGCACACTAATGAAAAAAGGAAAGATTTCCAACCATAAAAGTTGGTATTCATGTCACAGAAACTCCACACCCCCAGAGCCCCAGCAAGTGTGAAGAGGACAGTGGTGCTCAGTCAGCTCTGCTGCCCCTCATTGTGTCCTGCACATCCAGCATGAATGTGTCAGAACCTGCCTGCTGGAGTTCATGCCTGGTTATCTGTCAGCCATCTGAGCCTCATGAAATGCTATCGAGCTTTACTAGACCCACCTCGTCTCTCAGTGTGCTGGTACAACAGTGAGCAGAAACAATCCTGCTCGTGCTTCTTGCAATTTACTGCTGCTAATACTCTGCTGCAGAAATGCCCAAAGTGTATTGAAGCCAGAGGGAATACTACATCTTAAGAAATATCTATTTAATTAAGAAGCACCAATGTTTAGACCAAAATACCTGTATAAAAATTTATTTATTTGTGATGTATTTTAAATCAAACTTAATTCTTGGTCTCCATAAGGGTCATTCACTTGAGAATTAAGACTGGATGACCCTTGTGGGTCCCTTTCAACTCAGAACATTCTGTGATTTGTGTTCAGTCATTTCAACAGAAAGACAGATGCATGCAAAGACAATAAGGAACTTTAAAATGTTCTCTTTTGTACAAAACAAATATATTTTTTAGAAAAATTTTAAACATTTTGTCCCTTCTGGAATATATTTAATGCATAAATAACTCTTTGCAAGAATTTTGAAACTACTATTTTAGTATTCATTCATGCACAGCTCTCTGGTATGTAAATGTAATTTTCTCATGTGGTCTTTCTGCTCCCATTTCCTACTTTTCACTTGTACAATGACTGAGCTCCAGTCCCTTCTGTATTCCATCATGTCCTTACCACTATCAGAGATGTACCTCCACTTCCAGTCTCCAGTTCAAAGGGGACAGGCACATTGCACCCAACTTAAGTCAACTGTTCTTTTCCAATCTCTTCTTGAAGAGTATTCCTTCCTTCCCTGCAGAGCCTTCCTGAGGCCCAGTTCTCATATCTAACTTGCTTTTCATATTTCCTAATATTTTGCCTTTTATTATTTTGCTCTATTTCCAAAGATTTATGTGTTCAATTTTATTAAATATAATTAATCTTGCCCAATAGGATTTTCTTATAATACCTCTAAAAATAAAATATTATGCTCATTACATAAAAAATAAATTAAGAAACTTCACAGAAAATGGGATTGAGTACCAAGTCTAGAACCTTACCAAAAGAAAGGGAATTTTGTGTAGGTTTGGATCTTCTGCAAAGCATTTTTCATTGTGTTAGCTGGCACCACAGACATTTCTCTCTGAATAATGGATTGTAGCAAGCATACTTGAAAACCCAGGATAGAAGTCACTTAAATATTGTATTCTAAATATAGAAATCAAGTGGAATCATTTGAAAGAGAAACATAATTTTGACAAGAAAATAAGTGTATTAAGGTTGACAGAGTAAAGCAGGTCTGCTTTTGCCATCTAATATTCCCATGATTGCTGAGGTACCTGCAATACAGCAGAATTTGATGACTAATGGAGCAGTGGGTGTTTTTAAACCTTCCACAGCTTGTGCTGATGTAGTTCTGGTTGTCATTGGAAGTATCCTTCCTGAGCTTATGATTGTGGTCAGACTGTAACTGTTAAGGAACAGGGACACTTATGTGTCTCTCTCTATTTCGGTGCAAATCAGTTTAACAAAAGCTTGATTCACAGGACTATCTTTGTTCTATCCTTTCTTTCTCTTTGCTTTTCTGGTGTTACAGTGAGATAGTGTGATGGTGAGTCTGGCCCTGAATATTTAACCAGCAAAAACTTGAGCAATAAATAAAAAGCATTGTTGGAGAGAGGCGTATCTGGAAATGGAAATCATCTTATCCCCAATGTACTTTGAGAAGATCACACATTTAATCAGCATTGCCTTGGAAAGTGTGTTACTTTTAATCAGCATCATTTGGTTTCATTTGTATGACAGATTTCTTTTCATGATCAAATGTTATAGATGTAAAAAAAAATTAAATAAATTAGAAACCCTAATATGTTTCTACAATCTAAAGGCCCACTGAATATCCTAACATATGAAAGTGCCAAATCTCCTAGGGGTGTCACAGAAAATCTGGGGGTATGTTTAAAGAGGAAATAGATGGCATCTCTCTTATCAGTTCTTATGTTTGCTGCTGGTTTGTTGCAGCTGTAGTAATGCAGCAAATATGGCCACTGCTACTCTGTTGAAAGAGGATCTTTATAAATTCCAGTTGTCAACATGAAATCAATTCTGCTATGGGCAAAAGAGTGCTTCATCATTCCAATATTTGCACTCAGCTAAACCATATCCACAGGCTGTATGTGTCTTCATTTATTTACTTATTTGGAGCTTGGACTACAACACATTTTCAGCCCAACACTACGGATCTGCACCAAAATTGCATAAAGGTTGTGCAGTGAATTTTTCTAAGTAAATGGGTCCTTCGATTTCAATGAGAGAACAAAGCCTCTAACTGGTGCACTGTGGATTCAGTCTGAGCCATGCTTTCTAGTCAAAGAACAAATGATAGATCATTAATTAAAGACGAAAAATGGGAAGAGAAATGATGATTACATATCTTGATGCTCTATAATGATTTCTTCTGTGTCTTACACCTATGGTAAATAAGTCAAGCACTCAGTAGCAATAGAGAGAGAAAAAAAAAAGCCTTCAGTTTGCAATTTCTTTTTCTATAGTCTTTCTTCTTCCAGTGAAAGTGTCTATAAAATTTTTAAAGGAAAGTAGGTTGCTAAAATGTACTTAATTTGCCATGATAGATTGAGTCCATGCTTCAGTGACTGTAATTGAATCTGTGACCTATTTCTTTAGTAAAGTAGAAATAGTCTCTTGGGTTTTTGTCACTACCATCTTTTAATGAAATTCAAAAAGACTGTCAAAACGTCTACACTTTTTCCAGTAGTTGTTAATGTTATTACTTTACAATTTGTTACTTTTTAATTAATCTTAATAAATGTGTACACAGTCTACCTGGCAGTTGGAAATGGTAGACATCAATTCATCACTGTCACACTGTAAAGCAAAATTAACAGGACAGAAAGGGCTTTAAAAGCAATAGAATATCTAGACACATATTGGTTCTACTTACACATACTTTATATCTCTAATTTACAGGGTCTGTGCATTACAGCAGTCCCACAGCTGAAGTTAAAGGGTCTGTCAGCATTTTAATCACAACCCCAGACTATTTCCAAGACACTGCAACTCAGAACTAAATTTGGTAGGGGGATTCCCAGGCCAGAAACACTGCACTCTGCCACCTATTTCCTTCATCAAAGGAGGATGTGCTCAGTGTATTTTAGATGTTTAGAATGTCACACCACGGGGACCTGGGATGTGACTCGAGGCTTGGGTCATGTCCTGACTCCACACTCAGGTAAAATAAACCCTCTTTTTCCCATTCAGTGAGTCCAATGGGAAAGTGACAGGCAAGTGAGGCAGAAAGGAGGAGCTTTTTTCTCATCTCCCAGTCCTAACAGATGGGGAAGCAGAGAAAAACTTTCCTGCCCTACAGTCCAGACATGGCCTTAGTGCTTCAATACGAGCTCTTTACCTTGATTATTTCTGATACATCAGTGTCTAGGAAAAGCCACTCTGTCACTTCTTCCTTCAGCAAGGATTGTGGCATCAGTAGCTTGTATAGGTATGGAGCTGGGAATGAGCTCAAAGACAGTCAGGTGCAATGTTCTTGTGTTATGTTTAAGCCTGTAACTGCTGATTTATGCTCAATATTGCAGCTGCCCATGGGCTGCCTGAGGCTGGCATTCACAGCACAGAGGATCTTCAACAGAGCAGCAGAAAGCAGCTGGGGGCAGCTTCCTCATTGTATGGTCATAGAGATGTCATTCATATAAGACTGAGACCTGTGAGAGGCTTATACCTCACCTTTACCTATGCTCTAGCTGGCTTTCAATTATTTCTCAAATAACTGACAAGCTTTGTTTCCATGAAGCTGGACTTTTTAGTGAAAATTAAATCAACAGTCAAACCAAGTTCAAAGTTCCATAAAAGAGATGACATCTATTTAAAAAGTGAGGTGACTTTTGGATTTAAAAGTGAAATATACATATATATATATATATATATATATATATATGTATACACACACTACCACATCACTAGGTCAATATCTCCTTTCTCAGAGAAGATATCATTGACAAGGATATCCAGCATATGGAGTCTCTAACATGATGGACTATCAGCGTCATGATGATTTTTTGCCTTTTCTTTTATACTCCTTATATCCCTTTTTACAACTTCTGTATTCTTAGAGCTTTTTGCCTACATTCTTGGGCTTGTTTGCCAAACTAGGAGACTAAACATTTTAGAAACTTCATAGTTAGGGATCAGTGTGCCCCAGACCACAAGGTTCTCTCCAGAACACATTCTGTAAACTAAGACAGAACCATCCCAGGGAAGGCTCCTTGGCGAGGGGGGCTCATTCAAGTCTCTCATTGAGAAATTGTTGATTGACATGCTAATTAGTAAGGCCTATAATGTTATACCAGATCTTTTTGGGAGGGGAGTGTAGTGTGCATTTTGGTGCATTCGACCTAGATGTAGTACACCTAAGGATCCTTAAAATAAATACCAAGGTAAAATCCCTTTTTCCTTCTAACCATGTTTGACTCGTGATTTTAAGACCAAGAAAATAATAGCTTGAAAGCAGTCATTATGTACTGTTAGGATATACACACAAAACAGATTCCCTCAGCAGACCTTGGTATGCTTCAAAACTGTTACACTGCAGAACTACATCTGCATTTTAATTACAGTCAAGTTGCTTGAGTTTTACCCAATCTACTGGATATTATCCTCCTAAACATAATAAGAATTTAAACAAAGAAAAGTAATGAAAATTAAATTAAAAAAGTATAGTTGCCTATTTGAGGTTAAAGATATTAACTAAAGATATCAGAGACAAATTTTCAAAGGGTTACAACCTAAATTCTCTTTTTGTGAGCAGTTTTCTATCCAGATAACAACAGGCAAAAAGGCAGGCCTTGGTGCCACATTAATTGGTAGTTAGGTGCACCCAACATTTAGAAGTTTTTCTTCTTATTTGCACTTACCATCAAGCCTGCAATTTTGTAAGTCCATCAAAGTTCCTTCTTCTTTAGAAAATGAAGTTGTACAGAGAAACAGTGACTGACATGCTAATACCAAGGCCTGCTGCAGTGGCTTAGATAACCAAGATACTAAATTCACCTGATGTTTCACTCCAAATAGAACCACCTGCTTGCTGTTAACATAAATCAGGCTCATCAACTTCCACCTTTGCTATTACTAAGATCTCGAGCAGTTATCTTCCATAAACACATCAAGCCACCTCTAATCCAAGCACCAATGAAGCAGTGGTGAGTATATTCATAGGAAATTTTTCTATCAAGTCCAGAAATGGCTAAAAAGAATGATAATTTGGGGACTGAATAGACAGGGTCCCATGGAATCCACAGGATATTTCTAGTACCTCAGAAAAGCCTATTCCAGACTTGCTGGCTCTTCCCACCATGTCCTTCAGTTCTAGAAGATCACAGATCCATGCCCTAAGTCAGAAAAGCACTTAAGCTAGAGGAATGTATCTCTTGGATGAGGGAAAAACCCCAGGTGCATTTAATATATTTTCACTTGGAGGAACACTGCACAATATGTCTAGTAAAAAAAAAAAAATCCTTTTAGTGGCTCCGGAGGGTTTAAACACTTCAGGATAGATTGGCATACAATTTTTAAAAAGACTAACAGCTCATTATATGATGAAAAGATCCTATTAAGATGTGGAATAGATATGAAAGTTATTAATTTCAAAGAAGCAAGACTATATTTGTTAGGAAACTTTTTTTTTAAGCTAATGTTGCAGGAATAGTTATCTTACTAACATCCTTTTCCAAAACTTAAGTTGGTAAATTCATATCCAAAGTCATATTCAGAAGGCAGGGCTGGTGATTTTGGAACTCAGAGATACCAGCCCTACAGGACACAAGGAGACTGAGGTTCCCTGCATTGAGTCTGCATTAAAAGACAGATCACATGCCTGACTTCTGTCCAAAAAAGAAAGAAATGCTGCTTTACACCAGATTTTAGTATGCAAAATATTTTTCAAAGTAAATAAACAAAAGAGACTTTGGATGAAAAAGAGAAATGCAAGAGAAAGTAAAATTTTGTCAATACAGTTTGTATATATCCCCCAAGTACCTCTGAAGAAGGGTATATGAGCTATCAATCAATACATTAAACCAATGAGGACAGATTTTTACCATCTTCATATTCTTGAAGGAATATTTAAATCACAATCTTCCTGGCATATTGTTGGTAATCTAATAGAAATGAATCAACTGTATCAAAAATAAACCTAAAAGAGAAGAATGAAATCATACTAAATACGCTGTCACTAGAAGTCCTGAGATTACAAGGAAGATTGACAATATTATTAAATTTCAGTTGTATCTTAGTAATTTTATCTGGATTCAAGACCCACAAGGCTTTGAACATATGTAAATTAAATGTCCTGAAGGGAAACTGATAGATACATACACATATATAAATGTGAATTATTTAGAAAACAAATAAAATGGTAGCAAGAATCAAAACTGCCAAATTCTTCATCACACCTAGAATCATTCTATAACTGTCTAGAAGATATGCAAAGGGCAAGCACAGAAAAGCCCTCACCATGAAGGGGGGAGGGATTACACTTCTTGAATTATGAAAATCCAAATGCATAAAATTATGGATCTGAACATCTTTTCCCAGCCTTCAAAAAGGTAGCAAAGTAATTCAAGCAAAAAGGAAGTGAATAAGAGTAAGTAATAGAATTGTCTCCAGAACACAAATGCCATAGCTACAATTTCCAGGAACAGAGAAGAAAACAGAGAAATGAGTTCTTAAAAATAACATTGGTGAATTACAGATCTGCACAGACACTAGCATTTTTATATAAAATGAATTAGTGATTAGCTCTGGATACCATCCTGCAGCATAGAGCTCTAAAGCACATCCAGAGCTCTTCTGGAGGATCCCCATGTGTGTTGTCCTATTGTGCCACTGACCACAATGAGGGAGAAAACATGTCAGGATCTCAAAGAGCTCACTTGGCACTTGTAGTGAAGAGTAGAGTTTTGGCACTCTTGCTTGTTTTAAACAAATAAGAATTATTTATTTCATATGTATTTAGAGCAGATGAAACCTGTGCTTTGAGCTGGAAACAGCAGCTTACATGATTTGGAGGAAGTGAGATAGTCATCATTGCTTGGATAACTCCCAAAATTAAACCCTCTGGGACTGAATCTTCTGAAAATTCAAACAAGTAAAGAATGAAGGTTATAGAGGAATCATTCTGTGTTACATAGTGATGTTCAAACCTTGCATATAAAGAGAGCCAGAGAATGCATTTAGAATCTAGAAAACCTCCCAGACAAACTTCTTCTTTTAGAGAGTTTGAAGGTTAAGCCAGCTTCCATACTGCAAGAATCTCAATGGAAGGGTGAAATATTTTCATGTCTTGCAATGGATAAAAAACATTTGGCAGCTGGTCAAAAGTTTAGGAGAAGCTGCACAAAGCACAACAAGATGAATAGAAAAGATGCCTTGAAGCAGTGAAATGGAACAACAGGAGTTGGGAAAGGTCATTCACAACAGTAAAACTACTGAACATTTTAATCACAGACTGGTTCTCTGCTGCTCTCAGCCTTATTTCACTGTCATTTGTACCAGTGTAAAAGGGGTGCAAGACGTGATTCAAACACTATTTCACACCCACTTTTGCTGCTATTAACTACCACTGCAAGGTGTGAGGCAGTAGCTTACCCAGCTCCAGTTTTGCAGCTGTCACAAACCTTTGGGTCAGTGGGAATGAAACTTCACAAAAATATATTCAATTAAACTGTACTTTACACAGAACTTGACATTTTAAAAGAAATGGAAAAGAAAGGAGCTTTCATGCATTATAAATATTATTTCTGAAACTGTGCACATTTTTACTCTAAAAGCTCCCCAAATGCCACTGCTAACATCCTAAAATAGGTAAGTAGAGACAAAACACAACTCTCATCAAATCCCTATTTGAAACAGAGATTTAGGGATGACGTAAAAATCACAGGAAGACAAATTCAAGAAGTGGTTGACTGATTTTTCTAGACATTCCAAAACATTCTAATTCTTCTAAGTGTCATTAGGAGTTTCTGTGGTGATCTGGAGAAAATCAAAGTGGATTCCAGGGATAAAAAAAGCCTCAGAAAAATCAATGAGGAGATTTTGCATACACAGATACTGCACCCATTGCAGTAAGTCGTTTTAGTTCTTAGAGTGCCATCTAACAGAACTGGCTTGCATTTCACTGGAAATAAATACATTAATGGTGTTCCAAGTGTAGGCTGAATAGGGAATGTAGTAATAGGACAAGGGGTAATGGCTTTATAATTGAAAAAGGGTGGATTTAGATTAGATAGACAGGAGACATTCTTCCCTGTGAGAGTGGTGAGGCCCTGGCACAGGCTGCCCACAGAAGCTGTGGCTGCCCCATCTCTGGAAGTGCCAAGGACAGATTGGGTGGGGCTCTGAGCAACCTGGGATAGTGGAAGGTGTTCCTGCCCATGGCAGGGGGTTGGAACTAGATGATTTTTTAAGTCCCTTCCAACATTCTATGAGTCTATGATTACAGTGCAATAAGTGAAGTCATACTTTCATTTATACTGAATTTAAAAATAAGTACTCCTATTCAGAAAATGCAGCAACAAAATATTTCTGTATTCTTTTAGAGTATGAAATAAAGGCCCAAAGTCTATTAATTTTAAGGCCACTTAAGCTTTGTCTACTTTCATTTGCATTTATGACTTCAACTAACTGAAGTGGCTTAGTTTAAGTCTAGCTCAAGAGTTCCCCAAATCCAGATTAACAGAAATAAAGAGAGAGTAGGGCTGCAATGTGAGGTGCCAGGTGAGGGTCAGTCTCTTTTCCCAGGTAACAAGGGACAGGGTGAGAGGAAATGGCCTCAAGTTGCTCCAAACCAGGTTTAGATTAGATACTAGGGAAAAATTTCTTCACTGAAAGAGTGGTCAGGCATTGGAAGTGCCCAGGGAAGTGCTGGAATCACCATCCCTGGAAGTGTTCAAAAGTGGATCACTGACCTCAGAGGTCTTTTACAACCTCAGTGATTCTATGATACTTGCTGTCTTTCCTGCATCATTATGGATACCATGAGAATTATTCACAGCACAAACACTATTTTGATGTACTTGCATTACCTTCTCTATCAACAAAAATGGAATACATTTAATGTCAGATATCACACTAACTGTAAGGAGTACACATCCCCAAAGAGCTGGGAAATGTATTGCATTATTTCCTCCTTTTATGTCCACTAAATAAATGATAGTCCCAAAAGCTTACTCAACAATTTATTCTGCCTTTTAAGTTTGTTTCTTTTATTACCTGACAATGTGTATCTGCTGCACATCGAAAAGCCACTTACATCTCTCTGGTATGGATTTTACAAGGCTTGGTTTCTTCAGCATTTTCAGCAAGTCTAACAATACCAATAAATTAAATCTAGTAAATAATTCCCATTTGAGTGAGAACTTTGTAAAGTTCTCTGAGTCTCCCTGCATGGGACAGAGCTGCACAGAAAAGAAAATGTGGACTTCACTCCCATCATTAAATTGTGTGAAGCAACAGCTCTGAACATGCAGCATTATTTGTCTGCACTCTATGAGTAAGGGCAGACAAAAAGGCTTTGAGTATTTGGGAATTTGAGTGTTGTCTCAAATACTTCAGCCTTTCCTGTCCAATCTGTTTTGCTGTTTTTCAGCACAGGTTAAGTTCCTGACTCACACTGATAGAGGAAATTTCCATAGCAAATGAGTAACTTAAGCTCAGACACTTGGATATTACTGCATGTTTAATGGTGCTTGCTGGGTTATACAGGGCCACAAGAAAGAATTCAGGTTTCACAAAGTGGCAGAATTTGGCTGTTAACCCTATGCTTTCTTTAGATCTTGGTTTTGGAAGTGATCCTCTGAATTCCTGAAATGGTTTGTGATGCTCCTGAGCAGTAAAAAATTGGAAACAATTTCCTCTGCCTCCTTTCCCTCATTCTTGTAAGAGCTGGTCCTCCCTATTTTGTTCTGAAATATTCACTATGTTTTCTTTACTGGATTCAACAAGTTCTGCCTCTTCAGTGTATTCCAGGGGGCTTTTCTCATGCAAGAATTTTATTACTTATCTCTAGCTGTTTTGCTACTAAACAAACTGATTTTAAAAGTCCTCAAAATACCAAAACAACATAGATGATCTGCTTATTTTTGGACTGTCAAAAACAAAGTTTAGTTTTAGATTGAAGCTTGCATTCATCCTTTATTTGTGGCAGACATATAACAGTCTTAAAGACGCTTTCATGATTTAATATTTTATCTTATCAAATTCTTATACATATCCACAAGATATTAAGCAATAATAAGTACCTTTTTTCAGCTAATGTAAGAAAACCAGCCTTTTATGTGGTCACAGATTTTATATAATTTTCATAAAAGAATATTCAAGTTTCTGAGTATATATGGCAATATGTAAGTTTTACTCATTACACTGGAAGCTGTTCATGGTTCTACACATAAATATTTTCTTTTCCTTCTTCTTCTCCTTTAAAATATAATTCTAGGTGTCAGTCTTTTCATTGTGTTGTATGTAGAGGTTTTAAAAAAACCCACAAACATTATCTCTCCAAACTCAAAAACTTTAACCACTCACTTGTTAAAAACAAACAAACAAACAAACAAACAAAACAAAACCATCCTAAAAAATACCACAATGAACTAACAACATTTTGTACATTTAAGCTAAACCAACAAACACTTATAAAACAAGCCCACCTCATCACCTTTTTGTGCAAACCTTATGTTTTATCTAAAGGTGAAATTGAGTTAAATTCCTGCTGTTTCCCAGTAGAGAAGGAAGAAATCAGGCAGTTTATTCTATAGGAATGACATCACAGTGTTCTCTAGTCATGACAGCACATAAGTGCATTGTGCTCATGGGCTCACTAATCAGGTCACAAGCATCTGTGGGCACACATTAAGTTTGTGCAAACAACTGTGTTTGGAGGTCAAGCTAGCTGATATGAGCACACACATGATTAATGAGCTATTTGGCACTGCCCACCCATGAATTCCCTGCTCATACAAGGCAAAAATATTCACAAAGGCATACACCTGCATGCTCCTAGTGTTGGATGGCCAGGTTTTGCTTTCTCACAAAACAACCTTTTGTGGTCATTATTTGTGTCTTCAGTAATTTTACTCTGGATTCATACTGAGAGTGGAATTTGCTTCTTGTCTTAAAAAGTGGATTTAAGCCTTGAGAATGAAGCTTAACTGCCTTTCCTTTAGAAAACTAATCTAGCAGCCTCACAGAATGAAAAGGAAAGAACTAAATATTTTCTCTACAGATAGTATCTCTGACCTAAATAGAAAGGTTAGTCCATCGAGTGGTCCTTAGTTCAGAGATATTTTTTTGCAACACTACACAAATAGTCATGTAGGTCACCAAATTACACCAAGTGTCTGCATTAAGTAGTAGTTAGCCCTGATACAGATAACTGTGGAGATTCAAATACTGTTAAGACATCGTTTTGAGAAGAAAATGAGATTACAGTGAACTGAACTCTTCCCTTAAAGCCAGACAAGGTACTTTATAAGAAACAGACCCTACATTTAATCTTAGTGAAATGCAATAATTAGGTTTGTAATTCTCATGGAAATATTGATGGAAGCTATGCAAATTAATTAGCAAAACAAGTAGTTAGTGCAAAAAGGCCAAAAGCCTCAATAAACAGTCTCCTACATACTGGTGAGTTGAAATAGTTTTTGCAATCAATACTGGAGTAGGTGCAGATCCATCAAATGTTCTGCAGCCTGCAGGATACATGAGACAGAATATGGATACAGGATCAGAGCAACCCCCACCGATTGTCTGAACTGATCCTGCACATTTGCACCAGCAAAGCCACATGCTACAGGTTGTTTCCTTTCCACCAGACATATAGGAAACATATACAACCCTGATTAAAGAAAGCTTTATATAAAAATCTGCTGTCCAGGCCCGAACCTTTGGATTCCATAAATGATTTTGTTAACCCTGGAATAGCTCTGTGTATTTTTTTTTTCCATTCAGAAAATGATTTTATGTATGTCCATATCTGAAATGTGTGGGACAATGTGACTAGGCAAGAAACTGAGGGTCATTCATTTGCATGATTACATTCACCCTTTGCAGCAGCATAAATCTTTTCTTATATTTACATCTTGTGTGGTGTTTTCTCACATTTTTTAATATAATGTCATTTGTCTCCAGTAAAATAAAGACTAATATTAAATTCATTTTCAGCAAACACCATCATATGAAAGAAAAAGTGCTAATGGCTATAGCAGAAATAACACTAAAAAGTACATAACAGGAGGTTCTCAAAAAATCTGAGTTTAGGCTTTAGATTTCTTCCCCAGAGATGAGTAATTTCACATTTTGCAGTTATTTGGCCCTATTTGCATAACACCTCAAGCTACAGCTTTTAGTCAGTGCTGTATGTCAGCTTTGGCTTAGACAGCAAATAAATAAGATCCCTTGATACACAAAGAGCATATCTGAACCTGGTGAATCACAGAAGATGAGCAAAATCCCCAAATTTCTAATATGATTCTAGATTAGACTTGTGAAAATGCATTTTCACTTCATCCTCTGGCTTCTTGTTCAGGAGAGAAGAAAGTCTTGAACACAGCATGAAGAAAACAGATGCAAATGAATCAGCAGAATGTCCAGGGCTGTTCCACTCAAAGCTCCTACCTACAGAGTCTGGAATTTGCTTGATTTTCAAACTTACATGTGGAATTAAAACTGCTTTCTTGGCTTAATCCTGTCATTCTGGCAACTCACCAGCAACAAGTAGTGGTGCAAGAGAAATTCTGCACTGACCTTGTCCTCATCACAGGTTCTCTGGAAACTCTGTGTAGAAAAACACCTTCAGTGTTCATTTGGACATGAAATACAACTTTTCTATTGTGCACCAGAGTTTAACAGGGTTTTTCTTTCTAGATAAAACAATAAGGTAATTATATATGACAAAATAACTATATGCCAAAGAAAAAAAGAATTCCAAAAACCAAACTAGGAATGTAGTTTTAAAGAAATATATGTTACTCAATCAAAACATATAGTTCAGTTTACATAACTATCAACCAACATGTTTCCTTTAAAGAAGAAGATGGAAAGGAAAATAAAAACAGTATCCACAAGAGCTTGGACTAAAGATATGAAGACTCATAGCTGATCCCCTTCAATGGGTAACAAATATAAACTGATTTTAAAGTTGGGTACATTAATAAAATTTTATCTTCCTGAGTTTGATATCAGTTAGGAGTCAGTTTATTTATAACTAAAGACACGTACAAAATCTAGGAAATTAACCACTATAATTTAACACATTAAACAACTGGAGCAGCATTAAAACAAACTTCCTAAAATTTACAGCAATGAAACTACACAATGAGAGGATAAAAATAAATTTCTAATGTTCAAGTAATCCTTTCTCATTAGTAGAGCTGCCATGATTGTGATATTTAACAGTTGTATGTCACTTTAAATCTTAAAAAACTGTGTAAACATTAATTATAAATGAACATTAATAATACACCTCTGTCTAAAGTATTTAAGTATTTATTAACTCTACTTCCCAGGCACTATGACAAAGAGAATCTCAAATTTCAAACTTCAAATACTTAAATTGAGGGACCAAATCCTGTATTAGCTTTACAATATTTTCAAAAGCTATATGAATCAAAAATATATCTTGTAATTTAGAGGTTCTGGAGGTCTCACCCCATCTGAAGATCAGGCTATTTATTTAGTACCCAATAGTAGCCAAGGTTTAGGACGGCAGCTCAGGACCACACAAGGTAAGAAAAGTACTGATTTGTGATTCTTTTTGCTTAATTTCAGCAATGCAGATGCTTTAAGTACTCAGTTTATTTATCCAGGATGTATCTGTAGTCAACAGGAATTGAAAGAGATTTTCAGTTTAGGTCCTTCTCTCCTAAGAGCTGCATCTAAGAGGGAAGGAGAAAAAGCAGATAAACAGCTTACAGTGGCCATGCACAAAGTACATGAAGCACACACAGCCCAAATGTGCAAGGCATCCACAACAATTTCCACAGCATCAGTTCAAAACCAGCCAGAGCAAGCGTGCTCCAAAAGACCTGCAAGATCAGATTGCCATCACAAGACCATTCTAAGACTGTGCAAGGGTTATGCCTCTCTCCAAAGTGCTTGTTTATTCCAGAAAAGATCTAAATAGTTCCTCTGTGTGACACTATTTATTTTAATAGCTATTACAGTAAAAAAATTACTATGCAGCAGATGCCTCATAATTAAACTTTAAAAAGCTGAACATCACAACGTTGTGCAGAAGAGTCCCTTAAATACACAATCCAGTGTTCATGTAGAAACAGATTAAATGCTTGGACGTGGATTTATCCACACAAAATATTCTTCCAATTGGCCAGATGCATTTTATAATCTATATTATTAAAACTACTATGAAAGGGGTTGATTCTTTATGCATAATCAGTTCCTATTGAATTTAAATTACTTTCAGTAAAGCACTGATGCAGATAAAATACTCCAAATGTACAGAATATTAAGCAAATGTTTATATTAAAAAACTGCTTTCAGGTGAAAACATGCTCAGCAAAGCACAACCCCCATAGTACCTTGCAGAATATTAATGTTCAGTAGATCACGAGATGACAACAAGTATTCCTATGTAGGAGCTTGGACTGGAATAAAAGGTAGCATTCAGATGACAAGCCTTAAGAATAGAAATGTGCAAACACGTGGGGGGTGATACTATTGAGATGTAAATGAAGTTAGAAATATATGGGATCAAACCTGCTTGGAGTCAGGAGTGTCTTGTAAAACAGGGACAGAGCATGTTTAGCATGAGCAGCTTCAGCTGGCCCCTGTGCCCACCAGAATTTGCATAAAGGCTACCTAATGATGAGTAGAAATAATATCTACCTCCTACTGGAGAATGAATGAATTACTGGATGAAAATTAGACTACCTGAACCAGCCTCGGTGGAGGCTATGGGATCTGGGATCAGAATCAAAATTTCACATTCAAGCTAAGGTCTGGTCAAAGTGGAAAAAAAAAAAAAAAACACAAAAAGGAGGGGCTGGACACTACAAATTTCATCTAGTGAACCTGTAAAGGACACAAGAACTTGAGTGCATTTCTTACAACTTCCTCTGAAATTGAAAACATGAGCTAATACCTTAAAAGCATGGGTACCAAGCCCATTTAACAGTTATGCTCCTAAATGCAAGTTTTTCTTCATCCTTAATTCCTCAAGGAATGGCTCATGATCCTGTTAGTCCAGCCCAGCAGAAGTGAACAGTTACTGTCTGAGTGATCCCCAGGGTCAGCAGAGCATCTTAAATCTTTAAATCCTTACTTTATTGTATTGTATTGTTTATCTGTGGGAATTGTAGCTCTTCCACTAAACTCAATTGCTTGGGCTGTTGGTCAGTAACAACCTGTTGCTCCTCAAAGATGACCTTAGTTCACTCTAAGGACTGGTAATCCAGGTAACTAGTCTTGATCAGTTGTCCAAACTCTCTTAAAAATCTCTACATACAAGAGTTGGAAAAAAATAATGCAGTTTGTCCTAAGCAGGGATGATTTGTAACTGCATTTGGCTCCCATTTAACCACGGTGGCGTTTGGCCTAGCAATGCAAGCCCCACTCTGTATTGATTATGGCAGGACCCTGGATTAGATCTCAATTCAGACAGTTGAAGATGTTTCTTTCCTGAATCCCCTTCCAGACAAAAGAGAAGCCAAATTAAAAGCCAATAACTTTTCGTGGAAAGTACTCCTTGCATTATTTAGGCATTCTTCAGGACTGAGTTCCACTGGATCAAAACAAGTCTAAATTATAGACTTTACTATTTTAATTGATCTTTCTGTGGATTTAAAGACCATCAGTCTCTGTTTGGAAATAGTAAGAGGAACAGAACATTTTATTACACTGTCAAAACTACATATTTATTAACATGGAGTGCTTTGGATGTTGTGAGCAATAGAGCTCTGTCTACCTGGTAAATACATCCCAATAGAAACCATAAGTGCTCCTGTCCAATTCAAATTTTACTCAACTAGATAGAAAACTTCGATTTACCTTGATGAGAATGAGCTTAGGATGGGCCCCTGCAGCTTCACTGTTTAACAAGAGTTCACATTATTTCTTTCAGATCAAAAATTGGAATTGCTCTATTATGTAAATGTTATTGCTTCAAACCAAAGATTGGTGTTGTCCTAGCAATTAACTGTCTGGTTAATTAAACCTCTTTCCTTTTGCTCAGCAACCTGCATTTATGTGCATATACTGTTACAAAAATAAATTAAGAACCTTTACATAGCTCGTGCAGAATTGCCAGGAGATTGGCAATAACAAAAAAATTAAGTCTTATTCCGAAAACTGAAAATCTATTAAAAATGGAAATGTAGCTTTTCTGCAAGAAGCAGAAATCCAAAAAAAATGTGAATTTTGTCATGTGGAGTGATGGATTTGGAGCACTCAAGAAGGACAAATGAATCATGCTGAGCTGTTAATATCCCTGCCAATTCTATGGTGTTCCACTAGCATGTGAAACTGTCTTTGTTTGCTTTCCTAACAATCATTTCTTAAAAGATTCTCTGGGAACATAGGAAGCTTCTGTAGTGGGATAATTGTTTCAACAGCTTGGACACTGATTTTTTTTTTATGAGTAATAGAGGACTCAGATCATTACTATGGAGTGTAATACTTGATGTCAATGGGAGCACTGACGATAATGTGCAAAGATGATTAAAAAATAACATTCCTGTAAGAAAAGAAAGTGGTCTTTATTGGTTAATTTATGTCAGTTTTGCTGCTGTTGTGAATTTCTAGTTTATTATTTTTTATAATAGGAATCATACTTTTATTTATTAGGCAAGCCTAGTAAAGACTATGAATTATTAAACCTTAATAGAGATAGAATCACTTCAAAGATGCATTAGAGTATTCAGATTATGTGGCCACTAATGCCTTAAAAATAAAGAGCCCTACATATTCATGATTTATTTCACAAAGGTCTACCATATACCTTTGAATTTATCTGTATTTTACAGCAGAAAACTGTACAGACATTTATAAATCTTTATAATATAATTTTCCAGCTTCATAAAATCAATCTTTGAGGAACTGAAAATAAATTCAAGTATACAATTTGAGGCACACATTTTTCAATTGACACAAGCAGATATACAGTTCTAAAAAGTAAATAAAATTTCTTCAAATCTGTTTTATATGGAACTGCCTCCTTTGCAATAAATCTCCCACCACATGACTAAGCTATTAAATAATTCAGGGAAAGGGCACAAAATATGAAGAGTAAAAAGGCATTGAGTACCTTGAATGAGAGTGTGAAGGATCTTTGCTTTTTATCTATATATGTAAAAAAAGCCAAAAGCAACAAAGAAATCCTTACTTTATTGTATTTTTACATCCTGGGCAATGCCTTCCGCTCGACATTGCAAAGTGTGTGTATATACAGATACCTAAAGTTGAAATTTTGAGGAAAAAATGTTAGGAACTCCTAATGGAATCCTCACAGGTACATGGGTACTTTTTTGATATAGAAAACTATTGAAAAAGTAAACATACTTCACAGTAGTAGTATATTAATCAAACACAATCAAATAATTTAAATAAAACCCAGGAAACCACATTGTCTTTTATAAACTATATTACTCCTTAATACAAAAGGGGATTATTTATTTGTTCTGTTGGGGGCTGGGTTTTGGGGTTTTCTTGGTTTGGTTTTGATTTTTAAGAAACTACAACACAGCAGATTGAATTAGCATTATACAGATAAGAAAATATAAGGAAAAAAAATAAAGATAGAACAGTTTCAGTCTGAGGAGGCAAAAAAAAAAAAGTATCAAATATATAGCCAAGAATATGACTTTTGAAGCTAATTATTTAGAAACAGCTCAAGATGGTGTGTAGCTCCTATTAATAGTCTGTAGAAATAATGCCACTCTAAAGAATATACCAGATGGTGGTGAGACACTGAAAGGAAAAGCATTTTCATTCCATGTGCTTCTAACAGTTATCTGATCATCCAAGTCCTCAGGCATTCTGGTTTGCTGAAGGTATCAGTTAAAAAATTAAAAAATATCTGATATCATGTTGGGACATGAATCTTAATGTCAAAATGGCACATATTTATTTCCTGGTAATGGCAGATGTATATATGTGCTCCAGCTAAGGAACAGCACACTCAGGAAATTACATGATGGTCTATCATAAAGTTTGGGTACTGATAACAGAATGAATATATTTCAGAAATGCACAGATGCCTTATTTTATAAGCCTAACATTTTTTATTATTAATGTGTGTACAGCAGCACAGATAGCCACTAATGGATATTGAAATGATAAATTTATTTTCTCATTCTCTTTGTTAAGCATTATGCCCTAGGAGATTTACTACTGTACTGGGAGCTTCTGTCAGGATCTCTAAGGTGCTTTTTGTAGGTATTTTAAATTCCTAGGAAGTGGATTAGGCTGTGAGATAGTGCTCCTGTGATAGATGAAAACACCCTCGCTCTGAGAGCCAGTTCCCTCGCCGTTGCCTCTCGGGCAGCAGGGGTGCGCAGGGCTGTGCCCAGCCTGCTCCTCACACGGCCCACTTGTCACCCCGGGTTGGGAAGCTGCGCCCAACACCCCCCTACACGGCCCTTTTTGACACTGTTTGCCAAACACCCACTGACTTTAGCAGTGCAGGTGCCAGGATGA